>JAKMXF010000018.1:0-94338 GCA_024704765.1 Oopsacas minuta | reverse complement strand
CCCCCCTTGAGCAAACCGAGGCTAGATAATCATGGCAAAGCCCATAGTCTAACATCTTAACATCTTCTTAGCCAGTTCTATATACTCTCATCCACCCACAGCTTTATACAGATCCAAAAATAGTACAATCAAATCAAAATCCTTCACTGCTATCCATTTGAATCATTTGGTTACTTCTATAATACGCAGAAGACACTCCATAACCTAGCTTTGAATCAAAACGCATCAATCCTTCACTGCTATCCAGATTCTTCTACAATCACATCAAAATCCTTCACTGCTATCCACAAAGTCTACTCAAATACACTGTTTCCCCCCTTGAGCAAACCGAGGCTAGATAATCATGGCAAAGCCCATAGTCTAACATCTTAACATCTTCTTAGCCAGTTCTATATACTCTCATCCACCCACAGCTTTATACAGATCCAAAAATAGTACAATCAAATCAAAATCCTTCACTGCTATCCATTTGAATCATTTGGTTACTTCTATAATACGCAGAAGACACTCCATAACCTAGCTTTGAATCAAAACGCATCAATCCTTCACTGCTATCCAGATTCTTCTACAATCACATCAAAATCCTTCACTGCTATCCACAAAGTCTACTCAAATACACTGTTTCCCCCCCTTGAGCAAACCGAGGCTAGATAATCATGGCAAAGCCCATAGTCTAACATCTTAACATCTTCTTAGCCAGTTCTATATACTCTCATCCACCCACAGCTTTATACAGATCCAAAAATAGTACAATCAAATCAAAATCCTTCACTGCTATCCATTTGAATCATTTGGTTACTTCTATAATACGCAGAAGACACTCCATAACCTAGCTTTGAATCAAAACGCATCAATCCTTCACTGCTATCCAGATTCTTCTACAATCACATCAAAATCCTTCACTGCTATCCACAAAGTCTACTCAAATACACTGTTTCCCCCCCTTGAGCAAACCGAGGCTAGATAATCATGGCAAAGCCCATAGTCTAACATCTTAACATCTTCTTAGCCAGTTCTATATACTCTCATCCACCCACAGCTTTATACAGATCCAAAAATAGTACAATCAAATCAAAATCCTTCACTGCTATCCATTTGAATCATTTGGTTACTTCTATAATACGCAGAAGACACTCCATAACCTAGCTTTGAATCAAAACGCATCAATCCTTCACTGCTATCCAGATTCTTCTACAATCACATCAAAATCCTTCACTGCTATCCACAAAGTCTACTCAAATACACTGTTTCCCCCCCTTGAGCAAACCGAGGCTAGATAATCATGGCAAAGCCCATAGTCTAACATCTTAACATCTTCTTAGCCAGTTCTATATACTCTCATCCACCCACAGCTTTATACAGATCCAAAAATAGTACAATCAAATCAAAATCCTTCACTGCTATCCATTTGAATCATTTGGTTACTTCTATAATACGCAGAAGACACTCCATAACCTAGCTTTGAATCAAAACGCATCAATCCTTCACTGCTATCCAGATTCTTCTACAATCACATCAAAATCCTTCACTGCTATGCATTTGGTTACAGTATCCATTAGGTCCTTCATTATCCATCATGGTTGTTGATTATCTATAATACGCAGAAGACACTCCATAACCCAGCCAGGCTTGGACCGGGTCTTGATATCCTGACCCGGTGACCCGACTGACCCGGTATTTTCTGACTCGGTAGACCAGGTTGAAATTTCTGACCCGGTGACCCGGTTTCGTTATTTGACCCGGTTTTCAAAATATTAATTTTCTATATTACATATCTATATACGTACATAAGAGTATATAATTATACAGTAGTAATGATACCAAACAAGTTTAGTAAAAATACTAATGATTCATGAAAATGAAACGTGTAACTAATATTGACTGAATCTTTATGATTTACAAACCGTTATAATTTAATTATCCATAAAGATATAAACCGGGTCAAGTTAAAATCAGTGACCCGGTTCAGACCCGGAAATTTATTGAAAATAGTGACCCGGTTTATTCGTGACCCGGTCCAAGCCTGATGTGGTAACTACGGAAATTGGATAGTTTATACTAAACATGTTGTGACACCTGCAATTCGCCAACAACTATATATACGATCAGAATTGAACATAATAATTATAAGTTTCTCTTCTCTTTTCCTTAGTTTGAGGCTAACCAGGGCAATTGCTGCATTTGATAGCAACCTTGAAGTTCGTGATGTGGTGGAAAATTACGAAGTGTGTCAGACGTGTCAATTTACAACCAAATTACTAGGCTGCATCCCTGAGCAATTACAACAGAGTTATTCCTATACTTTGTTCTTATTTGTAACACATACTCTGTTTAGAATTATTAAGAAATTACATAACATACCTGCTTATGATATCTAACAATAATTGGCTAGAACCTAAGCATTTGTATCATAATTAATAAAAATACAATGGGCATAGATTGTGGAGTAAAATAGTAGCGGAGTAATATATCATCAGGGTATACAATATACTTCATTGTATCACATATTCTTCCCACTTTAGATGTATTACAATTTGTATGTGCTGGGTAATTGTCCTAAAGTATAACAGTATATCGATGGGTATAATGGATATTCTGTCATATCTCAATTCCTGTCAAAATATAATCGAATTTTATTTATTAACTAGTAACTGCCATTTCGATAATGCCCAAATCGGGAAAATGTTCTTATAGGAAGAATACACAATTGCACATGATTTATTGAAAACTCCTTTAATCTCTTCTTCTGACCAATCTCCATCTATCAGCTGTTGACTTAACAGGAATTTCACACCTTTTTCCAAAACAATTCTATCCGGCCATTCTACAGCCATCAGCGCCATTAACGCCCAGCTTGTGTTTACGACCTGGCTCCTATCATGCTGTATATATCTGAAGTAAATCAATTAATAAAGAGAACATAGGAAAGTGTGAATTTAAGAAGAATCACATACCGACCCTTAGTACAAGATTCAAAATCTTCTCCCCATCCTCCGTCTGGCCTCTGTCTCTCCAGCAAAAATTCACAGCCTTTCCTTACAGCAGAGTCAGAGGAGAAGTGTCCCATAGCTGCCAGAGCTTCTAATCCGAACCAAGTCCCATAAGTGAAGCAAACTCCCCAACTCCCTACCCACGATCCATCCGGTCTCTGCTTCTCTCTCACGAAATTTTCCATTTTTCCCAGTGCTCGTGTTATCGCTCCAGCTCTGTGATCAGGATAGGACTGTGAGAATAAAGACAGAGCCTGTATGACAGCAGATGTACACTCTGTGTATGAATAATCTATCATGATATCTCCAAACACTTCTGAGGGATTAAGAGCCTGTATCGAATATGTAAAGAGCTATATAGGTAGTGTTACAGACTCACCTCTAGGAATACTCCACCGCGCTTCTGCTCATAAGAAGCGTAGCCTCCATCACTATTCTGCATCTGTAGGAGAATGTCTACACCGTCAAACAGCTGTTGGGAAGGTGTCATATCAGATATCGAATTCCTAAGCATAGGTTCCGTTTCTAGAATCAGCAGCGCTTTTAAACCTTCTGCCGTACAATCTGACACAATCCAACCGCAGTCATGAGTACTAATAAACAATTCACTAATAACAAACTATTTACGTATAGGTTATACTATACAACCTGAATGGAAATGCTCCTTTGTTAGCTTGTCGGTAGAACTTTCCATAATCTGGCGGATTGTCCTGTATCTGTGTTTCTCTTAGCCAGGCGTGAGCATTTTTGAGGGTATGTCTGACGTCATCAGATAATCCACCAGCATTAATTGATGCTACAAGAGACTGTACAGCTAATGCAGTATCCCAGAGCTGAGAGCCATTGGTCCCCTGCATCTTCAAACCGTCAGTTCCCATCCACAAATAGTCCCTCAGTCTAGTCACGTGTTTATGGAATCTGTTAGACTCAGCTCCTTCAGAATGCCAAGTAACCAGAGTCTGTATTACCTGAATTTTTGTATAATTATATAATAAATAAACTAATCAAAAGGATAATATACCTTAGAGATAGGACCAATTGAAATAAAGTCTGAGAACTCATCGTCTGCTTTAATCTGTCTAAGGATTTCTGTAACCGCTAGTTCTCTAACCCAGTGAGTATGAGTAGCCTCGTACCGATTAAGAATTCTTAAGAGAAAGATAAGAGCTGGATGGTGGGGTGTATAAATATCCCTAGAGCAGATGTTAGTCCTGTGAGACGGCCAGAATATAGTATCGTATGGTTGTAGGTAGAGTTCACATCTCAAAGACTGTACAAGGGGATCAGATTGGAGGTGGGAGAGACGACGAGCGTAGCAGTAACCCATCGGTAAATAAACCTACAGAGGACAAATAATAATTGTTAATTATGGAGATAAATTTTATACTTACTTGTCTGCAATGACACCACATTCTAGAAGGATGTACTGGCAAAGATGTCGGCATTATCCATAACTCTGGGAGGATACAGTTTGTGCCCTCCCAGGAGTACACGTTAAGGACACACAGCCAAAACTTCCCCCAGGACGGGATAGAGAGGGCACCACCCCAGGATAGAAACAGCTCTCTGGCTCTTATAGAATCAGGGTCAGTAGCTGGCACACCTACAGGTAGCGAATAATCTTACATTATAAGGTATAAGTATTGTTTGTACCTAGAATTCTCATAGAAATATAGTTAAGAACTGTCCCAAACATTGTGGATTTATCACTGGTGTGTAACCCCCATCCTCCATCCGAGTGCTGTGAGTTCCTCAGATAGCGCACCATCTCCTCTCTCTCTTCACAGCTCAGGGGGATAGAACACACATAGCAGACTATCAACAGGCCAGGAAGAAGGAACAAAGGACCCCCGTAGTCCCCTGCCCAGTGTCCGTCAGAGCTTTGCAGCTTACAATAGAACTCGGATCCCAGTCTAAGACCCTCGGCTACACTCGTGTCAACTGATTTCGGCTGTTTGTCTGTAAGTCCGAGAGCATAGCGCTCAAAGAAGGTTTGAGGCTCTGCTGGATTCGGACAATAATTCCAAATCTGTCTGCCTCTATCGCAGCTTAGTCTCCATTTAGTCAGATCTGTCTGGGCGGGATAGCGCCAAGCAGTCTTCATCCATTCGCTATGTTCTTATAACCGACGTGAATTATACAAGAGTATGGTTCTTAGAAAATATATACATTGTACATTGCGACGAGCGTTACTATATAATATAATTAAGAATTCTCTAATATTCATTTATCACAAAACTAATGAAACTAATGTATCCATCTACTTTAGCGGAATAAACCTAGACGAGTGAGTAGCACCTATTCCCGGTCGTCCGTGCTGTACAGGCTTGTAGGTGATAGAAAACTCTCCGAGATAATGTCCTAGCATGTCTGGCTTGATTTCAACCTGGTTACAGGTCTTCCCGTTATGAACACCGACCAGATTCCCGATCATCTCAGGGACTACTATCATGTTACGAAGATGAGTCTTCACGCATGCCGGCTTCTCCTGCTCAACTGCGTCCTTCTTGGCTTTGCGGAGGCGTTTTATCAGAGCCATCGGCTTTCGTCTTAGCCCGCGAATAAATCGGCGTCTCGCCCTAGCGTGCACTAGCTTGATCAGCTCTTCATTGTTCATGTCAAGCAGCTGATCGAGGTCAACACCTCTGTACGTGAATTTTCGGAATGGTCGTTTCCTCTTTGGTATCTCACTCATCTCAGATAACTATAATGTTACTAGTTAGTTGCTAAAGAGAAGAAGTAAACAGAATATTTTGAATATTTCAACCATTCTAAGTTTCCTGGTTTCAAATAGGCCGTAAGATTGTACTCGCAGCCTTAAAAATTATTTTAATTAGATCTCTGCACTTGTAAGATTATGCGGACAGTTCCATTCATATAAATAGCGAGGCAATAAGTTGCAGTTACAAATGTCACTTTTCTCATTTTTGTGTTCCTCGAATACTTCAGGAGATCTCACAAGGAAACCAAGAAGAAGTTAGTTGTTCATTGAAATCTCAAACAATAAAAATTAATTCTAGATACAATATTTTAGGAGCGAAGCACTCTCTAGATTCAGACCTAGAGAGCATCATCTCTCCGATTATTTCTCCAATAACAGCCCCCCTTATTTCAGCTCCGATCCCCTATAAATATTGCCCTGGGGAGCCAGTAGCAAACTCTATTCGGGAGAGCAACACAGTCACGGTAGGTAGCTATTTACTTGTACAGTGTATACGTGTTATTATAACCAGCATAAAAATACAGGATTATTTTCCAGAGGATGGTACTTATATCCGGTATTCATTGTATATAATATAGATTATCTATTGAGTTAGGACGCGAGGTGTCGTAGCTGGTCATGGCAAGAACAAAGTAGAGGGAAAGATAAACACACAATAGACAAAGGATTTAGTAAGTCCTTACACTCACAGAGGAATAATGAGTTCTCAGAGAGCTATCAAGAAGCCAAGAAAGCTCTGCTCTCATCCACACCGGACAACCCAGCTAGTTTACGGATGACAGTCGTGAAAGATTTCCAAGCAACTGGTCCTGATAACATATCAGTAAGACGAGGACAAAGAGTAAGTAACTGGATTTGATCACTGAAAGGATTAATACTAGAATTTAATAACAGGTACGAGTACTATACAAACTCGGAGATTGGTTATGGGCAGAACTAAAGGGCGGAGAAGGCGGATACATACCTTACTCCCATTGTAGATTATCCAAGAAACATTATTGCACGCCGATACACGTCCCAGACAAGAATGAAGCGATTGTGTCACAAAGGTAATCACTCAATTAATCTTACATAAATACTTTCATTTCTATTTTTAGACAGAGCTCCACCAGATTTGCATTTACGCAGTCTCTCACAGAGGAGAGGAGATATCACGGCAGACAAACAGGGTCCTTTCTAACACGAACCTCCAGCCCGAAGCGATCAATCGACCAGTCAATTAGTCTGCCTAGGAATGGAATAGTTCCTCCAGAACTTTTCAAAGTCAGAGATCACAAAACTCTGCTAGGCGCCAAGGTAGGAATAAAATAATAAATATACAAAATGCTATAATTATTATTAAGAATTTATTAGCTGAAAGAATACACAATCACTCCTGATAACACTCAAATCCCACTGATTGGTGAGTTTATGAAGCAATTCCATACATATATAATATTATTGAGGGTGTTATCTGAGTGCTAGTAGGACCTGAGTACAGTAAGCAGGAAATTAAGAGACGACCCAGTCTGTTCTCTGGGTACAAACACACACATCATGCAACAGGTAACTACACAGAAATGTTAAGAATCATATTTATATTCTTGCCCGGTTTCATTTCCTTTAATGGGAGTTTACTGTGTATATTTATTTAGGGAGAAAGTCGACTTGATAGCCTGAAAGAGCGAATATTTTGATTGAGAACGGTTGCTAAGCTGTACACACATGCACTAACACGAATATTTCTAAATTTCTATATATTTTGTTGACAAACGCTATTGTTTGATAATTCCAATGAATTTATTTATTTATTTCTGTTTTCTTGAGTTATTTCTTGAATATGTGTTTAGAGTTTTCGCCAGAGCCAATTCTTTCAATCGATTTTCCTCTTTCTGTTTCTTGCGAGCTGCGAGGCGCTGACACTCAATCCGTATTTTCTCCTGTCTAGCTAGCTTCATATCCTTCTCTATAAGCTTGATTTGAATCATGGAAGCTTTGAGAGACATCTTTGTCTGCCATTTAGTCTTCAGAGACTTTGAGAGTATTCGTCTCACAGCTGGAGCACGAGGCTCCTTCCAAATCCGTCCTGATTTGAATTTCCCTCTTTTCACTTCTTTTCCCATAAAATAAAGCTAACCATGAACTATCAGTTAGTTAGACAGAGGGATTAGATTATCGGAATAAGAAGGGCTATAAATAATGAAGATAAATGGTTGACATTACGACGAAACTTTCCCTGAATTTCTCATTAACTCCTGGGATAGTTAGCCAGTATACCTCTAAAAATAATAAGCTATATACTTTGAGAATTAGTATGCAAATACAGAACATAGAGCTATCCGTAACATAATAATTATGTCAAATGGTTAATCAAATTTGTGTAATAATAGAAATAGAATATCCTTCAGTGATATCAAATTGCCCTCAATGTTGGATTTGTATTAGAGTAGACTGGTTTACGTAATAGGAGTAGTTATAATACAGTTGCTATGGTTGCTATGGACGTCAAGAGAGAGTAGATTCACCAATATATAGGATTGTGTTAGAGCAGAATTATATTATTATCTGCACTCAATCTAGTAACCAAAAGGCCCAAGCAATATGTCCGAAGATTCCAAAGAATTTCACCCTCTAGTGTTTGAAGCCAAGCTGGCCGAGCAGGCGGAACGATATGATGGTGAGTAATTTATAAGTTTATGCGTGTTGAGATTTCAATTTGTGTGTTTTATGTAGAAATGGTGAAAGCAATGGAAAAAGTAGTTGAGCAGAAACATGATAAAAAGAAAGTTCTAACGACAGAAGAAAGGAATTTACTTTCCGTAGCGTACAAGAACGTAATCGGCAGCAGGAGGGCAGCCTGGAGGATTATTAGCTCAATCGAACAGAAGGAGAATAGCCGATCAAAGTCAGACTCGACTCAGAAACTGGATATAATAAAGGTAAGGTATTACTGGATAAATATTCACCCATTATTTATGTGTATATCTACAGAAATATAAGGAAACTGTAGAGGAAGAGCTTGACAACATATGTAATAAAATCCTAGACGTACTGAAGAATAACCTGATTGACCAAGAATTCGACGGCGAAACAGAGACTCCGGAATGTCAAGTATTTTACCGAAAAATGTGAGTTTTGCATTTCTATCTAAAACTGTTCGTTAGCGTTAAAGTTGTGTTACAGGGAAGGAGATTACTGTCGATACATGGCTGAATACAAGATGGGGCAACCGCGCGATGAAATAACTAAAAGGGCCGCAGATTCCTACCAGAAGGCTCAAGAAATAGCTACACAGCCAGGTGACTGTGACACGAAGATGGGTCTTCCGTCCACTCATCCAATCAGACTCGGGTAAGTTATTAATGACCAAATATTTACACATAATCATGTCCCTACAATAGTTATTCAATTTGTATTATTCCGTATAAAGCAAACAGATTTTGTCGCCGTCCGTTAGTTATCGTATTAACGAGGTTACAAGTTGTACTTACATCTCATCTCTCACAGGCTAGCTCTTAACTACTCAGTTTTCTACTACGAGATCCGCAACCAGCCCGATGAAGCATGCAAACTGGCCAAGAAAGCGTTTGATGACGCAATCGCAGAGCTAGACAATCTGAGCGAGGATTCCTACAAGGACTCTACCCTGATCATGCAGCTGTTGAGAGATAATCTAACTCTATGGACATCTGACATGCAGGATGGTGAGTAGCTTAATTGAACTTATTTATCACATAACAACTATAATTTATAATTTATTGCTTGTTTGTTTAGCTGAGAATACTGAAGAAGTAACAGGAGATCAGTAACAGACCCCACTAGTTATTACCAGTTACTGCAGTGATTAGTTTAGAGATTGTTTGTGGTATATGTTAGGTATTAGTTCGTATTAGAAATAATCAGCTGTTTGATGTGTTAATAATAAATAAATAAATAACTCAGAATATTTAGAAACTTCAAATTTCACACTTCGTAATGTTTATACTTCAGAGATTAGAAACTATACTAAATATTTCTAAAAGGGAGCGAGGGGAGATTCCCTCAAAACAAATTTGGTAGACTTTCACGAATAGTGGGACTTCTATCTTGAACGCCTCTTTCTCTAAAATCTTATAAATCAGCTGTGCGGTGGCTGGTCCCTGTAGTTTCTGTCCGTTCAGCATTTCTGCTTCAAGTACAGCCAGGGACTTACCAGTCCTGACAAATGCCTCAGAAATTCGTCTGTTCCTCCCTCCGAAGCAGGTTGTGATTAGGTCAGCAACGCCGCATGACTGAAAGTATGTTTTCTTCTTTGAATCAGGAAACAAACTCTTTATGATGCTCATCATCTCAACTAGACCTTTAATGAAGTATAATTACATTCCTACCCCCATCCAGGTATCCAGGGAATAATGCGAGGTGTTATCGTGAATTATCAATTTATTAGTATTACTTACCTATTCTGATTATTGCTGCTTTGGTATTGGAACCTAAATCCATTCCATCTGCAAACCCAGCAGCACAAGCTACAACATTCTTAAGCGCCCCACACATCTCTACGGCCTCCAGGTCATCCACTACTTCTATCTTGAAGTAATCAGTACTGAAAATTCTCTTCAGCATAGAACCTAATAAATATATTTGTGCTAAGTTGATATGTCGTGACGTCATGATACACATACCTTGCGCACTGTTCTTGCATCCAAGGGTTGCCTCGCAATGACATTCCTGAGCAACCTCGGTTGCTATGTTAGCTCCCATAAGCACACTCATTGGAATCTGCAGAGAACTCGCAATTGTCTCTGAGACCAGTTCCAATTTGCCCCCAACATTCGCATCTAATCCCTTAATCAGTGACACCCCCACAGCCCCTGGCTTAATGCTACCTTTCAGCTTTGCGCATATTCCCGGAACGAATTGGTGTGGAACTACAAATACCAAGATGTCTGCGTTACTGGCCGAGGAGACGAGGTCAGGCTCCGCACGTACGTTAGTCGGTAGCTTTATCCCAGGGAGATACTTAACATTCTCATGACGTGAGTTTATAACTTCGCTAAGTTTCTCTCCATCCACTATCTCTTCATAGACATACATAGTGACGTCACGAGAGAACCCCTCTAACCGTGTCACATTATTCCCGATTATCTTCGCCACTGCGCTACCCCAGTTCCCAGAACCGACCAGACACACCTTCAGCTGTTCAATTGAAGATGCCATTCTAAACGAGGGGATTGGTTGCCATGGTAACTTAGTGAGCATTCTACTCAACATGCTTGTTAATTATAAAATGAAATAGAAATATGTTAGAATAAATATAAATCAATTTACTGGATTGAATCGTTTCATTCTATCTCTGACTTGTCCGCTAAGACTTAACACCTGTACCTCTGTCCTAAGACTATGTCTCCCTCCTGCCCAGACCTCCTGATCAGTGGGAGAGGGAGGGGAGTCAGGTTTAGAGGGGGTAACATTTCTCTGCTGTACCCCTCTGGACAGGAACATGTCTTTAAGCAGCTCAGAAGCGCTCCTAACTTCTTCCCGCACTATCGGCAGTTTCTTTACTGCCTTTGAGTTCTTAACAGGTCTTGTCGGACTGGGGAGAGCCTCTAGACGAGTCTGGAATGTCTTTCCTGGATTTGGCGGGGATTGTAAGGCCCCATATCTGAGTGCAGACTCCCTGAGGTGTTGGGGATGGATGGAACCGCTTTCCTTGAACATTTCTCTCAGTCTGGACACGTTAGACTCCTGGGAAGGATCGGTAGAGGCTGGGCGGATCAGCTCTTGGGGAGCAGGTGAGCTGTCTGCCTCTTTTATCGGATCGGTAGTAACAACGGAGATATCTAGTGAGGTAGGAGCTGGTTCTCTCTCTCCTTCATTCGTGACTGATAAGTCGCTAAATGTTGGTTCCTCCTCTTCGTCCTGAGGTGTCTGTCTCTGTCTAGCAGTAACACGTCTCAGATACTCCCGGGCCTCCGACCAGCTAGGTACGTCATAGCTAGTGGTCACACAGTGTGACGTCACTGGTACCTTATCTTGTGTATTATGCTCTGTTAATACTGTAGCAGCTGGTACGACAACTGGGATAGAGGGCAGGACTGGTTTAGAGGGCTGAATTGGTTTAGAGGGCAGGATTGGTTTAGAGGGCTGAATTGGTTTAGAGGGCTGAATTGGTTTAGAGGGCAGGATTGGTTTAGAGGGTAGGATTGGACTAGAGGGCTTGTATACCATGTGTGGGGTGTAAGAGTGAGTTACTGGAGCACCTGCTCCTAGCAATGACTGAGTTAGGTCAGCTATTCTATCGCTAATCTTCTCAGCTCTCTGTCTAACCTCCAAAGCTGTCTCTGGGTCATGTGTAACCGGGGGTGTTGACGTGACGTGAGTATTCTGACCTGTGAAAGGCAAGGAAGGTAGTTCAGTTAGTTCGTGTGGTACAGCAGTATCAATAGCAATTGTAGTGGAGATAGGACGAGCTTGTCCGACAGAAGGACGGATCCGTCTAGCTGTTACTTGGGGAGATGTGTCCGTGGTGGAACTAGGGTGCTCAGGACTGGCTGTACTCTGTTCCTCTGACTGGAGCTGTCCCGGATGCCAGATAGGCGGACTAACTGGCTGCCTGACAGCGGTACTTGTAGCAACAGGGCCTAGAATCCCCGGGGGTATCGATGGGAAGGGAGCAGACCGTATCTGTTCCTGAATTATCAGATTCCTTTGCATAATAGCTTCAAACGCTGCAGCACTGTCTCTCGTAACCTCTCTGTCCTTTCTACCCAGAAGACGTCCGATCCGTCTGAGCCCTGAGAAGCGGTACTTCTTGGGCTTATCCTCGGTTAGGTCAGTATCCATAATCTTCGGGTCTGGGAGTCCGAGGGTGGGGCATGGATCCGTTATTACGTCATCACACAGTAGAGCTTCTACTTCATCACTCAGAGAGGAATCTGATTGGTCAGTAGGGGAGTGTTCGTCAGCTGTTAGTGACACCTGTGTCGTATGTTCCTCTGCTTGAGGATCAGAGGCAGCACCAGGAGTAGAAGTATGCTCCGATAAGAGAGTACTCTCTGAGTGAGACTGAGTTACGTCATCACTCTCTCTGCCGTAGAAGAATTGTCGCTCAGCACTAACTGGTAAATCAGCTGGTATATCATCTGGAGGTGTTACAGGGGTATCCTCGAGGACAGGAGACAACTGGACCTGATGATTGGGGTCGGTACTGCTGGGATGATTAGTTAGTAGATTCATTCTCTCTTGCACAAAGCTACTGACCTGTCTCTTGTGTGTCTCTAAGACAGGCTGTATGCGCTGAGAGGCTAGCTGTATTTCCTCATGGAAGGTGACAGGTTCCATAGGGACAGCAGGAACATCGGGAACTGATTGGGTAGGAACCTCTACTGGCCGTGACAGCCATCTTAGTTGCCTTCTCGCTGTCCTGCGGCCCATCCCCGCCAGGAACTTGTCGACAGGAGGAGAGGGGTCAGTTAGTAAGGGGGACAGAGAGTAGGACTGCTCGGCTAGACTCTTCCTTCTGTCTGCATTTTGATCCTGTGAACTGTTGCTTAGTAACGGAGTAGTCTCGCTAGAATGTGAAGACACTACAACAAATTCCGTAGAATCCAAAGATTCAATTTTCTCGCTGACTAATGATTGGTCAGATTCAGGAATTTCTATCATAGCTTCTGACACGACATCCTTGTTATCACCTCGAGCCTTTGGAATTCTATTCCTAACCGACTCTTCATCACTCTCATTACTCACAGAACCTTTAACAGCTTGCATGACAACGGCATGGCATGGATGGAATGCATCCTGAGTAACAACAGAGAGAGCAGATCTGCCCTGAGAGTCTTTAGCAGTGACGTCAGCACCCCCCTCTATTAAAATACGCGCGGATTCAGTCTGTCCCAGCTGTAGAGTCTCATGCAGAGGTGTCACTACACATTATGACGTAAAAATAGACTATACTATTATTGTATGCAATACTCACCTAACTTGTCATCTGTAGCAGATACGCTCATTCCTGTCTTGTCGTATCCTAGTAACAGAGTAACCGTGCTGGAATGTCCTAAAGCGGCTGCGAAGTGTAAAGGAATAGCTCTATCCCCAGTTCTCCATGTGATTACGTCACTACCTAATCTCTCCACATAATATCTGTAGTAACACAGATTAGATAAGGAATTCATTTTATTAAGCAATCACATACCTAATTATGACGTCATTCCCAGATTGAGCAGCAGCGTGCATAGCTGTCATTCCGTCAGTAGAGGCAGCCTTAGGATCAGCGCTCAACTCCTCTAATAGAAACTTCAAACATTCCAATCTACCCTCTTGGGCGGCAAAGTAAGCGATAGGGGTGCCCTCGGTGTCTCGGGCATCTGCCCATCCGTTGAACCGATTGGCAGAGGAAAGGAGGGTCCGGAGGATCTCAAGGTGTCCGACTGATGCAGCTAGATGTGCTGGTGTTACGTATCCGGTCTCCATCAACTATAAATAGGGGTAGTAACACATAACTAGAATGATTACTTGTATAACTAACTGGAGTAATGTATGTCTTATACTCCATCACTATCCAGTTGACTACTGACTGGTGACCTTTCAGGGCTGCTAGATGGAGAACTGTTAGATCGTTGTTATCCCTCACCAGTAGAACAGCTGCTCTATCCTCTGAGGTGTCTGAGGGAGTGTGTCGAACTAACAGCTGTAGGATAGACACGTGACCTCTAGCCCCCGCCACATGGAGTGGTGTCTCTCCTGCTGTCGCTTTATCCGTAACTGACAAATCTATAAATTAAATAATTACTCAGCTCGGAATATAACATACATAACTTACTTGTGTTAACCAGCAACCATTCTAAGCATTCCATTTTACCCTCACGTGTTGCTACGTGTAACGGAGTAGCTCCCAAACCATCCTTCATTTTGATTGTATTCAAATCCAAATTATTCTTGAGGGTTTGCAGGAATGCTATGTCCCCTCTTGCTGCTGCTAGATGTATGGGATAGCTCTTGTTAGCGTAGTCAGGGAATGCTTTCAATTGCTCGAGACTCTTAACAATTGACATAGCTAGTTATTCGAGTTATTCATATGATTAATTTGTTTGCTGCTATTCGCTATATAGAATGATTCCATCTATTTATGACCTTAGAGTGATTATAGACTAATTTATCTGCCCTACTGAGTTAGAAATGTGTTACATTCCATTAGCTACTATAAATACAGATAGGCCTGTGTAATTTCAAATGTCTTCGTTAGACTTATCTCTATTCCCAGACGGACCAGCTAGCGTATACCGCATGGGACATACAATGCTGGCAAGAGAGGGAGTGCTATTTTTAGACCCAGCAGCACCAGTGGGGGAAAGTCAGAGACAGATCCCGTGTACCCTCTTCCCCTCTCCTCTCTCTAGTACTCACTACAAGTCCGTACTAGACATGCAACCTATGATAAACACGCTGTATCGCCGGGTATCCAGAGACTATATGTTTCTGGAGAGTACCCTCCAATCTGTACTAGGAGATGAGTTCATAAAGAGATTATGGGAGATATGTGTACATACACAGGCAGCTCGTAACACCAGATCAGCTGTTGGTAATTACACATTCCTATGTATGTAATTTGTTGTTACGATTTGTATTCCAGGTTTGCTACGTAGTGATTACATGCTACATTGCTCGGGACATGAGTGTAGCATGAAGCAGGTAGAGGTTAATACAATATCCGTGTCCCTAGCCACCATGAGTCAGAGAGTACAGATAGCACACAAACACATATCAGCTGTTTTCAAGAGAACACCAGCTCCGCCACTCAATCAAGCAGCAGAGCGTACAGCCGACCTCCTGGCGTTAGCTAACCTAGAGTATATACATACAGTACCGGAGGCACAGACCACCAGCATATTAATAGTAGTCACAGAAAATGATACTAATTTCTACGATCAGAATTACATGATGGCTCTCCTGCAGTCTGAACAGCATTTGCCTGTTATACGTAAGGATTTGGAAGAGTTAGTTAGATGTATGCGAGTAGTAGACAGGAGAATATTCATTGGCGATACAGAGGTAACATAACGGATAACTTGTATATATATTACTGTTTAAGTGAGGGCTATTAATAGATAAGTGTCTGCTACTACAGAATAGGCTATGACCCCTCACACTACTCAGAAGATGTCTGGAGAGTACGAGCTATGTTAGAGGGAAGTAAGGCTCTGCAAATACCAGACGTTGCTATGCAACTGTGTGGTACCAAAAGAATGCAGCAACGACTAACTGACCCTGAAACATTAGACAAATTCTTATGGGACTCTAGCAAAGAGGAAAGGAATAAACTCATGAACTTATTCGCCAAACAATTCTCCTTGTGTAACTCTCCAGAGGGAGATCAGATGGCTAAAGACGGGATCACACATCCGGACCTATGGGTCCTGAAGCCTCAGAGAGAAGGAGGCGGTAATAACTACTTCGGACAAGAACTGGTTGACATGCTAAAGTAAGTAAACCAATATTCTTACAATATAATATAATACTAATGTAATGCTAGGAGATTAGAAGGGAAGGAGGAGAGAGGTGCTTATATCCTGATGGAGCGTCTAAGAGCCCCCCTTACTCCCAATTACTTAATATCCCCCAGACATAATAAGGATTGTCTAGAACTGACTAACACTATCCAGGAAATAGGAGTATTTGGATTCTATATAGCCAGGGGGGATAAACTATCACATGACGTCACGGCAGGATATCTAGTGAGATCTAAAGGAGCACAAACAGAGGACGGAGGGGTATCATCTGGCAGAGCATACATGGACTCTCTAGACCTGGTGGACTGATTTTATAAATATTTATTATTATCAAATTATTAACAAATAAGTATAATTGAATTGTGAGTAACTCTAATTACGAAATTCGTTGAAATTAATTAAGGTTTGAAGTGATTGCTACAGAACTCACAGATCCTGTCACAGGCCTCTTGCATCTTCTCTTTCTTGTCTACTGTTACAATCCTGATGGCTGTGTTCGTCTCAAAGCACTAATCATGCAATAATAATAATAATAATAATAATAATTAATACAGTGTACACAGGTTATAGAAACACTCTCAGGAGCAGCAATACATGATCTTATAACCGGTATAAATGATAGATACTTACAGATCCAGGCATGAGTTTGACAGAAGTTTCCTTACAGAGTAGTTGCACGAATTCTGATATGTTAGGAATATCAGGAAACTTTGAGAAATCTATCTCTATCATAATGTACATAGCTCCCTATACATATGACGTCACATAAGTTGCATATACACTACTGTATCAAGCTTACCTGTGGTTTTATAGGAGTTAAGCCAGGAGCTTTCTGTAGAGAATTGTAGCAAGTGAGAGCAGTACACTCAATATGCCTAGTGACGTCATCATGCCAGCTCTGTGGAACTGACAGTATCTTAGGGAGGGCGCCTAATAATAACATAATCAGTTGTCCTGATGACGTAACACAGTAGCTTACCTTGTATGAGTGAGCAGGGACCAAGCGTTAGAGTACTCAGCTTATTAAAAGAATCATAAACAGACTGTCTTAATATTCCTTTCTTGTTATGTATAACAAGCCAGCCTAGTCTCCAGCCAGGAACTAACCATATCTTAGCTAGAGAGCTACAAGAGAGTACAGGCACTGATTCAGAGATAGATCCCAGCTGATAGAACTTGTTACCACTGTATGTCATATTACCGTATACTTCATCTGCTATTATAGGAAGTCTGTACTTCTCAGCTAACTAACAGAACTGTACTAACATATGCTAATCAGCTGATTACTATACTTACCGTGAGTATATCCATGAGGTGTTGATGGGAGTATACACTACCGCAAGGATTAGATGGATTATTCACTACAATAGCGCCGGTATTTGAGTCTATTTTACTCTCCAAATCTGTCAGATCAGCCTCGTATGTCCTGGCAGGATCTAGCCTATACAGTCTATTCTCTATCTGTAAGGAACTACACATTGTGTTATATACACTGAATCCTGGACGAGGTGTTAACACATTCTGTCCGGGAGACAGGAGAGCCTGGAAAGCGAACTGTATCGCTCCTATACTCATAACATAACCTCGTTATTACGAAAACCAACAGACTGTCATACAATGTCCTTATTAACGAGGTTAACTGTAACTTACCAGAGCATCCATGAGTTAGATACACATCATCTGGTGATAGGACAGAGCCTGGAGAACTGTACTTATCTGCCAGAGCCTGCCGTGCCTCCTCAGACCCTTTAGACATTTTGTACCCGTTATGCAGACCGGATAGGACCGAGTCAGAGACTGCCTTAAGAACATCGGGATGAGGAGGCAGTATACCACAGCAGGTAGGGTCACCTAACGTCAGCTCAATCAGCTCTTTCCCCGGACATAACTCAAACTTCATATACTCCACCACCTCTCTTATCCTGTTCCTGATAGCTAACACCTCTGCCCTCCCGTCTATACTCCAATCAGCTGACATGCTAACTCACAAAAGTATAAACAGAAGATTGATTAATTTAATAAACATATTTTGAATGTATCACATATATAAAAACACCAAAATAAAAACAATTCAGCACAAAATGTTACATCCTATATACACAGCTGTTTAATCAGCTGTCTCTGCTTGAGCGGGCTCTGATAGGAGAGGGAGCTTGTAAGGAACGGGGTGTTCTGCCGCTCAGAGCTGTGAATAACAACAATTTATATATACACAACAAACAAACAAACAAACAAACCTTGTGGAGTGCGGATTTGAGGTCTAGCTATATTCTGTCTTACAGGCATTCTGGTCTGTGGACTAGCTATACTTCTCTGCTGTATCATTGATATCTATATTATAACTATAACATACTAATACGTATTGTAGTATCTGTATAGCTTACTCTAGGCTCTGCTACTGGTCTCTCCCTTGATGAAACTAATTCCTAAACAAACAAGTAAATACAAACACTGAGTACAGTAATCGTTACACTAAACACGGATAGGTACCTGTGTAGGATCATCATGAGTAGGTGTCATGTGTCTATGAGGGGGCAACTGGTACCCTGGAGAGGATACCCTCTCGAGGGGACTAGCAATCTGTCCAGAAGAAAACTTAGGGGAAGGGGTCTGTCTAAGAGGGAGAGCGTTACCGTGACGGAGGGAGGAGCTGATGACAGGAGCCTAGTAACGACAATAGTCATTAGGAATGTATATAATAAGCAGTATACTACCATTAATGAATGAATAACAAATACAACAGAGATTTTAATTAAATTACAAAACTAATCTCACAAAATCAAACATAGTAAGTTGGAGATACCAACATCCCCCGTAGGTCAGCCAGCTGAGCGTCAGAGAAGGCAACCCTGTGTACCTCCCACTGGTCCCAATGTGTCCGCTTGAATTCTGAGAGGACATGTTTAGCGGACCCTTGGAGGGGAGGTGTCGCTTGTAGGAATGCTCCCACGAGCATGAGGACTGTCGGGAGGAACTGAGGGATCGAGTAGGGATAAGCGAGGACTATAGCACCCAGTCCCAATAGTCCAGAGTGCTTCTTAGCCAGTAGGTCAGACTCTATACGCTTCCGAGCTCTGCGCCCTTGAGGCGGGGGCCCCAACTGCTCAGTGAAATCCTGTACAAACGATATGACGTCATCATTGGAGTAGAATCCGCATCGAACCAATCCGGATAGAGACTCAGCCGCCTGGTCCCTAACCTCTACCCTTTGATCTCCCAGCAGAGACAGGAGTACATTTCTAATAGCTGATACAACCAGGGCCCCGTGTGACAGCACAGTAAATAAATTCCCAAATGTCAGAACTTGGAAGAGGTACAGCTTGCCTAGTTTAGTCTGCCAATTCTCTTCATATGGCATTTTCTGGAATACAGCAATTAGTGTAGGTACTGCTTGATGCGGTATTTCTAGGAGAGATAAGGAGTGAGCAAGGGAGTCCAGTATGTGAGTTAATTCATCCTCTTCTATAGCATTCCTATGTGTCAGAATGGTCTCCCCTAGCAACAGCAGCTCTGGTGCGAATCTGAGTAGTTTAGCTGTCCTAGTCAGGAATTCAGCTACCACCTTAATTTCACATAACACTCTGTCTCTATCAGGAGTGTCTAGAGATGATAATTTACCCTGAGATAGGGAGAGTACCTCTAACTTGGAGAGGAACAGCTGTCTAGAGGGGGAGTAGAGGGAAACAGCAAGAGGACCCTCTTCCGAGAACACGGTGACCAGAAATCTAGCAATCCTAGATCGCAGCATCTGGTAGGGACTAGATAGATGAGGAATTAATCTCTTTAACAGAGCGTGCTTAAAACCGGGTATTCTCCAAGAACCGTAAAATACAGCACAATCACATAGCAGTAATCTCATAGCATTAGTGAAACAGGAATCTGATGGATCCATCAGGTCCTTTAACAGACCATTCCACAGCCAGAAGAAGCGTCTAGGATCTCTCTTGAATAAAATACGGCTCAGGAATGTAGCCCAATTAGGAGAGGTCTCCTTACTTATTACCTTTATGCCCTGGAAGAACGCTGGTGCCAAAATCTTCTCAAGCTCTGAGACTTGTTCCCACCGCCAGTGCTTAGACCCCATGAGAATACCAGCTGCTAGTTCTAAGCCTAATCTCTGCTCAGTCTCCTGTTGTGACGTCATAAGTTTAGTCAGTTGATCACTGAATAATCTCACTGATTCAGCTCCGTAGTTCTTAGCCAAAGCCTTGAATACCTCTTCTACATGTATACGGAATTCCTCTGCATTCTTCCTCTCTTCCAACGAGAGGAATGTAATCAGGGTCTTAGCGTTTTTCTCATCCTGGAACCAGCTGATGATATGTCTGTCCTCTCTATCATAATCTGTACTGATGCTCTGGTCCTTAGCTGGTGCAAATATTTGTAAGTCGCTAGGCCAGGGTCTGACGTAACCGACGTACATCTTATCTACAAATGTAATAGCATTCCATTCTGATTGCGACATAGCTTCTCTTGTCAGGTCATCCTCCATAATACAGAGCCATCTGTTCTCTTCACATTCTCCGAATTCCAATTTCACACTAGTGTTGCTTGGCTCCAGTTTGAGAGATGCTACACTATCCATTACCTGTTCAATCGTTACCAGCAGTATTTTCTTGTAAGAATTCCTCTTAAACTTTAAAATACTCTCAAGGATAGACATAGCTGTGTATCTGACACTAACTGTATCGTGTACCAAGAGGGGGAGGAGGGTAGGAATTAGCTCAGGAGGACGAGGGAGGGTCGGGTGAGGAAGGGAAGAGAGAATGGAGACAGCAAACTCAAAGAAGAGAGAGGAAGAGGGGGCCTTGATGAATTTAATCAGATCGGACACAAATACCAGGTAAGCCTTCATATCACTATCACGCTTGCTATCACGGACTGACATGACTCTTACGAGGGTCTCACTTGGGAGAGGAACACCCAACCTCTCCAGGGCAGTCCTCTGTGTCTCAGTTGAGAATCTGGTTAGTTCAGGGTCCAGGAGACCGACCAGCTGTCGTATAACACCAAATACGGAGTATAGGAGATCTATAATAGGCTGCTTGTCTGTATGGTTACAGGATAGGAGAGATGGAATTAGTTGTGATATGAGATCAGGTCTACAACATATGTATTCTAAAAATAGATTCTTGTTGTAGAGGAGGGTGCGGAGTGCCCCCTTGAGTCTCTCTCTGGGTGTGTCTCCTCCTAGAAGGGGCAGTATATGTGGGAACATGAACCTCCTACTAAACAGGTACCGTGTGAAGCACTTGTCCAGTTGGTACTGAGCATACTGACGGGTTATGACGTACTCAGAGGTGGCTAGGTTAAACAAGTCAATAAGCAGACATTCCTTAGAAACAGTTACGATGTCAACGTGATCTTCTAAGCCTACACAATCGTGTGTAGACTCCAGACGGTAGAGTAAGTATAGCTGAGAGTAGAGGCGTTTATGAGCTGTCCTGACTGACATGATGTGTTTATCTATCTTGAATAATCTCAGCTGACTCCAGCAGGACACGGTCTGAGAGGGAGATAGGAGTGATTGAATGATAGACACCAGGAGTCTCATGGATTCTGTCTCATGCTGTCTCTCTGCAAACAGCTTAACAGACAGAGAATGTATGAGAGGACATAATTCATCCATTTTATAGGATTCTAACCTGTACACAGGCCTGTTACATGTTATAATGTGTCTTGTTAGGTACACAAGATCCTCAGTAATTAACTGATCATATTCAGAGAGAGGAGGGTCAGTAACTTCTATGAATCTAAAGGCTGAAGCAAGGAATCCTGACTCTATAAGTGTTAATATATTCTGTAACTCATCACGTGATAGCTCTATAGAACCTGATACAAATTCTCTTATCTTTAATAATTCAGGTAACAAGAATTCTTGTAATAGAGACTCCACTCCTTCTATTTCCTCGATGCTAGGAATATGCCATTGAGCTCTGACCTCATTCTTCTGGAAGTATGTACCCCAATCCTCTAGATAGTCCCTGTCTGAGGGGGAGAGGTCTAGATCTACACCGAATTGGTATTTAGGGAGAATGTATACACCGCTGAGACAAGTGATTACGTCACAAAGTAGTCCTGAGGACATCTGGTATATCTCCTTACATTTAGAGTATCGAGTAAGTCTTAACACCTCTCTTATGTCAGAGAGATGAGAGAGGGCGTGTCTAGCCCCGTACTGTACCACCGAGGAGAGAAGCTCCAGATTCCATTTAATCTCAGGATCCCCTCTCTCCTCCTTTTCCAGCTGTATTTCAGAAGCTACACGCTTGATACACTGCAGACAATGAGAAAAGAACATACGGGCTGTATCACTCCCGTGTTGGCAAGCTGTCAGATGGGATAGTATTACAGGATAGGGACTGGTGCCTGGCTTATCAACAGAGGCAAACATTCCACAGGTCAGCTGGAATATCTTAGAAACAGCTCTCTCGTAGAGGGAGAGAGGGCAAGAAGATAGGACCACTGATAGACTAACAGGGAACAGTAACACTATATTTGATTGTAACGACATACCTATATCAATGGAATGTATATGAGGACCTGTCTGCATTCCTTCCAGCTCTCCTAGAGTTACAGAAGTGGTAGCACACTGCAAGAAATGAAACATTTTAGAAATAAATTCCAGAATAAAATCCTCAAAAAGAGCGGTCTGAGCTGCTAGTTCTCTTCCGATGCTATTCATAGGCGGAGACTTAGAACAGTCAACCAATGGTATTCCAGAGATCAGCTGGGTGATTACTTTGAGAGATAGAGCAGTCTTAAACGCGTCATTAACGTCTATACCAGGTAGTATAGCGTGTAGTAACGGGATGACGTAAGTGCGACCCTCTGGGAAATCAGGCAGACCTGTAGTAAGACAAGCTGATACAGAATATAAACAGCTGAGCAGTGACGTCAGTCTATGGGGCTCTGTCACTGAGACAAGAGCCTCCTTACACTCCTCAATCATTTCAGGAACAAACATACGGGGTCTTATTGTGCTTAGGGGGCCCAGACACCCAGCTATTTGGAACTGGTACCTCTCCTCCTTGGTGAAGAGAGCTAGTCTCAAAGAAGGTAGGACAGTTGTCACGAACTGATCGATATCCCCCTCGGTCAATCGGAACTCAGGGGGTATCTGCAAAGAGGCAGGAACAGGTTTTACCCCTGACTCTCTGGTTATACGAACCATAAAATCTGATACCAGAGTAGTGACTAGCGTTATAAGATTCTTAAGATGTCTCCCGTCATTAGAAGGATGGAAGAATGTTTCTAAAGCAAGCATCAACTGTTTGAGATGAGATAGGGTCTGTGATCCCTGATATATTGAGAACACTATTATCTTAGAGAACTTCTGTATAGGAAGAACTGTACGAGACTTGAATGTGAATTTAAGTGGTCCTACAGGAATGTGTACACTCCTCAACAGCTGATCAAACAGCTGATGCAAGTGTGGCGACCAATCTACTCTCCCGACAGTACGAGGAGCCAGACGAGAGAGGAGATACAGGACTCTACACTCCCCCTTAGGTAGTATAACCCCAGAGCCTAACCATAACTTAGTGACGTCATTAAACCATAGTCCCCATACATGAGGAGGTACATCTACGGGTAGGAATGCGGTCAGTAGAGTTAGTACAAGCATATATGTGTTAGAGGAGAGGGAGGGGTGGATCTGGGGGTATAGCTCTCTCAGGATCTCTGCTGTAGCTTCTTCAGGGAAGTAGGAGGATGCCAGGGCGGCTAGCTGTACGATGGGGTCTAGTAGCCCCCATAGAGAGGGGTGCATTCTAGTTATGGACTCCTTCTTTATACGGAGGTACAGATCGTATAGGGGACGCCAGCGTAGAGTGAGGTCAGATCTGGTGATCAGTCTCTGGGGGAGGAGCAGGTCGATGAGTGCAACTAGACAGGCGGATAGACCGTGAGGAGGAAGGGGGTCCCTACATACCATATCGTATAGGATTTCTATAAGCATTATATGATCTTGTTTAGAGAAATACTTCTTATACCGTCTGACATAGAACAGAATATCTGACACAATTATTCCAATAGTGTCTGTAGCCTCGCATTGTATTGCGTGTAATATAGCTTGCTTTATTATCGTAAAATGTTCCTTTAATTGAGTCTGTAATAATGGCCAATAAGGCAAGGAAGTTAAGAATACACTAGACTGCTGGAAGCTAGAGATCTGGTCCTCAGGGACCTGTGTATGCTCTGGGTGGTCCAGTTTGATTCTAATTCAATTTGTATTGTACAAGTTAAATACAGCCTAACACAGTACTTATATATTGAGTGTATTAACTTAACCATAATTCTAATAAATGTATAACTGCTATTTACTCACAAGAATTGAGTCTAATCTATGTCAGATATTTACATTTGTAAGGATTTATAAGATTATGGCTAGCTAGGTTATATGTGTTATAATCGCTGTAGATTCTAGAATGGTTTTATATTTTAAAATAGATGATTGCAGACAAGAGTAATTATGAGAGAAATTGTGTAATAATATTAACAAGCTAAAAGTAGACACATTCCTGCCGTCTACTAGGTAACTCGGGTGTTACTTATCTCACAACGCTATATGGTATGTGATTATAATTTATGATTGTATAATCTAATTATATAATGACACCTGTGGGGAGTATCTGTGTCCTGTCATCTGGTCTATTGTCCTGGGGGAAGAGGTGATCTCTCTCTCCCAGTCAGGAGACTGTCTAATGGGTGAGTCTATCGGAGATGTGTCCGCTACATAATCTCCTATAACAATAATTTCGTATATATAGCCAGAGCTTATGGTATAACTAATGAGAATATTATAATAACTTACTATTTATATCTGAGGGGTCATGGAGGGGTGGTGAGGCGAGACTCCTCTTCTCTACCCTCTCCAGATACCTACTGGGACCTGATGATATCTTAAATAGACCTCCTGTATCCATGTCCTGCCCCCTGGAGCTGAAGAGGGGGGATTGAGCTCTGGGTACACGAGCGTATCGTGACAATGGAGAAGGAGTTCTGCGATAATCTATAATTATAGTGTTATTAACCTAGCAACCAGGTTGTGTAATAGGAATGCAGCGTGCATTAGGCTCAGTATCACATCTATTAAAGTCTCAGGCGTATGTGAATGGAGAATGGATCAAATCCTCTAAATCATATGACGTCATTAATCCGTCTACCCTAGAGAAGATAGGATCAGTACCTGATATGAACCAATCAGATATCAGGGATGCTATAGCTTGTGCTAGGACTGCTCAGCTGGGTTGGAGGCTAAAGAGTGGAAATGAGAGAGGACAGTTGTTGAGACGCTGGTTAGATACGGTTATGGAGCATAGGAATGCACTGGGGACACTAATAACGCTAGAATCAGGGAAGGTCCTAAAGGAAGGTCTAGGGGAGGTTGACTACGGGGCCTCTTACCTCGAGGTAATGTGTCATATAAAATTTATATACTGTGTAGTCTCCACAATTGTGGTAGCATTTACTGTATTGTATTATTTGCTGTGTATTATAGTGGTATTCCGAAGCAGCTAGGCGTATATACGGAGAAATTATACCGACACAATCCGGCATGACGCAAAGCTTACTATACAGAGAGCCTATAGGAGCCTGTGCCTTCATAACCTCATGGAACTTCCCTGTATTGCTACCTCTGAGAAAGACAGCTGCTGCTCTGGCAGCCGGATGCACGGTGGTACTCAAACCTTCTGAAGAGACCCCTCTGTCTGCCCTGGCACTAGCGGAGCTGGGAGATAGGGCAGGGATTCCTAGAGGGGTGTTTAACGTAGTGACGTCAGACAAGTCTAGCACCCCGGCAGTGGGAGAGGAGATGTGTACCAACCCAGACATACAGGGACTATCATTTACAGGTAATACAGTAGATACTGGTTATAAGATCATGTATTGCTGCTCTCAAGGGTGTTCTCATAACCTGCATACACTGTAGGGAGCTGTGTTGTTGGTAAGAAGCTATACAAGTTGTGTAGCAGTACTGTTAAGAAGGTAACCTTAGAATTAGGCGGTAATGCCCCCTTTATAATATTCCCATCAGCTGATATTGAGGTAGTCATGCGTGCTATCAACACAACTAAGTTCCGTAACAACGGACAGACCTGTATCAGTGCTAATAGAGTACTAGTACACACCAGCCGGATAGAAGAGGTGTTAGAGAGGTGTGTAGACCTGATTAAGGGTAAGAGGGTAGCAGACGGACTAGAAGAAGGGGCAGAGCTAGGTCCTCTCATAAACCAATCAGCTGTTGATAAGGTAACACGTCACATTACAGACGGTGTAGAAAAAGGAGGAGAGGTGCTAGTGGGAGGGGATAAGATAGGTAACGGACATTTCTATCAACCTACTCTCTTATCAGGACTAACTGAGGATATGGATATATGGAATGAAGAGACATTTGGACCTGTGATACCTGTGAGAGCATTTGATACAGAGGAAGAGGCTATTCATCTAGCTAACAATGTAATTACAGTCAATTTAACTTTATTGGGAGTTAATTAATAATTAGTGTATTATACTAACGTATTAGGTCAAAGAGGGATTAGCTGCTTACGTCATGACTACAGACTACAGGCAGATACACAGAGTGACGCCACAACTACAATATGGACTGATTGGAGTTAATGAGGGGATGATTAGCTCAGTCTGGACACCATTCGGAGGTGTTAAGGAAAGTGGGATAGGGAGAGAAGGTGGACTACAAGGTATAAATGAATACCTACTGTACAAGTTCGTATCTATGGGGGGACTACAGTAATTATGGAATGTTAGTGTTAATCAAATTAGATATTTTTATAATATAATATACCGGTTCTCCTTGTAGGTTTATAATCCGGCATGTCATCGAACTGATCTTCTGATCCTATATTTAACCAATCAGATACTTTACATTTCCTACTTTGATCTGTTTTATGAGATAACGCAGATACGAATAACCTGGATTGGAATGTGAATTATTTAACAAGATCAACTGATTAACAAATAATTATAGTTACCATTCTTCATTTGATAGTTCCGGTCTTAAGTTCTGATTAATGAAAGACTCTAAACTCTCTAAATCATCTGAATCACTATCTACGCATTAAAATAGTGAGAACATGTTCCCAGTAGTAATCCTCTACAATTACATACCTTCTATGGTAGTGATTTTATCCTTAGTATAGTGATCACGTGTATAGCTATTATCTACGTATTCTACAGGATCTGGTCTGTAGTTAACACTTTCATCTCTATCTCTGTGATTATAGTTTGTAGATTCCTCTACATAGGTCTCTGGAGTATGATTACCTCTCATAAGAGGGGGAGATGAAGGCTCTGGAGTTCTTTTCTCTTTCCTTTGTTTAGCAATTGCTATCCTCTTCATTAGTACTTCTAGCTCGTCATCATTGTAATTACCTAAGTCTATGTCTGTCATCTCTCTATTTAGCTATATGTGTTAAGATTACACATATGATTAATCATATACACTTAACTACCGTTAATCGATGCTAAAGGGCATTTCTATGCATCTGTGTTAGATATAACTGTAACTCATATACATGTTTAATAGCGATAACATTACATATATATAACAGCACAATAATATAGTATATCAGTGTACAGGTTGAGCTAGCTGTCTCTCCAGTATGTCTAGCTCCTCTGTACTCATCTTCTTTAAGCTCTGCTCCTACAGAAGTATCCTGGATAATTCTAAGATTACTTTAACGATTAATTAGAAGACTATAAATATTCTCTTGGTTATAGGTCAGATATACAGATTAACAGTCCTGGGAATACAGTGTATGCCTCTGCAAACTTGTTACCATATATTCCTGTATATTTATACCGGTGTTAAGAACATGTATTACTACTTCTTATAACCGGTATACACTGTACAAGTATAAGCTAATACTATTAAGAGTTAAAATACCTTAATACTCTCTCTAAGCCTTTTCTCTTCTTCTATAGCTGTCTGTAGCAATGAGAATTTATGCATCTCTTCCTACATACAGTATACAGATAGAATACACAGTATAACTGTACATACAATAGTATATACTTACTTGAATCTTATTGTTAATATCAGCGATTTCCTGTGACATATCCTGCTTACTGATAACAATATGAGAATCTTTACCTTCCCTCTCTATAACCTCTCTCTCCTCTCTAACTATTCCTATTTGAGCCCTGAGCTGCTGAATAGTCTCTAGCTCTCCTCTCAACTCATCAGGCATTTCCTGCTCCAAATACAACAGTACTCTCTGCCAGTTCTGTTCCTGTGCACCCCGTCTATTAGCCCTCTTAAGTCTCTCAAGAGTCCCGGCCATAGCCCAGGCCTGATGATCCCCTCCCCAACTAGCTGCCCAGTCGGATATCTCACTGAGTTCCTTTAGCTCTGAATCAGGAGAGGGAGACCTATAGAATCTGGAGTCTGGGAGCTCTGCTAGGAGTCTGTTGGTCAGAGAGGGTTTAGTAGGAACACCCTTTCTACCGTGAGGGGAAATAGGTGAAGTCTGAGTAGCGCTACAAATAAATTATTAATAAAACAGCTGATCTATCAGCTGATTTATAAGGTGTTATTACCTAACTTTAGACTGTTTGTCTTTTGGAAGAAGGTTCAATCCGTCCTGAGTCTTCTGCTTCATCTAATTACAATAATAATAATAATAAAAATAATACATTATATAATGGTTCTCACCTCTCTAGGTAGTAACATAGCTACACTAGCAGCTGGTACCATGATACCATGCTTGTCAGGACAGGAGAAGTACCTCTTACCCTTAACAACACCATCATGATCCCCTAGAGGATCATCTAGCTTAATTCCAGCAAATAAATCTCCATCCTCAAACTTAGAATCCATTACTCCCATATATCTCACTATTCCTATAATAATGCATTAACTCAATTACTAGTCATAGACACACAGGACAGGATACTCACCTGTCTTACCCTTAAATGCTACACGATCTCCCAGTCTGAGGTTAATCTCAGCTCGTCTGGACAGACACTGCCCTCCATTATGAGGACTCCCTCTACTTAACTTCTTGGTAGCCAGCTTGCAGTTTGAACAAGAACAGCTGTTATGAGTAAGGTGTTGTAGGGAGGGGATTCCACTTGGTTCCTACAAATAAACAACAATAAATTGTTTACAAACAAACAATAAAGTAAACATACTCTAAAGGCTAGGACTGATTTCCACTGATGTTTGTTGGCAGAAGAATTGAGTTTCATTTCAGTTCTAAAGCCTATCTCTCCTCCTATTTATACCTGTCCTCCCTCCTCTCAGCCAATCAGATAGCAGCTATCTGCCGCATCTTTCTCTAACGAATATTACACTCTGTAATACATTATGACGCACTCAATAACCCAGCTGTGTATTACTATAGTAACACCTCTCATCTATCTTATATAACTGGCTAATAGATCGCTTCAGTGATAGTAGCTAGCACATAATATATGCACAGAAATTGAATTAGTACTCATATAAACCAAATAATACGAATTAATAAGATATAATGGAAGTTATTAAGAGTGCCGGGTTATACCTCAGCTCTGCGTTTATTATATTCGGCGGAGGATTGGCTTACATTCCACAGACTTATAAGATCTACACGCGAGGGAGTGCTAAGGGATTCTCAACATTAACCTGCATGATACTATTAATAGCAAATACAGTGAGACTATTCTTCTGGTATGGAGTCAGATTTGAGTCTCAGTTACTGGCCCAGAGTATTTTCATGTTTCTAGTTATGCTAGGTGTTATGTGGGTGTGTGTACGTGCTGAGGGGGAGAGAGAGGAGAGGAGGATCTGGGGGAGAGGGTTATATAAACACTTCTGGAGATGGACAAGGTTCATAGACTATCTTACCTTCACTATTGGATTAATCACATTCTTAACATTCTTAACATTCCTCATAAACACAGATGGTTACTACACAGTACTAGGTTACGTTGCCTTGGTTACGGAGTCCGGAATGGGACTACCTCAGTTACTAGGCAACTGGAGTTCTAAATCGACACAAGGAATGTCCGTTTCCATGGTGATGATGTGGCTATTCGGGGACATCTATAAAACCAGTTATTTCATAATCAGAGAGACACCTATACAGTTCCTGGTCTGTGGAGGCACACAGGTTACTCTAGACCTCATGGTGTTACTACAGGTCGCATGGTATAGAGGTGTTATCAAACCGGAAATCCAAATTTAACATCACATTTCTGTATGAATTGCTGTTGCTAGGATAATGTATTATAATTGCATCAGTGAATAAATTAATGAATGACGTCATTACATATAACATAGGTATTAACATTCGTATAGAGCATATATAGGGATCAGCTGTTCAGCACACGGTGGAGGGATTGCCTACAGGATAACACTTATAAGATAGTCCCATATTGAACTGGAACTAATAACCTACCATCCTTGCTGTCTTCACAACATTTGCAGTGCAGTTTGCCGCGGATTACGAAAGTTGTCTCGAACAGCTGACCTCCGCATACCTCACACAGGAAGCAGGGTGGATGATATATGTTAGGGAGACCGTGTATACCTGCAGCAGGGCCTACCCCCAGAGGTATCTTACAAGAGGTGCAAGGGATCGATGCGTTTGTCTGGTTTATTCTAAAAATCTGTAAACAAAGATAAACAGACAAAATAAACAAAAATAACAATGTATACAAACCTTAGAAGAGTATTGTCCGTCTCTAGGGCTCTGAGGTTCAGCTGGTCTTTGGGGTCTAACACCTGTTTGTACAGAAGGGTACGATTGGACCTGAGGGTATCCCTGGTTATACTGGTTCTGTGGGTACATGTAGGGACCAATTCTTTGATCCCTATGTCCATAATGAGGCACCATTTGCATGGTAGGACGGTTTGGGGATTTATAAAAGCCTGGATCTTGTCTTAGAGACTGACCTCTCTGGAGATAACCTAGAACACAGCATAGCTTATGTTACCATGGTAACATAACGTCATACCTACCTCCCTGACTCCAATCCTGAGGATAAGCAATCTTGTTGCCCTGTCCCTGAGAATAATCACTACCAGGATAACCTCTATTCATTAGGCGAGTAAAGTTCCTTTCATCACTAGACTCTCGAGACTGATGACTACCCGTAAAAGATTTAGCTCTAGATATCTTGGAATATCCTTGGTGATCGCTTGGTAACTAAGGAATGTGTGTATAAATAATGTAATAGTATGTTATGCTTAATCCTACCTGCTGTTTGGTATATGTCTGTCTAGGAGGAGAGCTACACACAGAGCTGTTAGAGGCAGGAGGAACCTGTATAGGTCTTGTAGATACAGGTAGACTGTGTGTAGACATTACAGGATCTGTAATACACATAACTAATGGTATTTATGGTTTCTAAGCTGTATAATCTATAGTGACAAACCTTGTTGTTGTTGATGTCCGTTAGAGTTTATAACTGGCGGTTGTTGATGAGTCTCCCTCCTTTCATTTTTCCTAACAGAATTATATAAGTTAATAAAACTATAACATTCCATTCTTACTAACTCATAACTAACCTGTCGCTGTTAACAGGTGTTACTTGAGCACCAGAAGAGGCCAGGAGAGATCCTACAAGTTTAGCGGAGTGTCGCTCAGAGGAGGAAGATGATCTGTTGGAAGTATATGTCTGCATCTCTGGCTCCCTCTCTCTCAGCCGCACGTCCTTAGTTAAGGGTACGGGAGGTTGGTATGTGTCCTGCTGGGATATCTGAGGATTCAATATTTTAGCAAAATACTCCTTGCTAGGCTGTTGTCTCTGTTGGGGAGGTGTCTTCAGGGGACTGTCATCTGTAAACAATAACATAACAAGAATACATAACAAATGGAATGTATTAAACCTTTGAGAATAGTTCCCAGCTGTAGATCCTCTCCGTCAGGAAATATTTCATCCAAGAGACTCCTTCCATCGGATACCGGTAGAATACCTTTGAAGGGATCTGTCATGCTAACTCTATTGTTCCTATCCTTAGCTACTAGCTCCCGTCTGTTCGTGTCTAGCAGGTCCTCTCCTGAGTCCTCCGATGGGTCCAATCTACACACATGAGTATAATCTATCCGTAAGATTAATTCAAATATTTTAGCTAGCTAGCTTGTTTTCAAATAAGTTATCATACATACATCATGAATAACTCACCTTACACTCTCCAGTCTAGCTGGGGGAGAGGTTATATCCACTGTCTGCACTATAGCCTCTTTCCATCCAGACTTCCAGGAGGATCTCTTGGTGGGAGAGCTGTCCCCGCTCTTCTTGGAGAAGAACCGGCGACGTGTTGGTTCGGAATTAGGAGCTTGAGGAATCTCCTTCTGGGGAGGAGGAGGGAGTGGCATCTGAGATCGAGGTATTTTAGCACCCATGGTCTGTTCCTTAATGTCCAAGTTACCATCTGGATTACCACGTTCTTTGTCCCTCTTCTTGTTTCTAGGAGACCGATCCTAAACAAGGAATGTCAACATCTGTAATAATATAATTATCTAACAAACCTTAGGAGAGGATTTCTGTTTGGGAGCAGGTTCCTTGCTAGCTGTCAGCTCTCGTTCCAGGGAGGTCTGATTGACGTAGATAGGTTCCTGGGGGGTAGAGGGTATAGGGGGGACAGGTCGGTACTTTGTCTCCTCTGTATCGACCACATAATGGGTCGGATTTATGGCGCCTTCTTTCTGAGAGATATCAGCTGAGTTGGTCAGCTGAGAATTACTAGATTGTTGGATTGGTTCAGGGACAGGAGGATGTTCCTCTTTTGAAGGGGGTACAGGCTCTTGAGGGGAGGTCTGGGGTCTAACCTCCTCTATTGTCTCTGGAGCTATATCTACACAAGCAGAGGTGTGAATTTATGAATATAATATAGTGTATCATTACCATTAATAACGACGGCTTGTTTCCGCTGTATCACTAATGTAAGCGATTGAGCAATTATAGAATCTTTGATTAGCTTAACTATCTGTTGATGGGAGAAATAGCTAGTATCCATTCCGTTAACCGTTAGTAACTCATCTCCTCTCTGTAACCCTGCTCTACCCGCAGAACTATCTGTAAACAAGTAATAATAATAATAATAATAATACACTGTAACTTCTAGAAAAGGGCAATCAGGAGGTGTTAGACAGTAACAACACTCACCTTCCAGTACTGAATGTACTGTGGATAGAAACTTGTTACTTCCGGGTACAGCTCTAGACAGTAGATGGAATCCAAAACTCCCATTAATAGGAACTACATGTATCTCTATTTTATCCTTCATGACGTCATTATCTGATTCACTCTACAAATATTTATAAATACCTATTTCACATATTGGTAACTAGGAATATCACTTACACTATTAGAGACAGCTTCTTGTTTGGTAATCTGTGAGACTAGCTTAGGATCGGGACGGGAAGGGACGACAGGAGGACTCATAGGCTTGGGGACTGGACGCGTATTCTCTAGGGGCCTGGGTCCAGGAGACAGGACTTGGTCCTCTGGTTCCTCTGGTATAGGAACTGACATCTAACAGAGGTGTTAAAATATTGATATAAATAAATTCTACTTATAATACATACAGATTGTCCAGGGAGTACAGGATGGAATACTGACAGGTCTGGGAGAGGTCCCTGATAGGTCCGCTCCTCAGCTAATATCCGTCCCATCCAGTATAAAGTCACACAAACGTTCTTAAGTCTTTTCTCTGCGTTCCATCCCTTAGCTCCCATAGAGGTGAAGGCTCCACTACGCTGTTCCGGGTCTTGTAGATCTGTGACGTCAAAAATTTGAGCTTCATTAAGCATGAAATGTACTCTGCAAGCCTGCAGGAATGATCTTATGTTATCCAGATGAGCTATAGGAGAGTTTAACTTGTTCACACGTTGTATGGAACCTGGTCTAATCTTAGCCATCAATCTATGCATAGGGTTTAATAAGATTCCTTAGACCAGAGTGTGTAACTATGATTAAAAATAACTTACTCGCATAACACTACTCCGTTCTGGAGAGATTCTCTTAGATCTAGTCCCAATTCTTTGCCAGTAACGTCCTGTAAAGAATAATAACAATAATATAACAGATTTGTTGTTATTTACATGTCATACCTGTATCCACTCTCTAACTCTAGAAACTATTTCACCTGGATCTTCTTGAAAAGTAGATTGTCTCCTCATGTCTTATAAAATAAGTAAACAAACAGAGAAAATATTTACAAATATCCATGGTCACAACCTCATATAACTAATACAGATTAATATAAGCCCTGCCTCACGTAACAAGAACTATAGTCCTGATATTATGACCTATACTATATCTGTGTATATTTATAAGCTGGGGTATAATCCTATATTATATTCTGTTATGAGTTATTTATTATAGAAGAATATAGCTATTATTGCAATAAATACGTGTAATATGTGTAGCTGAGATATACCAGAGCTTTCAAGCAATTCATATACATTTGGGTATATGTAGAGTAGCAGTAATACAAATATTGAGATCATGTGGACCACTAAGAGGTACATGGACCCAGCGTTGGAACCGCTGATGTAACGGACCCCTCTCCCATAGAAATATACCCCTTAGGTCAGTACAATCCAATACTCAAGCCCTGAGACAAATAATACAAATTAAACTAACTCACTTCTAAGCTAAAATCTGTTCCAGAAAGTAATGCAAATAAAAACTAATTAGAAATGTATAAACTTGAATATCTGTGTATTAGTATTGAAGTAGATGGGAGGAATAATAAGAGCCTATAATATTAAGGAACCGCATGTGACGTAATATATTATATGGTGAATACCATATGACAGATAGCGTTACTATGCTGGATATCAATAACAAATAATAACAATACGAAGGGAGGTATATTCCTGAATATTGTATAATATAATATTACATATAAGCACTACAATTCATTATCAATATACTTTATTGTATTACAGCATAGCAACCGCCCAATAAGACAAATATGTGGGTGGTAACAGCTTATAAAGAACACCCACAATTATATTAATAGAATAGTGGGTACTATAAACCATGGATTATAACTATTTGAGCCTATCTCAATTATGTTTGTTATTATAACACCCCTATATTAGCTATATATTACAAGTAAAATCTGTTGATCACACAAAATGGAACTTGAACTTTCCTTTAATTGATAACTATATTACAGGTAATAATTAGCGTATTTATATGGCAGAAGCTGTCACGGCTACATCAGCTGATAAGCTCAAAGCATCAAGGTCTACCAGGCCGGCTTCAATCCTCAAACGGACCAAGGACGCCAAGAAAGAGACAGGGGGTCTCCAGTGGGACGAAATGAATATTATAGCAACCTTGCATCCTAAAGATAAGGATTACGGACACATGAAAATAGTCGAGCCTAAAACTCCGTATGAACACGATCCAGGTCATGAACCTGCTGGTGCAGAGAAGTCAGTAGTCAAAGAATTAGCGGATAGAGTAGAGAGCGATCCGACTGCATTTGTGTATAAAGAACCTCCCCCTCCCTGCATCGACATGGACAGCGGGTCGGACGAAGAGACAATGACCCCCGAGGAGAAGGCTAAGCATGAAATATTCAAGAAAAAACGTCAACTACACTACAACGAGGGTGCCTTCATGAAGCAGGCCCGGGAGATGGCTAGACGGTCAATGGTTGAGGATGATGATTAGAGTTTTTACAATTGTGTGTGTATATGTCTCGTATATCGAACTGTTGGCTATTATCCATGGTTCATAATTCTAAATTTAGCTTATGTGTTGCTTTAATAATATACTATAAACCATGGATGAGTATTCTGGATTTATTTATTTGTGTTTGTTTGTTTATTGTTTATGATTAGCTGAGATGTCGAAGATGTATCAGGAATCAATCTACGAGGGTTTCCTTACCAAATCTCCTCCAAAAATGGTGAGTTACTCTTATTTATACTTTTCTCGTTCTAACATTCTCTCAGAATAGAAGATGGCAGAGACGTTACTTCGTGTTAACCCAGCACAAGAAACTGCTGTATTTCTCTAAGTTTAACGGAGAACAGAAAGGTATCATAGATTTAGAGAAAGTACAAGAGGTCAGCTTTATTATTATTTACTTACTATTCTAAGTAATTTATACCAAAACAGGGCTTTCCCTATATTTCTTTCATGTCTCTATATTATTGTTTATAGGTGTTACTAGATGTGTATATATGCAGGGCTCAGTCTAATATAATTAGCTTAGATGTCAAGGGGTCACTAGATGATACAGGAAAACCAGGGGAGGCTGGGGGTATAGACAGGATCTACTACTTACTAGCGGACAGCAGAGAGGAGATGGAGAACTGGCATAGGAATATTTGTGATGTGGCAGGCCTACTTCTAGCCAGGAAGAATAATGGTAAATATCTATGCATACTAATGGTTGCTAGCCTGTTTGTGGAGGTTCATTTATATTGGACTACGAATTCTCTTATTTAAGTTACACTGTATTTATTTGTATAGTGGCTGCTGACTCTACTCAGGGAGATGAGAACTACATGTCAGCCAGACGTAAGACAGCTATAGAGAAGGAAGAGGGAGACAAGAGAGGACTAGCTTACTCCTTTAATCCTGAGACAGGACATACCTGTGAATACGGTACATACAACAGAGACACAGAGTTATCTCAGAGTACGTAAGTGTGTGACATTCCTCTTAACCTATAGCGTAGTTAGGATACCCTAGTTACTGAATGAGGGTTATGGTATGTAACTCAATAGGCACTCAGGTCGGAGACTCATATGGAGTATACGGTATGCAACAGGCAGATATTACAGAGATAGCTGTATCACTGGGAGAGGACTCAGGGTCAGATGAGGAGGAGTTCACACGTCCTGACAGGGTCATGAGACCCAAATCTCCAAATCCAAACATTAAGGTACATACAACGAAAGATGTACTATTAAAGTTAATACCAGATATAAGCACCATCCCGTGGAAACCGGTTCTCATATATTCCTTTATATTTATACCGGTTATAAGAACATGTATTCTACTTATAACTGGTATGCTTTTGTGTCTTTTGTAGCAACATGTCTATACGAACAGCTCCAAACCTCCAATAGCTACGAAACAGAACTCTTGTGCATCTCTCCCATCCCTCCCCTCCCTTCCCTCCCTTCCCTCCCTCTCTTCTCTCCCTCTCTCTCCAGAGGACACGTTCCCCTCTATACCTCCTCACAGACATGAACAGCTGTACCCAGAGGAGCTAGACTTTAATTTCCCTGTCCCCCCTAGACGGTTGAGCTCTCAGAAGAGATTAGTAGCCCCGAGATATCCTCCTCCTTTTTCTGGCGACAGACCCAAACCTAAGGAAAGGAAGTCTGTGTCTACACGACAAGCTAGGGTAATTTGTTTGTTGTTCGTTTGTTTGTTTGTTTGTTTACCACATATTTACTCTAGACTATTACACATAACACTCTTAACACAGACATACTACCAGATCTCTCTAAGGAGTTCTCATCTCCTCTTAAGAGGGCAGCTGCTATAACTCCTAGCGTTCCTGTTAGTGTGCTCATAACAACAGTTAAAGACATTACTCCTGTACCAAGAACCAGGAGACCTACCTCTTATATTGTAAGTACAGTACTCCCTCCCTTTATAACTACAGTTAACCATACTGATATTATATTTATTCTTAACACCTATCTGATACTGTAATTCATTGATTTAGAATGAGGACAGCTCTGACAATCCCATATCTCCTATCAGTATTACTCCATATAAGACAGTAGCTAGAGGATCAGAGATCTTCCCAGAAGCAGAGCCTATCTATGCTAACGATCCAGAAGACGGTGCTTATGTTAAATTCGACCCCAAGGATTCTCTACAGGACACGGATGGACATTACGTCATGGTATCAAGGAGTCCCCTTGATGTCCGCAAGCTAGCTAAATCAACGGACCCCTCTGGCTACGCTAAGATAGTAGAACCTAAACCCCGTAACAAGATGTCTCTCCCTACAGAGGATAGACTGAGTTCTGAATACAAATAGAATTGAATTGTAGATATGCTCTTTGCATGGATTTATATTTTACAGCTGTTTTATATTTTTGTATATTTTACGATTTGAATTAATTCCTAGCTATAATTGCCTGATTTATTATTTCATAAGTTAGAGCTATTCTTAGTTACATATAGGGTCGGACCCTGGAGAGGTTATTGCTTATAAGAACAGAGCAGGCTGGAAGCAAATTCTTATTTATCCGGCGATGGTCGCACGGGTCTTCTAACCGGTTATCTTATAAGCTATACAAATTCCCGCTATCAGAATCCATCTAACCCTTAAGAACTTGATTAGGGAGATATTTCAAATACGCACTCAATCAATCCTAACTAATTGGTTTCTTGTAAGACTATTCTTCTAGAATTTAAGGATTCTACTGCATTTCTTCGAGTATTAATCTGCTATAATCAATAATATTCATAGTATAGGTTATTATACTTACTTCAAGTACAGGGGTTACAGACCTCCTCTGATCTCCCTGGGTGTCTGTTAGTATCTCTACAGAAGCGATCCTCCCCTGTACCCCCTGTACCATTTTAAGACATTTAATAGACCGCCGAGAGATCCGTGAGCCTCAGAGGTTGAGAACTACTGCCATATTTTCATTATCGCATTAATAATTGGCTTATTGTTTATCTGTAATTCTTATAGAGGTGATTGTTTATGTTTACTCTAGTTTTATATTAGAAATTAGATGGCACGTGCATCCTCACCCTCTCTGGAAGCTGTACTGGGAGATGTACCCCAGGTAACTTCACACATTCCTATTACACATATATGTAACCAGACAAAAGATGTGATAGGAATTCACTCAATTTATTTTCCACTCGGTTTCTACAGGGCCAGTCTGTGGAGGTTACTCTGTATGTAGTTAGTTGAACCTTCTGTAACTATATCCTATTTCTAACACCTGTAGGAATCAGACCTGGAGTTAGCTCTCTCTTTGGATGACGACTTGCCCCCTCCTCCCCCGAACAGATCTCACGATACCTCACTAGGTAACGACCTGGAAGATCTACTGCATGTAATACCCGCGGAGGAGGCTAAGCATCCTGGTATGTATAACATTCCTATCTAATAACCCTGTTACTATGAAAACTATAATTCTAATTTTTATTTAGTGACAGCTCCTAAGCCGAAAGCAAAGTCAGTTACTATTATCTTATTAACACCTAGAATAGTAGCTGGGGTGATTATTCATATTTTAGCACCATTGGACGGGGACTACATACCATGAATCATAGCATTCTATTCACCAACTCTGTGACGTGTTATGTCCCAGTTTCCATGGTTACCTCGTTGTTATTTGGCTATACCTTTATTTCCATACTTATAGGTTACTTTTCATTATTTAGACCTCAAACAAAATCTGACGTGATTATACAAGATATATACAAAATGCTGGCGGAGATAGAAAGAGATATAGAATTGAATTTAACACCTAAAAACAAACTCGCGAAATCTGACACATTCGGTATGACTAATGTGATAAAAAGTATCACCCCAGCAAACAAATCCCCAGTCAGGAATGCAGAACCTCCTCCAATCAAAACTAAGCCTAAACCAGTGATACATTGAAGTTACATATTTTATCCATTATCAATATTTTAATGTCTTTTATATTTCTAACACCTCAGCAGACAGCTGTTGTTTATTTGTGTATTTGGTTGCTATGCTGAGGATATGTATGTCTATTCATATTGCTTGTTTATTTCACACACACATTAATTTATCACACTTCTATATGTATATATCTAATATATGTTCTATGATTTTGACGTGTTAGCTAGATGGCATCCATATCCTCTGCCCTGGCAACACCAAGTATTTGTCAGAGGACTCTCCAGAATGAATTAAGCAAAATGGTTAAAGAACCGTTAGAAGGATTCATTATTGATGTAAGTTATGTATTTACTGCAGGTGATCCACGGACGACAGCAGGGGGCCACGACGGGTGAATAAGGTTGGAAACTGCTGACCCATAGGGACCAGTTCTAAATACAGTAGATGCCGGTTATAACCACCATCCTCTGGAAACCGGTTCTCTTATATTCCTGTATATTTACCGATTATAATAACATGTGTATCGATACTACCAAGGATGTTCTCATAACCTGTATACACTGTATTCTGCGAAACCAGGCCATATGTGAGATTATCCATGTGAATACTTTCACACCTAATATATGAATTAAATTTAATAGGCTAATGAGCTTAACATCCTGGAATGGGACGTAGTGATATTTGGTCCACCTGACACCCCTTATGCTGGGGGGTACTTCAAAGCTAAGATGACTTTCCCGCCTGATTATCCTTACTCGCCCCCTAAGTTCGCCTTCAAGACCTCTCTCTGGCATCCTAACGTGTACATGAATGGAGAGGTCTGTATTTCTATCTTACATCCCCCGGGAGAGGATCCACTCAGTGGAGAGCTTCCTAACGAGAGGTCAGTATCCATAGTTACACTATAATTGCAATGGAATGTATGTTATTATTTTAGATGGAATCCTACTCAATCAGTACGAACTATTCTACTCTCTGTACAATCTCTACTGAATGAGCCAAATACCTCATCAGCTGCGAATGTTGACGCCTCTGTGATGTACCGTAAGATGAAAGAGGGTAAGAAAGGGAGTCAAGAGTACAGTAAGATAGTACAGGAACAGGTTGAGCTTTCTAGACAGGAAGCTATCAAGGACAACGTGAAGGTAACATAGTTATGTATTGAGTGTAGTTTATTCGAGAAATGGAATTTGCTACAAATTTGTTAATTATTTGTAAAGCGATCTGATTTATAACAAATAATATGAATATTCATACATTCCTGAGAAAAGGTAACAAATGTGTCCACCTATCAGATTTGAAGGTTATGACTATGTCTAGACTGATATGCTATTAGTTAAGTGATAGGGCTCTGTATAACGGACAATATTTGAAAATACAATCAACTCTCGATATTACGAAATGAAGCGGGGTCAGGCCTCGAGCACTTCGTTATAACCAGAGTTTACTGTATCCAGTATAAAACCAGACTGGTAAATAGTAACATCAACTCAATTATACCATATAGGTACCGTTAACACTACAGGAGTATCTAGCTATGTCTAAGCCTCGTCTGGAATCTCAATCCAGTCTGTTAGACAAGGAGAATGACTCTGGCTGTGAATTCCTGGAGGACATAGATGATCCTTATTATGACTATAACGAACAGACAGATTCTGATGATAACGACCAATCTGGTAACGAGTATGCAGCTGATACAGATGATGTTTTAATACCGAAAGATATCACCAATACATGATTCATTAATTCTACATTTTAATTAATATAAACTCCTCCAGTTTGTTTGTTTGTTTGTTTTATTGTTGTATATATTACTCACACAATTACTGAAACACGTACAGCATGATTGTGTCAATAATTCATTATTTTACTTTCAATCTATTTTTAGTAACATTCATATAATTATTGAGATTTTCTTGTGATATATAAGCGGGAATTTTACAATACTATTATCTCATACATTCCTATTGTGAATTATTGTATCCAGGCAGTTGCTCGATTTATTTAACTAAGTATTTAAGTTGGCCAATGTTCCCAGTTTAGTAACCACTGATCCCTCATATCCTTAAGTTATAGCAGCTAGCTATATGATAGAGATCAATACAATATCTGATAGGACAAACATACAGGAGAGTAATGTCATTGACGGAATAGCATCAAGTCATGATATACCCAAAGCACGTGTTATACTAATAGGAGATTCTGGTACTGGGAAGACTAGTCTGGTTAAACAGCTGGCTACAGGGGTGTTTGAACCCATGTGTAGTCCTACTATAGGTAACAAATTTTAATTTTACTGTGCTGACTAATACTATATTACATATTCTAGTGGCTCAGTTCTAAAATGGTCAATCGAAGCTTACTTCCACCCTGAGGGTACTTCTTGTATAGAGGTACCCTGAGGGTGTGTATAACATAATCACAGCATAATCTCATATTTGTTAGAATCAAATGTAATAAATTCAATCTACAGTGTGAGGTATATACAAACTACTTAACTTGTATATCATATTCTACACTCATACCAAATTTCAAATATGTGGCTCTTTCCAGTTCTTCCATCAATTCTGTACACAAACAAACATTGTTCACGTATAATTATAGAGTTACTATTGTAGTAGCATTTGTTTAGAGATCCCCTGTCCCCCTCCCTGGTTCTCTAGTTCACCTGTCCCCCCCTCCCTGGTTATCTAGTTATCCTGTCCCCCCTCCCTGGTTATCTAGCGTATTCTATCTAGGTATAGACTATCATCTACACATATTTACACAGAATGAGCTAGAAGGACTTAAACCAACAGACTCCCGTCTAGCTGTTGATATATGGGACTCCGCAGGACAAGAAAGGTTCCGTTCTCTGTCTAGCTCTTACTTCAGGAATATTTCAGGGGTCTTATTAGTGTTCGATCTTAACAACCCTAAGACATTCTGGAAGTTAGAAGAATGGATAAACTATGTGTATGAAAACACATCAGAAGGTAAGCTATATGTTCCTTACACCCCATTCATATACACAATAATTCTTACACCTTTTGACTACTATATACAGTTAACAACTCTAAATTTGTATACCCAATAATTCGAACAATTTTTCCCGTGACAGCTGGTTACATAATACTTAAGAGTGTGTACGGGTATTTATAATCATAGCCCCTCCTCCCTTGCCTCTGTCCCCTGGAGATCTTCCTCTAGGGTACCTGATTAACCACGTATATTAATACACACTCTATAGACACCTTTGTTATGCTACTCGTCGGTAACAAGTGTGACTTAGACAGAAAGGTGCCAAGAGATGAAATAGACAAATTCTCCACTAACAAGAATATTCCTTACATAGAGACATCTTCTACTGATACTATTAAAACTCAAATGATGTTCCAACAACTGGGGGATGCCATTATTAAAAAGGGACACTTTAGAGGTGTTGAAGGGGGTCTCATGCCCGCAGAGGATATAAAAGTAAATTTACCCGATAAAGCTATTATCCAAGCAAGATCAAATAGTAAATGCTGTTTCACAAACAGAAGGAATATGACATAAATATTGTTTGTTTGTTTGATTGTGTGTTTGTTTATATGCTACTAGATTGTATATTCGATAATTTTGATGTAAATACACTAAATTAAAAGAATACATGCTCTTTTCTAAACCGGATACTGCTACCGTCCTTTGGAATATACATAGCCATCTTGCTTTTAAGGTTACGTATAAATCCGTTAGCCATATAGAACAGCTGATCAAAATTCTTCCCTATTTCATAGACTTCTGCAACTCCTTGACCAGAGGGTAGAGCTGTCAGAATAAAGTCTGCATTTCTAAATTTCCCTAATCCAAAATACCAATCCTGGTGAAGTGATCTAGACAGTAATTTAGTTATTAATATCTGATAAGGTGTCAAAATATGTATATACTGTATTAATTTTAGCCCCTGGTATGACACCCTCCCTCACTGAGGTGTATAGCCAGATACCAACGAGGTAACCATGGAAACTGGGATATAACACGTCACAGAAGTACGTTAGGGGAGCTGGTGAATATATTCATGTATAGAATGCTATGATTCATGGTATGTAATATGTGATTATTCAAAATATGAATAATCACAATCCTGTTGTTATTTACTTACTTATCAGTAGCATTATAAGGTAGAGCATACACCTCTGATACTCCCTCCTTCCTAGTAAGGACTAATCCAGTCAGTGCAGACATCACCTGTGTACCAACTAGTGACCATTGCTCATTCATGAGGTATGTCACCTGCCGTTGCTTGCACCCTCCTCCCTTCTCCTCAAGGGTTGCAGTCTGATTCTTTCCCCATCCAGTGAGATATAGGTCTGTCTCTCTGTTCCACAGGGTCCCGTTAACGTACTCAAATACCTGGGAGGGTGTAGGGGGATCAGCCGGCTCAGTTAAAACTAAGAAATTTGAATCTACAGTTACGACTTGTTTGTGAAATAAGTTGGTTATCATACCGTCACGATAGGACTATAAACAAATAAATAAACAAATAAATAAACAAATAAATAAACAAATAAATAAACAAATAAACAAATAAACAAATCATTACTCACCCAAAGAGATTTAGGACCTGATACTTCATTGAGTACCAATTTTTCACTGACAACAGAAGTAGCCGCTAGGAATTCATTCCCTCCTACCCGTATTATGAACTTACCAAACAGTTTCCATCCCTGGTTACTATCCACCTCCACCAGCATCCGACACCCCATAACACCTCCGATATACAGTATACATACCAATAGGATACAACCGTAGTTATGCATTTTAACACTTTTCTGTTAACACTTCTATTTATACTCTGAGGGCAGCTGAAGTTCTCTATAACCCTGACATCCTATTGGTCAGTCATTATCACGTATATTTCATATATGTATGTCCGATTCTACAACCTGGGTACACGGACGACAGCGGGGGTCTACTGCTCTCGAGACAAGTGATTACATTATCATGTAAGGTGTGAAATATTAATTACACTTAATAAATTCTAAAATTAGCACACATTATATATAATGCGTAAACAGAAATACAACCATCCTAAAGCAGAGGCAGCTAAACAACGGAAGACTGCCCAGAAGACAGTTGCCTCTTTAGCTATTGAGAAAGAAAGGATGGATGCTTACTGGCAAGATGAGGATAAGTTATCACAGAGGAAATTACAGAGGAAGTCAGATAAGGAGGCTAAACGTCTTGATGATATTAGTAAGAAAGCTGAGCTAAAGAGATTAGCAGCTGAGGATAATCAACTGATGGATAGTCAAATTAAACCCAAGGGTCAGTACCAATATGTACCATATTGTATCTGAACAGCTGATATCAAATACACTGGACTACGCTAATAGGATCAAATCGGGGACCAGCTTAGCTTGTCCCTGTTTCTGGATAAGTGCTCGATTAAGTAACCGGCTTATAATGGAAGCTCGTTAATACGAATTACAGGTTAAGTCCGTTGGTGTTCGTATTAACCGAATTCTAATCAGCTGATATACATTATATCTGTATCTGGTGTCAATTGTTCGCTAATTATAGTCGCGTAATACTTTGAAGAAAAGGTGACAAAATGTGTTGTCCTGTTGTATGATTATTTATCAGCTGTGTAGGCTGATATTCTATTGGTTGAAAATTGTTTAGGTAAATCAAACCCTGAAAAGGTTACTCAAGCTCAAATCCAAGCAAATATAACCTCAGCAACACCTAAACAACCCGTTGCCATAGTAACCGATATTCCTCTCCAGGAGAACTACAATCACACAATTAACAGGTGATCATATTTTGTTTATATATCATATGATTATTCATATTATCACACCTTTTTATCAATATTACAAACTATCATAGAGATTAGCTTCCACCTGCTAATTTGTGGTAAACAGGGACGTAGAATTCGATTTTGACACTTTCAAATGTCTAACACGATTATTTACATACGGTTTGAGATTTATTATTATTCGTATAGACTAGACCCTGGGTCAGGAGATGCTAGATCGATAGATCAAGCTATACACGTGCTTAACGGTGCTAACTACGAGGCTACAGATAAGAGATCACAGGTTGGTTACATTACGTTCGAGAGAGAGCACCTTCCTCTCTTACGACAGGCCCATCCCTCTCTCCGCTTGGCACAAGTACGACAGTTAGTGTGGAAGGAGTGGGAGAGATCCCCAGAGAATCCCAACAGATCTACATGACCCCCTCATCCTAGTGCTTCTAATTGTATGTACATTATCCAGGTTATAACTATTGTATTTAGCTTATAATTTAGTTATTAGACCTTATAGGGTCCCTTTTAGCCTCCAAGGGAGTAACCCTTATACCCCCCTCACATTTCTGACCCATCTGTATACGGATTTTCACACCTTTTTAAGTGTTATATTATTTATAAAGTTTAATATACGAAACGTATATTTAACACAAATCAAGTAAGTGACATCACATCTGTCATTATGACAAAAGGAACACGTGGATTAGCTAGTTTCAATACTTGTACGTAACTATCATCCAATAGGCTTACTGAGTTACATCTGTCATTCACTGCCACACACCCACTCAATGAGAAGTATAAATACAAGTGTTTCTTGTCATTTCCTGATGCCATTTCTAATCTCGTTAGTTCAGCTATATCTATGCCTATCCATGAGTGTCCGTTTGGTTCAGTTAAGTCGAGTTGTGTTGTGTCTAGGAAGTAGCAATACTGAGTCTTCCTCTTATCTTTCTGAGCTATACAAACCCTTAAATTATCATTTTTTGTTTTGTTTATTTGTCTGATAAGCTCATGGTTGTATATAGGTATCCACAGTTGTGTGTCTGTACCCTCAGTGTAGTGCTCTTTTATAGCAGATTTAGATAGTACCATCCTGTAGAGGTGTTGATAATTAGGTCTTGATAATCGTAGCTGGTTTATATCTAGAAAGGAGAATACGATTACAATATTCAGACACATATTCATAAATGTTTACGTTACATCATATGCTGTCCAATTTGGTTGTAGGAAATAGAATATCTTATTTGCTTACAAATATTCTTGTAACGCATTTGCCTTTCTAATTCTAAAACCAATTTCAATACACACAATGTAACCAGTTGCATTCTGTAAATTAGCAATATGTATGGTTGCGTGTTGGTCATAACATATCTATTTCAATAGTACGGCGCCAGAATCCATTAAAATCCTTACAATAAGTAATCTGAATTAATTAACGTATTTGAGAGAGCTTTTACCAGAACCTTACATGTCTAATTAAGCTACAGACAATAGTCATCATATTTGAATTATGTATATCTGTGTCTGTATACGAATATTGGAGACGTTTATTACGGGAACTTATCCGGATTAAGTGGAGTTGTTTAAAAGGTGTTTTCGCAATCTCTGGGATATTAAATACTGTAGAAATTCGTTAATACCAACACCAACAGACTTTCAAATTATGTTTGTATTAACCGGAGTAATACCAACTGAATAATCATTGTAGGGAACTGATTATGCGTAAATATTCGTTCACTTATCCGTAATCAGTGTATATATCTACTGAAACTAAGAATATATTATATATTTATCACCTTCAAATGTTGATGCACTGAATGTGCTAATAGTAGAATCAATCAGCTGATCCTCACCAATCAATCTGTAGAATTCCATTAGATATAATGAGGAAGGTGAAGTACCGAATCTTTGTGACACAGGTTCGAACCTTGAGTACTCCTTTGTCCTCTCTTCATCCTCTACTGTATTCAGCATATCCCATAGATCCCGCGGATTAAATGTGGGTGGTTGTGTGGCATCAGGTATTGACCTGCTCCAGCATACAGTAATAACCTGGATTATAAATATTACACTAACAGATAGCATTTTGTATATTAATATTGAATGTTGTATATTCGTCTATTTATACTTTACCTTATGTTTAGACTAACTGTATAGACCTTAGTTTAAAGTTCAGCTGGACTACGTTAATGTGTCCTCTCGTTGTTCTTGTTGTTCTTGTTGTTCTTGTTGTTGTACATACATATGCTGTCTAGAGTTTAGCTGTGTCTCTGCGAAATTGAAAATATATTGAAAATAGATGGTTTAACATTAACCTTACAGACTAGGTGTTTAATAATACAGTATTATAGTTACCGCGTTTGTTAGTTGGAATGTAACCTTCCATCTTAAGCAACTGCGTTTGTCCTTAATCGATTAGAAGGAAATTTTCTGAACTTTATCTCAGAATTTTTCATTTTCCCAGCCTCAAATCTTCATTTTTTATCAATTTTTCCCGCGTGAAAGCAGGTGTTTCCCCGCCTAAATATATTATTACTATCTGTAAGTCAATATGACTAGACAATAAAGATAACACCTCTCTTATCATAATTCTTTCGATATTATTTATTCAATTACAGTAAAAACGTGTGTAATCCAACGCCCCAGCTCTTGAAAGATGTTCTAGAATATTCTAAAGACCTAATTCCATCCAATTACACTGTGGGCTAATACATAATTATTGCTATATTTTAAGGAAAGTACAACTCTGAACTAATTCGAACAGCGCTAGATAAGAAGAGCATTGCCCCTCAAATATAACATCAAAAGATACAAATACTGCATCTGCTATTATTGAATTACTGCTACACCGTCCAAGGTGGGCTCCTCTCCCAGATAGTTACGATCTTATATGGAACTATTCACTCAGGAATATATTAAATCACCCGCTATTAATTAGATATCATATGGCATGCACAGATGAATAATCTCATTTAACGCCTAGAAGCTGTAATTCATGTAATTTGGTGTATATCCTTCCCCAGATTATTAATTACTCTAACATGATCATAAAGATATTATATTTAGTAAGGATAACATCTGCGGAGAGGGCTGGACCCTACCGTCCCATTTCCTATCCTAATTAATCCGTGACCCCCTTGGTACAACTTTCCCGCCCATATCTTAGGAACCCGCGGGCCTTACAGCTTCTCACAATCTTAGATTGCTGAACATTATATTTGTTGTATAACCCTGTGGCTATCAAATTGGAACTATCACCTGTAACTTAAATGAACCTTTGATGAATTTCTTTTATGATATTATGTTGCCTAGCAACGATTATGTACATTATATTCCAGGAATGTAGTTAACTCTTTATTGCCACATTGTATAATATCAGCAAAGAAATCAGCCGTGTATACATTCCTATGCGGTTAACGAGTTGCTAAGGTAAAATTAACATCCTTGAAGAGAGCTACTGGAAGCATCAGCTCATTAGGAATATTTGTATATAGGGTTTAATGGAATTATCGAATAAAACAATTACGCAAACTTCTGTTGTCACTAAAAAGGTGTAAAAAATATGCAACTATTCTGTAAATATGCTAATAATAATATGAGAAATGTGGTATCTGTCAGCTACATTGTGTGATACTTATACGGATAAATAACACTGGTTTCAGTGTCTGTTTGTAGTTGAATATTTATATAAATATTTCCATAATTCTGGGATTCTTCTGCATATTTTGACACCTATTATATATTTACAAATTCTAGCTAATTTGCTTTAATAGAATATTAGAAATGTTTGAGCAGGGGATAGTTAATTTATATTCTAGGCACTAAGCCAGTGATAGCAGTTCTCTAATTTCCTGTCCTCTTAGGCTCCTTTCTTATACAATTTGTTATCACCCACTAGTGCATAGCATTCCTAAGCACCACACAAACTAGTTTATAATCTAATTATTCATATTGTAATACCAGAGATGTTGCTAAGAACATATGCTGTGGATGGCGAATATGATAATTAACAAATAATGGGTGTTAATTACTAAACTAGTTGATAGAAATTATTGAAGAGCGTGTGGTTATGTTTTTGCCATAAATGTAGGTATGTGACGGCATAGCCGCCGAACACGAGAGTGCTAGGTTCGAACCCCTCCGCCTCCTGTGTTGGTTATAGCCCCGTGAAGTCTGGGGTCCTGTATATTGACATCGCTCCAATACCTCTCTCAAATACTCGTTGCTATGTCCTATGAATAACTATGTGATATACATCATAATAACAACCCATATCTTACTCTATCCCATCTCCTATGCTATCAAGCTTACCATTCATTGGTGTTGTATATGATGTTACATAACTCTGATACTATGAGGAAATTGCTATTTGCTAGATAGTAACTGATACCAGTAAGGGTACTAAGGGACCATTAGAGACCGAAATGGGTGTGTCACACTTTGCATACCACCCCGCTTCCCTTGTAGCGTTACGTCACGTTTGACACAGCCTCGGTTATAGTCCTGTCTAGTTATAGATGTATTATAAAGATAGTCTATGGTAATCTCAGCTAGATATATCATATTTCGATATAGTAGTCTTATATATTAATATATCTATAGTATGTGTATTCTATTTGTGTGTCTGTTAGGGTAGGGAGGTACTTGAGTCTGTGTCAGGGTCTAGCCTTCTGTTGTGATGTTATTTTATTTGTCTTTCCATTCATTAAGAGACTGTCAGAATATTATAAGATTAATCTTATCATCCACTAACACTATCTTTTCCCTTCTACATAGACACAGCTCTTTAGTAATGCCTCCCTCTTACACCACATATTATTGTATGTGTGATAATTATATAATCTAAAGTGTCCGTGATAATTACTTCCATAAAACAGATTAGATATGTTACTCGCTTTATCCAAAGTTCTCACTAACGAGGTTCCTCTGTTGGTCCCTTATTGTGGGTGTTTAATGGTCTCTTAGCTTATATAAATAACAATATATGATTAATCCCTATCTTCAGTTCTAAATATAGCAACATGGCTGGTGGTAACCTGCCTATTAAATTTCAAGAGCTCATAAGCCTCACCAATCTGGGTATTAACCCTGCTAACATTGGGTTTGCTACTCTAACCATGGAGAGTGATAGATACATTTGTGTTCGTGAGAAGATAGGAGACACACAGCACGTAGCTATAATAGATATGACAGATCCACAGAATCCTATGAGGAAACCTATAGCAGCTGATTCTGTTATTATGAACCCTGCTTCTAAGGTGAGGATATGTTATATGTAAATATGTAAATAAACAAATAAACAAACAATCTCATTCCCTCTAGGTGCTAGCTTTGAGAAGTAACTCGAATAAGTCTATACAGATATTCAACATAGAAATGAAAGCTAAGATGAAATCACACATAATGCCAGAAGATGTCCTCTTCTGGAAATGGATTAATCTGAATATGATAGCTATAGTAACGGAGACATCTGTGTATCATTGGTCAGTAGAGGGAGAGTCTACCCCAGAGAAGATGTTTGATAGACATCAGAATCTAGCTGGATGTCAAGTTATAAACTATAGGTATGTGTATACAGAAATACCTGATAAATATAAGTAAATAATGAATCTGTTTACTAATATTCTGTAGAGCTAATAACGATATGAAGTGGCTATTACTGGTTGGCATATCTGCCCAGGATAAAAGAGTAGCAGGAGTTATGCAGCTATACTCTGTAGAAAGAAAGGTAGTTATTTATAGTAACAATTACGTCATAGTTTCAGTTACCCTTGTGTATGTATTATAATACGGAACTAATTAGGTTAGTCAGGCCTTAGAGGGACATGCAGCAGCCTTCACTCAGTTCAAATTAGGTGAGAACCCTCAAGAGTCCTGTTTGTTTATGTTTTCAGTGAGGACAGCTACAGGAGGTAAGCTACACATCATAGAGGTAGGAACACCCCCTGAAGGGAACCAGCCCTTCCCTAAGAAAGCAGTAGACGTGTACTTTAACCCAGAGGCTCAGCAGGACTTCCCTGTTGCTATGCAGGTAACTTAAGTATGCATAAATGCTTCCTATATGCTTATTAGATATTTAACCATGGATTATACATTCCTATAACACACTTAGATTGCTAGGAAGTTCAACATAATCTATATGATAACAAAGTTCGGTTACATTCACCTCTATGACGTGGAGACAGGTACCTGTATATTCATGAATAGGATAAGTTCTGAGACAATATTCGTAACAGCTGAGCATGAGGCCACCAATGGTATCATAGGGGTAAACAGGAAGGGACAGGTGTTGACTGTTTGTGTTGATGAGAATAATTTAGTTCCTTATGTATCACAGGTTAGTTATACATTCCTCCGGTTGCTAGGCAACTACACAGGATATTTATACCTTATCGTTCTTGCTATAGACACTACAGAATGCAGAACTAGCGTTGAAGCTAGCGATAAGATGTAACCTCCCTGGAGCAGAGGACTTATTTATTCGAAGGTTCCAACAACTATTCGTAGCTGCTCAGTACTCAGAAGCCGCTAAGGTGGCAGCTAAATCCCCCCGCGGGGTCCTACGTACACCTGATACCATAGCCAGGTTCCAGAGTGTCCAGGTTGGAGCAGGACAGACCTCTCCCCTTCTCCAGTACTTCGGTATCCTCCTGGAGACTTCACAGCTTAATAAACACGAGTCTATAGAGCTCTGTAGACCGGTTATATTACAGGGGAAGAGACACTTAATGGAGAAATGGTTGAAAGAGGATAAGCTAGAGTGTTCAGAGGAATTGGGAGATATGGTTAAGACAGTAGACCTTACTCTAGCTTTATCTGTATATCTCAGAGCTTCATGTCCTGGAAAGGTGTGTATAGGGGGCAGAAATGTCCAATGGGATCATAGTATATATCGGTTTGTGTACCCTCGGTGGTTCACCGGTGGATAAGGTTGGGAACCTCTGGTATATATACAATATATTAAGAACATTCCTTACAACCTATTCTGTAACTAGGTAATCCAATGCTTCGCAGAGACAGGACAGTTTCAAAAGATAGTACTATATGCCCAGAAGGTTAACTTCCAGCCAGACTACGTTAACCTACTTAGAAGTGTAATGAGGGTTAATCCGCAGCAGGGGATAGAGTTTGCTAACTCTCTTATACAGGACGACCAGCCACTAGCTGATCTCAATCAGGTATGTTGTTTATCATATGATTAATCATATTTTCACACCCTTTAGTGAAAATTCAAAATGTCTTAGAGATTAGCTTCCACCAGAATTATACATCCCTATTTACCTCTAAATTTTACACTGGTTAATGTCTAACCACAACTATTGTTTGTTTACAGATTGTTGATGTGTTTGTGGAAGTTAACATGATCCAGGAATGTACCAAATTCCTGTTAGAAGCGTTAAAGAATAACAGACCAGCAGAAGGTCCCCTACAGACCAGATTATTGGAATTAAACCTCCTATCTAATCCCCATGTATCTGATGCAATACTAGGTTAGTTATAGGTGTGTGCACCATGGATAGGGACAACTTATGAAGCTCTGTTTGACAGAATATCTCCTGCTATATGCTTATTAGTTATTTAACCATGGATGGGGATTGTAATTTAATATAACTCCACCATCCATGGTTTAATAACTAATTAACATCTAAGAGGACCATTTTGGCCAAAACAGGTGTACCCTTCGGGACTATTGGACCCAATTGACCATAAATATAACATTCCTATACTCCACCAGGTAACCAGATGTTTACTCATTATGACAGACCTCATATCGGACAGCTGTGTGAGAAAGCAGGTCTGTTACAGAGAGCTCTAGAGCACTACTCAGATCCTTATGACATTAAGAGAGCTGTAGTACAGACACATCTACTCAATGCTGAATGGCTTGTTAACTACTTTGGATCTCTTAAGGTGAGGATAACTAAGAGGTAGAGGATGTATTCCTATTATATAACACTCTAATCTTATTGGGTTATATATTTGACACCTTTAGAAGAACTTGTGAATATTCGCTAAAATATTATACACATATATTACTTGACAACCAGGTGTATACTCTGGAATTCTGGATGGTAACATACAAATCTATTTTTAGGTTGAGGACTCTATGGATTGCTTAAAAGCTATGCTTCAATATAACATAAGACAGAACCTACAGATATGTGTACAGATAGCATCTAAGTATCATGACCAGCTGGGTACTAATCAGCTGATTGACTTGTTTGAATCTTTCAAGAGTTTTGAGGGTCTATTCTATTTCCTGGGGTCTATAGTAAACTTCTCTCAGGAAGCTGATGTGCATTTTAAGTACATACAAGCTGCTTGTAAGACAGGACAGATTAAGGAGGTAATTATCCATACACCCCCTATACCCATTTTTACACATTCTGCCGACCCCCTGCTGTCGTATGTGAGCCAAGATTTACAATCTTATTAGTCTCACTATACGGGCAGTAACGATCCTATCTGCCACTAGTATCAACTATTTACAGCGGAACCTCTAATGAATAACAAGCGTAATAACCGGAGTAATACCAAATGAATAATCATTGTAGGAAGCTGATTATGTGTAAATATGTGTTGTATTAAAGAGGTTCAATTGTACTCGTATAGGTTGAGAGGATATGTAGAGAGAGCTCTGTCTATGAACCTGAGAGAGTAAAGAACTTCTTAAAAGAAGCTAAACTAACAGATCAGCTGCCTCTGATAATTGTTTGTGATAGATTTGAGTTTGTACACGATCTAGTGCTACATCTATACAGGAATAATCTACAGAAGTACATTGAAATATATGTACAGAAGGTTTGTACAGATGGACCAGGGATATTCAGTATCAGTTTATATCCAAATTCAAAATATAGTTCACCAAGGATATTAATGAATTTTCTGCATAGTTACAATTATGCTAGATTGGAATTCATGTGTCTGTATAGGTTAACCCATCTCGTCTCCCAGTTGTGGTGGGGGGTCTCTTAGACGTGGACTGTGACGAGGGAATCATAAAGAATCTAATCCTTACAGTTAAGGGGCAATTCTCAACAGATGAATTGGTTGAAGAGGTTTGTTAATACATTCCATTACATCATCTCCGTATCCAGGAGAATATTTCGTATTCGTTTCTAAATTCACTACTAACATGAACAGATATCCTTCTAGTATGCATTCCATAACACCATCTCCGTATATAGGTTGAGAAGCGTAACAGACTAAAGCTCCTACTCCCGTGGCTGGAGCAGAGGATGCAGGATAACGTAACAGAGCCTGCTACACATAACGCAGTTGCTAAGATATACATTGATGCTAATAATAATCCAGAGAGGTTCTTGAAGGAGAATCCATACTATGATAGTCATGTAATTGGTAAATACTGTGAGAAGAGAGATCCTCATCTGGCCTGTGTGTCTTATGAGAGGGGACAGTGTGATACTGAGCTGATACAAGTATGTAATGAGAATTCTCTGTTCAAGTCTGAAGCTAGGTGAGTTAATGTGTAAACAAATAAACATAGTGGAATAGGAACTGGGATCAGACAATCTAGGTTGTAACACTCCTTATAATTCAGGTATCTTGTCCGTCGTATGGAGCCAAACCTCTGGAGTATAGTACTGGATCCTAACAATGAATACAGACGTCAGCTGATAGATCAGGTTGTACAAGTAGCACTAGTAGAGACACAAGTCCCTGAGGAGGTGAGCTATATATCCCTATGATTGGGTACAGGGGTCCGCTTTTCACACCTTATGTGTACCATCCTCTCCCCTCATATATAGGTGTCAGTAACAGTAAAAGCCTTCATGTCAGCTGATCTCCCTAACGAGCTAATTGAACTCTTAGAGAAGATAATTCTAGATAACACAATATTCTCTGAACACAGGAACCTCCAGAACCTGTTAATCTTAACAGCTATCCGCTCGGATAAATCTAGAGTCATGGATTATATCACACGTCTGGATAACTACGATGCTCCAGATATTGCTTCTATTGCTATTAACTCAGAGCTGTTTGAGGAGGCTTTTGCCATATTTAAGAAGTTTGAAGTACACAATTCAGCTATGCAGGTAGACATTCTTATTACCCTACATGGTAACCATGGTGTACAGTAAACTCTAGTGTAGTTAAATCAGTTACTTTCAAGGATTAGGTGATACAATGTATTTAGGTGTTGATAGACAACATTCACAATCTAGACAGAGCCTACGAGTACGCAGAGAGGGTCAGTCTCCCAGAGGTATGGGGACTCCTAGCCAAGGCTCAACTAGCTGATGGACTGGTGAAAGAAGCAATCGACGCGTTTATCAAAGCAGATGACCCCTCAGCTTATTCTGAGGTTATTGACAAGGCTAATCGGAGTGAAAGCTGGGAAGAATTAGTGAAGTATCTACAGATGGCTAAGAAAAAAACACGTGAAGTAACCATAGAAACAGAATTGGTGTTTGCGTATGCAAAGACTAATCGACTAGCAGACCTAGAGGAATTTATTACCGGTCCTAACCACGCTAAGATTGATTTGGTATGTAAACAACTAAACAAACAAACAAATAAACAAACAAACAAACAATATACTCAAATACCCACATTAGGTAGGAGAGAGATGCTTCAATGCACAGATGTACGAATCAGCTAAGATCCTATTCAATAACATCAGTAACTTCGCTAGACTAGCTAGCACCTTAGTACAGCTGGGAGACTTCCAAGGGGCAGTAGACTCTGCTAAGAAAGCTAGCTCTACAAAGACATGGAAAGAGGTGTGTCTAGCTTGTGTACAAGCTGAACAGTTCAGAATGGCACAGACATGTGGCCTGTATATAGTAGTACATGCTGAGGAACTGGCTGATCTAATAAAGTGAGTATTATTGGTGATACTTGTACCAAGTGTCAAGAGGACTAGGGTCTCCTTATTTAATGTTAATAATATCCTCTATGTTATACATAACACATTCGTTTAGATACTACGAACATCGAGGATACTTTGAAGAGATAATATCCCTGCTGGAGGCTGCCCTGGGGTTAGAGAGAGCTCATATGGGAATGTTTACTGAGTTAGCTATACTATACTCAAAGTATAACTCTGATAAGATGCGAGAACATCTGGAACTATTCTGGTCACGTGTTAACATTCCTAAGGTGCTAAGAGCTGCTGAACAAGCTCACCTCTGGCCTGAATTAGTGTTCTTATATGATAAATATGATGAATTTGATAACGCTATATTGGTTATGATGCAGCATGCTAGTGATGCTTGGAAAGAAGCTCAGTTCAAGGATATCATTACTAAGGTAAGAACAAACAATAAACAACAAACTCACTAACAAACAAACAAACAAACAAACAAACATACAAATAAATAACAACAATTCCTATTAGGTTGCTAACGTAGAGTTATACTACAGAGCTTTACAATTCTATTTGGATTACAAGCCTATGCTATTAAGTGACCTGCTTACAATCCTGACGTCACGATTGGATCATAACAGGACTGTTAGCTTCTTCACTAAGCAAGGACATCTCCATCTGGTTAAGCCTTATCTCAGAAATGTACAGAGTTTGAATAATAAGGCTGTGAATGAAGCTTTGAATAGAGTACTCATAGAGGAGGAATGTTTCACTGAGTTAAGGAAATCAGTAGACCAGTTTGATAACTTTGATGTTATTGGTTAGTTTATACATATATTAACACCTATCAGCTATAAACACCTCTTTAAACTATACATTCCTTAGGTCTCGCTCAGGAGTTAGACAAACATGAACTCCTAGAATTCAGGAGACTAGCTGCTTACCTATTCCGTAGCAACAACAGATGGGGGCAATCAGTAGAGCTGTGTAAGAGAGATCATCTGTATAAGGATGCAATGCAGTATGCTAATGACTCAAGAGACACTGATATAGCAGAGGATCTGTTGAGATGGTTCTTGGAGGTAGACAGGAAAGAGTGCTTCTCATCCTGTTTATATACTTGTTATGATCTGTTAAAGTTAGTTTCATATTCTAACACCTTTAAGTTTAATACATGTATTGAGATCTCGTAATTTATTATTATTTACTTACACAGACCGGATGTTATCGTAGAACTAGCATGGAGATATAACCTGATGGACTTTGCTATGCCTTTCCTTATCCAAACAATGAGAGAGCTACAGACTAAAGTAGAAAAGCTCCAACAGTCAGAGAGTGTGAGATCAGAAGAGGAGGCGAAACAAGAACAACAGCCCCAGATGATGTATCCTGATCACCTCATGATCACAGGTCCTGGACAGATACCTGCCCCCCATATGGCCGCACCTCCTCCTATGATGATACCCCCACAGGGCATGCCCCTTCAGGATTTTGGGGCTCCCCCTGCTCCTCCCTCCCAGAATATTTGGAACTGATAGAGAACAGATCTTAGTTAGCTTTAGTGTGTGTATATAACTGTTAGTGAGTAATTAGGTCTCTATATTACAGGTGTAAATTAAACGTACATGATAGGTGTTCGAGTAGCCTCCCGCCCATATCCTGTAATATAAGTCTTGAGATCCTGTGGACCCCTGCTGTCCTCTGTGGAAGGGCAATAGGTCCCAGAGTTACTAAGAATGTAAGATATTTATTGATTCAAGCAAAATTTACAATCAAATAGAAACCATCACAGCAATATATACATTTATATAAACTGATCATAGATATTAAATGTCCTTATCAACCGTTTTCCAGGAATGGAATTCACAGGCTCAGGACTCATAGGGTTAGATATAGGTGGACTGTAAGGTCTGGGGGGCATTGTATTGCTATGGTTACGCTTAGGAATGTTAGAACTTGGAAAAGTATGTGCTCTACGAGTTTCTGGAAACTTCGATCGAGAATTCATTTCGTAGTATTCAGGGGGGTAGTTAGCTAGAGGAGGAGAAATGTTCCTCAAGGGTGGAGAAATGTTCCTCAAGGGAGGAGAAGTGTTCCTCAAGGGAGGAGAGAGGTTCCTTGCGGGTCTATTTCTTCTCATAATTCTTGATTGTATATTTTCCATAAATTGTTGTGTGTGTTTTTTAAGTTTTTGAATTTGTTGTTGAGAATTGTTTGATTTTGAATAATTATCTCTCTTTGAATGTTTGTTTTTGTTCCTAAAAGAACTAAATGAGTAAACAAAAATGTGTATAATCATAAAACAAATAACAACAAACCTCTGAGCAATAAGCCTGAACAACAACCAGAGAATAAATGGCAACAAAACAACAGCAAAGAATAGAATAATCACAATTAATATTATCATAATAGTAACACCATTTATATGTAAACAATCAGATCCTGTATATACCATACTACAGCTACAGGTATATGAGTTGATTCCGTCTATACATACACCCCCGTTATAACAGGGGACACCAGAGGACTCCAGACAATCATCTATGTCTTCACAGCTCTCTGTTGTAGTGTCATAACGCTTACCAAGCTCACATTCACACCTAAAGGACATGTGACCCGAGTTAACTGTATATCCACTCAAAAGGTGTTAGAATATGGAACTAACCTTATACCAGTCCACACAGGAATACAAGTAGTCTCTCTAGGACAGGAAGTAGCTGTACATATGCCATAATTATCACACCTATCTTCTATCTGTCCTAACAGCTGTGAATATATTCCGAACTCTCCATTGATTGGTTCATGTAATGGTAGTTGTCTGCCTGCTACTTTTATACCATTAACACATCCTATAATGTAATTAGGGATAATAGTCACACCAAATATTCTAGGATAAACTTGAGATATTCACCAAAAGGTGTGAAAATATGATTAATCATATGATAAATCAGTGTATATATATATATATATATATATATAATAGAATTACAGTCTACATGAATACAAATACATTACAGAGCTAATTAGATTACAAACACTCTACCAAAACTAATTTTATGCAAATATGTATAAATTACAAAGGTATCAAAAGGTGTGAAAATATACACATTAGAAACTTTTCAAATGTCAAGTTCACGACTAGATCTCACTACGAGTATACATGCCAAATATGGTGTCTTAATCTCTAAAGGTGTGAACAGCAGAGCGAAAACAAAATAGGAAATTTAATGTTTTTGTTATTCAAACTTGTAAATTATACAAAATAAGTTTACTGATAAAGAACTTTCAACCACATTCCTTACAGTATCCTAGCAACGAGACACAATAACATACACCTGCATAACCTCGTGTTTATTCTGTAAATAATATACTCACATCATCTTATTATTATTGTTGTTTTGTTGTTACAAAACTCAATTCATACACAACCATAAATACACAAGATTATCCCTAGCAACCAATTCCTATATCAACTATTCAAATATTCTTCTAATAACCAATCAAATGGCAGAAAGATATCCAATAGCCCCTCAAGTTGTCGACCCCATAGAGACACACATCAACTACACAATAGATGGTCTCATAGGGCTACTGAATGTCCGCAGAGTTCAGTTGCTGGAGCAAGTCCGTAACATACGTGAGGAGAAGAGAGCCTCAGAGATCACGAGACAACAAATGATCGACCAACTGACAGAGGCTCAGGCACACGTCCAAGGAGACCTAAGAGAAAATCCCCTCCAATCGATGCAGGAGAGAATTGTCCAAGAAATGGAGGACAAATTACGAGACCTGCAAAATAATATCCCCGTAGAGACACAATTAAAGTGGAAGTGTGACACACGTGACCTAGAAACGAGCATTTCCCATCTAGGAGAGATCGTACAGGTACCAGTAGGAGTACCAGATTATGATAAATTCCAAACTTCCACTGTTGCTACTGGGAAGAGAGGTTCAGATCCTGGCGAGTTGTATTTTCCATGCGGTGTAGCTATACATGAATATACACACCAAATATTCGTAGCTAATTTTGGCAATAAGAGAGTAGAGATATTCTCTGATACAGGAGAGTACCTCAATCAGCTGGGTGTAGGACAGCTGAATATGCCATGGGGTATAGCTATACACAGAGAGAATGTGTATGTCAGCTGCTGGAGAGATGGCACTATAAACCAATTCACACTAACTGACATGAGTATTGTTAGGAAGATAGGAGGTGAGGGACCAAACAACGGACAATTCAACTATCCTAGACAACTAACAACAGATCCCATTGGTCACGTGTTTATGGCAGATACCGGTAACAACAGAATCAGTATACACGACACAGACCTGAATCATCTCCGTAACATTACTCATCAGTTAATGACAAAACCATCTGATGTTAAAGTGTCACGTGACCGCGTGTACGTACTGTGTCCATATAACAACCCGTGTATGCACGTGTTAACCCTAGAGGGAGACAAGCTACACTCCCTCATTACTTGTGGAGAAGGAATGGATGTGTTATGCCCTCTCTTCTTCTGTCTAGATCCACTTAACAACTTTGTTATTAGCGATAGATACTCTCACTCAATTCGGGTATTCTCTCCAGAAGGCAATCTCCTACACACGATAGGAACAGAGGGACACCAACAAGGAATGTTATTTGAACCCCGAGGAATAGCTATAACTCCAAACGGGAGATTAGTTAGTGTGTCATATAATGAGAACTACCCTCTACAAATATATTACTAGTTTGTTTGTTTATTATTTGTAAATTAATAAACATAAATCTCTATATTTTGTAAATATCAACACCCTAGTATACCAATTTCGCCCCCTGGATGGTACTATAACTGTTCCCTATAGGAACTGTTCTAAAATAGACTAAATTACATACCATAGAAGTTTTGAGAAGTCTTAATGTAATCAGTTAGTACTGTATCGTATTTCCCGCCTAAAACCAGCTGTACTGGAGCATTAGCTTCTAACCATGCAATCTGATTGGGTAACTCCACCCAATGAGAAGCATTACCATCTTCAGAACCTATAAATAGCTCTACACCCTCTCTCGTCATGGTTACGTTAACTGTGAATAGCGATGCATTGGTTACAGTCTCTGGGAGAGTTGTATCGATATAGGAGGTCTCAGGAGGAATATGAGTTCCTAGCCGGAACCGGATATGACCACCAGATACCTAAAAGGTGTGAAAATTAATCATATGTATATCTTTGCCTGACAATTATAATTACCTCTAAAATAGCATAGTTAAGTGTATCTCTGGTTGTCAAGATAATACCATCATCACTCCGGGTTCTAAAATCTACTTCAATATACTGTCTGGGTGTTAATCTCCTCCCGTAAGACTCTTTCTGAGGTGTTAATCCGTACTCATATTGTCGTGTTAATGTTCTGTTTATAATCGACCAATCAGATAGCGTCCTGAGGTGATATTCAATTGTTAAGTTAGACAGCTGGTAGGATATGGCGCCTTTTCCATTCAGAGTTATGGGGATTATTTCTAAAAATAGTATCAGTAAGGATTTGTGTGAAGATTCATTCGTAAACAAATATTGATATGATATATGTAAACAAATATTGATATGATACATGTAAACAAATTGAGTACATTATAAACATCAACTGACTGTCAATACGAACTGAATAATCATTATAGGAACCTGAGATATCCTCACCTATTTGACATTCCTTTCCTCCATAACCATCATTACATATACATACATGATCAGTATCATGTTGTACACATATTCCTCTATCAGAACATGGTGTTGGTAGAGAGCAGGCTCTGTCTAGCTCACATTCTCCTGTCTCCCTAGCAGATGATATAACCTAAAGTACAGGATATGATTAATCATATGACAAGACCCCTCTGGGTGTAAGTGTCTACTATGTATATCCATATAATTCTCACCTGTCTACTAGAACTAGCACCCGATATAGACAGTAACACTCCATTAACACTAAGGTTCCGTATAGCACCTGTATAATCTAGTACTGAGTTGTTACGTAACAGGAAGTTAGCATAGGTGTTAATACCAGATAATTCCATATTCAGATTACCAGCTGGATGATATAATAACTCTGGTAAATGATTGGTTAATCCTCCAATTGTTAAAGGAATTGAAATAGGCGGGATAACACTAGAAAAAGGATATTTTAATTATTGCAAATATTACACATTCCAAACTCACATTTCTGTTGCTAGTCTAGCTTGTCTACGTAATCCCAGCTGATCTAGTGAGTCAGTTTGGGCGCCAGATAGAGGGCTATTGTTGTCAATTGTAAGAGATGCGAAACCTTCCTATACAAGATATAAGCGGGGAATGGTGATAAATATGTGAATCTGTGACGTCAAAAAGTGTGAAAATCTCGAAATTTTTGCTTGTGATTTGGTAAAACATTCCTACATTCCTATTCACCTCTATAATTGAGGAATTCTATGGAATATTCTAGAATTATCCAATTTTTATAATACTCTGGTTAGCAGTTGAAATATATAGTCACGCTTCTCTACTTATAGAATAGAAAAGGTGTGAAAATATGTATATAACCTACATGAATAAAGCTCTTTAGTGTCACAGTATGCCACAATCCATCTGACACGTTAACAGTAGGATATATCTCTACAAAATCTGAAGAATCAGTTTCCTGTATCGATCTTCCCAGATAGTGTATAGAACTATTTATTAGTTCTAAATATAGTAACATATCGTCTCCCTGGAGATAGATCAGGATTCCGGAATGTTGTGTAGTTTTCATACTGAAGGATATATGTATATCTGCTCGGGTGTGTGGGATACTTGTAAGAGATGATAAGGTGTTAGTTCCATATTGAACATAAGAAGTATGTAAGAAGCAGAGTGTTGATGTTTGACATATTTCTCCTAAAATAGTGTCAAAATATATATATATATATATCTGGGTGAACCCTCAAATCTGATAGGTCAATACATATATCAAGTTATACTCACCAACAAATCCGTGAGGACACACACAGTTATATCCGTCCTCTCCATCCACACATGTACCTCCGTTGTTACAAGGGTTGGCTCCATTAGTTGGACAGAACCCTAGGTATACTTCACATCTATCTCCTGTATACCCAGGAGGACATATGCATCTAAAGGTGTTACCCTGATCGACACAATCTCCATTATTGCAAGGATTGCTTGCGCATATGCTCAGTGGTGTCTCACAGTTTAAACCTAGAATATTGTTAAAAGAATAACAAATGGCCCCTTATAGATAATTAACCATGGATGGTAAATACAAATCTCACTCCAACCAAGCGAGGAGTCCTCAAAATGACATCCATGGTTAAATAACTAATAAGCACACAGAGGAACATTTTTATCATATCATGATCCCCTGGGGTGTTAATTAAAGGTACCTGTGAATAGTTTCTGGCAGAAACAAACATACTCGTCTTCTACTGGATAGTAAGTACAGAATCCATGATTCATACAGGGTGTATAATCGGTACAAGGATTAACTCTCCTCTCACACCTCTTCCCTATGTACTTGTCCTCACAGACACAGGTCTGAATTGTATAAAAGTCAAGCGAGTAGAAAAGGTGTGAAGTATTCGTCACATAGAGGCCTGAATCTGATTGGACAACAACTCTGTCAACACAATCACCTCTTAAACAAATATTATTTTGTTGACAAGGTGATATTCTATTTATAGTAACATTTATTCTCAGTTCTTGTAGCAGATCATCAGCTGATAAAAGGGCGCCAGATTCTACATCTACAGCTGATAGGAGAACTCTCAAATCTGATTGGTTTACAGGAGAAGGTATAAATGACCATATATGGAGTTTGAAATGATTAGAAACAGCTGATTGAAAGGCGCCAAATAAAGAATCTAGGAATTCTATTGGTCCAATATCTGACAGCTCTATTACAAGAGAGCTATTAATAGTGTCATTTGTTAGTGACGTAATATCAACCCTGACATCTGATTGGATAATATTATCAGTGTCCTGTGCTTGTAGAGGAAGTTTGAAAGTGTCGGAAAGTGGCATAGTGATGTATAAGTGGCACAAATTTCTATCTGAAGTGAATAAGAATTGATTTGATTGGTCAGAGATAGAGCATTGAATTGTGTTTATATCTTCATCGGTAACAAGAGAGGGACCTGTTAGAAGTAAACAAAAACAAATAAACAAACAAACAAACAAACAAACAAACAAACAAACAACTTACCTATCAACAAAGGCAGCATTTGATTGGTTAACAAACTAATAATCATATGATTATAGCTAAATTTGGGCGGGGAATCATCTACATCATTTATAATGATATTAAGAATAGCAGAAGCTGACAGCTGATTGGTCAGAGCATTGTCTCTAGCTACCACAGATAAAGTATAAATAGGAGTAGTCTCTCTGTCTAGAATTTGATTGGTTGTTATAACTCCGTTTTCTGAGAGAGAGAATGGATTTGATTGGTTAAGAGGAAGGAATGTAATTTCTCCATTAAGATTCGAGTCGGCATCTGTAGCGATCAGCTGATGAACAGCTGATCCTGTCTCTACATCTTCTAGAACTATAGCTAGAGGACAACAATACAGTAATAGCTATTATGTAATAATAATAACCATATTGAGATTATCAACATAAGTTCTTATAACCGGTATCCACTGTATCGGCTAATTGCCATATATTATATACACAACACCACTTCTCACCTCTCAGAGTAGTCTCAACAAACACCGGAGTATTATCATTATAGTCCATTACATGGATCCTAATCTGTACTGTACTAAATAGCCGAGGGACAGATCTATCACTAGCTGTAATAGTATATTCAAACAGCTGATTAGTCTCATAATCCAAGGAGGATAGAAGGATAACATCTCCTGTCTCACTGTCTATCTTAATTATACTGTTAATCTCTATACTGTATCTAAAAGGTGTTAATTCCAGTTTATAGCAAGTACAGTGTAACCTCGTCAATACGAATTCCCGCTTAATAAGAACAGATTTTAACTTGTTCGTCCGTTGGTGTTCGTATTAACAATCTTTAGTCCAATACCCCAATAAGAAATCCAATACATGTATATTAATAAGGTGTTACCTGACGTCACCAGCAAATCCTGTATCCATATCAACAGCTGATACATTAGCTATAACAGTATTGATATCAGTATTCTCGAATACATTAATATCATAGATACCATCTAGGAAGATAGGAATGTTATCGTTTATATCTGTTAGAGTTATAACTACGTGTGAAGTAGAGGATAGGGGTGGAGCTCCTGAGTCTGTTGCTTGGACAGCTATCTCAATTTTTGATCCAAGGCTCTCTCTGTCCAAGGCTCCTATCGTCCTATAATATTACATATACACATATGATTAATACCCCAAAGGAGTAACTTATAAATATCAAAATGAAATATTAGCACATTTCTGAGAAATGCTTACAAATGTGTTTGTCATAACTAACCTTATTTCCCCAGCAACAGAATCTATAGCTAGGAATGTCCTTGCTTCATTAGGTAATACTTCTACTATACTATATTGTACTATACCGTTAACACCATTATCTCTATCAACAGCTGATACCTATAGACATTCCTGACTCGTTACTAGGCAACCAGGACCCTCCAAATTATGAGGCCAAATATTAGACCCCTTGGCCTCAATGCACATGCGATAAAGGCACTGTTAGTTGTAAACGTGATAATTAACAGAGCTATAAATGTGATAATAGTAACACCTTACAACTTACCCTGATAATAATAGTATAATTAGAAATATTCTCAGCTAATGAGACCCCATAGATATTCTCAGTGAATACAGGAGTATTATCGTTAATGTCACTGAGTACTACCTCCAGGCGCCAATCAGATTGTAGGGTAGGAGTACCTCCATCCTGTAGGCTCATAGCAAAGTAGAACGCTGTCTGGTTTTCTCTGTCCATACCCGCGTGATTGTATATAAATACAGCTGTTCTGCTCATTAAGCGTAGAGACTGGTATAAATACAAATAAATTCAATACAGTAAAATCGAAAATTCTAGAATTTCCTTAATTAGATTAGTGATCTACTCTATACATACTTACATTGCATATGATAGGTGTGAAGTATTCTAACCCAATAGGACCCAGGGTAACACCAATAACCTCTCCATTACCTCCAGAGTCCATGTCCTCCAGGATACCAACCTCTATCAAACACCTAAACAATTATAAAATAACATATGTATATAAATTCTATAGTTCCAGTTTGTAACACCTTTGGTTCTGTGTTCCTCTGAGCTGTGTAATGAATTCACACGTGAGAGGATCAGCTATCGGACACATTAGTTCCTCTTCTAGTCCCATTCTAAGCCTGTATTGACCATCTCTGAACCGTATACCAGGAATGTTGTCATTAATATCTGTTACTTGTACAAATACATCAGCTGATGAGTAGTTTTTAGGTGTTGAAGGCTGTAACTAATGAAATATGTAAATAACAACAATGTATAGCCGACAGACTTGTAGTGCAGCTCGGGTTCCTGCGAGAACGTGTCAAAATATGATTAATCATATGGTAAATAAATATATATACACAGCGCAACCTCGATTATTACCAGAAGGTGTGAAAATTATCATAACAACCACAATAACTCACAGGTATTTGGTTATCAGCTCTTATTTGGAAAGAATAATGTGAAATATTTTCATAATCAATCTCCCCAGTAACTGTAATAATACCGTCCATAGCAACAGAGAATGGAATAGGAATGTTATCTTCAATCAATGAGTACAGCACTCTACCACCTAGACCTATATAGGGTAACAATAAATACAGTAGACTCCGCTTGGGTCACATTGGGACCAGATTAATCGGAGTATACTGTTCATATGATTAATCTTCACACCTGTATCTGTGTCAATAGCCTGTACTCTACCTAACACCTCTCCAACATCTGATCCTTCAGGAATACTGTAACTATAGTTACCACTTAAGAACTTTGGTATTTGATCATTTACATCTAATATTTGTACAATCACTGAAAGCTGTGATTTCATTGGTGGAGATCCGCCGTCCTCAGCAACAAGTATGAGCTATAAATATGTATAAAATCGACCAAAGAAAGGTGTGAAAATGTGAATATATACCTGATAAATACTTTTGGTCTCATAATCTAACATATCTGTGACTTGTAGATACACATCAGGTAACCTAGTTACGTTCAGTTCAAATGGAATGTCAGATATAAGTAACCCCTCGCTGAGTGCTGTAGCTAGGGAATATGTAATTGTCCCGTTAACACCTGAATCTGGATCTATAGCATGACTTAGTTCCATATTGAATCCAACAGCTGATCTCTCTGAGAATAACACTGTCTCCCCTGAAGTAGGGAACAAAGGTTTATTGTCATTTATGTCTAATATTAGAATAGTGACTGTGGTATAAGCTAAAGTGTTGATTGGTTGGTGTAGTGACCATCTTATCTAATAGGAAATACGGAAAGTATAAATTGAATTATGGAAGGTGTGTGGAATGTGAGTAATCTAGGAAGATGTCTAAATATGTTTGTCTGTTTACTTACCTGTAAGGTGATAGTATCATATGATAATCTATCAGTATCAAACTCCACCAGTGTAGTAATCTCACTCGTATTTGTGTTTATCTCAAAATATAATTGTTCAGAACTAAAACTACACAACAAATAACAAATATAATTACTCCAAGAGGAGAATTTAGATATCATATATCACCTGTATTCATATCCATTGTCTATGGGTGTACCTATACTTGTACCCACTGGTTGCTCCTCGTAAACAAACAGGTCCAAACAAACAACATTCCATATGAATACAAAATAAACAAACAAATAAACAATCTCCATAATATCAATACTAATATCATATCACAGAATACTATATGAATATAATATATATACTGGTATAGTATGGCTTCCGTCTCTTACTAACCAGACTGGAATTATTATAAGTTTTCAGAATACATATTATTGTGGTGCATTCCTAGGTGTGTTATGGTTGCTATGTTAACATCCCGTGAAAATATAGACCTTTGTCTATAACCATCCAGGCATTAACCAGTTTATTCATATCTAATCAGTAGGGCTATTAAACCGTTACAGGACACAGTACCGACTATGAGACACCCAGGGGCATCCTATCGAGCTAACCCCCCATATAAAATAGTAATATACAGAGTACACATATGTAATTGCTAGATAACAGAATGTAACACAATAATATTAACATATACGTATTCGAACTAACACGAACTAAGAGAGATAGATATTATACTAGCTAATGAATATGTAGACAGTTATTTCTTCTGTGTAGCTAGCCATTTGGCTAATTCATCTGGTTTCAAGCTCTGGTCTACTCCTGGCTTAGGGAGATCCTGCCAGGGAGAAGAGGTATAACCGTTAGAGTACAGGAATACTCTCTTTGATGCTTCAAATGCCATAAACATTAGTCCTGCATATGGTGCTACCTATATAGGGGAGACAATTATATAAGAGATATCCAATATGAATTTGGCAGGACCAGCCAAAGTAACTCAATTCTCCATAACTCACTTTAGCTAGATTAGCCATTGTCCCAGACCATAGACCAAAGAATCCATTCTTCTTAACTGTCTGTACGAAAGCATCAGCCATTCCTGTGAACTGGATGTCAACACCACCACCACCTGCTAGAGCTTTGCTCTGAGCCTAAACAACAAACAAATAAACATATAGTGTAAACAGCTGTTTGATAAGGTAATAAGTATTCAATGTTTAGAATCACTAAATATCCTTAGATACGGATTGGAGTAATGGTATGTTACTTACCTGTAACTTCTTACGGATGGTATCAAATGGGAAGCTGAATGTCTATAAACAAACAAATAATATAATAATCCAGTGAGCCAGGAGCTAATACACGAGTATGTAGGATTAATAACAGCTCAGAGAGGAACTAGTTATCAAAGAGGTACTCAGATACACGGACCAGTTCTACTCATCATAGCTGTATTAATATAATTACAGAAACATAAGTCATATTAGGTTAGAACGGAATAATGGGTAGATATTAACAAGACAAAGGGGAAAGCATAATTATAGTCTAACCTGAGCGAATGCAGCAGCAAGACAACCATTGATAAAGTTCTCCATTGGAGTCATCTGGGACTTTGGTTTGTCCCAAGCCCTGTCCAACACCTCGTAGGCCATGAAGGTACCTCCAGCGAATGGGATTACACCTTAGGGGACATACAATAATGAATTGTACATAAGAACACCCTTGTGAGTAGCAATACACGTACTATTCCCTATAAACTCACCAATAATAGAGGTAGACATTCCTTTGTAGAAAGCTAGAATTCCCTCATCAGCAAAAATCCTCCTAAACGCATCAAATATTCCCTTATACGCTTTCTTAGTTGGATCAGTATGCTGGGCAGTTAGACGTGTCTTAACCATGTCAGTAGGGTATGTAGTAACAGTAGCAGTGATACCACCGCCACTACCTGCTATGAGAGCTTTCCAGGGAGAGAGACGACCCTCATCATCAACAAGCATAAGTTTGAATTTGTTGAATGCAGCGAATTGAATAGCGGTATAAGGGAATAGACGGATACAAGCAATTCCATTACCTACACACAGATAGAGAATCTATCCAATACTAGTAGTAGGGACAATCAGAAATGTATGAGGAATAGCAACTAAGAGGTACTAATGGAGGGAATACGTCGATTCCAAGGGGGCGGTTTCATATAATCTTAAAAGAATCGTAAAGGGCCTGGGAATAATTCCCAGATTTAGATAACTCACCTTTCCAAAATGCACGTATCCCCTCATTCGTGTAAATATTCTTGAATGACTTGAGGAATCCCTGCTTCGTATCTTTAGTTCCCACCTGAAACAGAATCTTAACGACATCAAGAGGACTGGTAATTGTACGACTAGTAACACCCGCTATACCTCCAGAAATAAAATTCTGCCAAAAGGTCATCCGATCATCTTTCTTTGCCTTACCCATTGTGTTCAATTATGATTAGGACTAAATGGTGAATGAACGGAGTAACAGACAGTGTATTGTAGATTCTATACAAACGATGTGGTTGTGTATTATATGTAATCCTTGGTATGATTATGATACACTCTAGACAAACAGATGCCATGGGTGAAACCTGACCTACTGTATTCTGCATTTTTATGGGACAATATGACTGCTGGGGGTCTTAGTATAATTCAGTAGTACTCCACCTTTTCACTTGCAGACCCCCTCTATTTAAATGGGGTCCTTGGACCACAGGTGGAGGAACCCTGGCCTAGATTACAACCGGGGTGAGAGAAGCGATACGAACAGTTGGATGTTATCGGGAGCCGTCTATTATGTCACACTTATGACCATTTGTAAGCAAAAGAATTATCTACGTATCTCTGGGGCTACCCCTGGTAACATTCCAACGGTGCATGACACTCATAAAACCGGGTCAGATACGAGATCGTCCTGAAAGTCGATAACGCGGGTATTATGTGAGTATTATATGAATAAACTTACAATGACACTATTAACAAATATTATACAAATAAAAACCACAAAGATAGACTATTAAATAATTCAGTATTTATACTCCTCAGAAGAGCCTACAGGAAGCATGCTAACTGCTTGGTCAGGTCATGACACATGTTACTTGACAACCAAATCGGATTATAGTTATGCTAACTGAACAGAGGCAGTAATTGGTAAGAGGATGTCTCCTGTTGTCAAAACAATAGCCTACATTGTTTGTAAAACTTGGAAATCCAAGAAATATTTCGAAGACAAATAACAAACTTCTACAAGTGAGCATCTGCTACACTACAGAACTGGCACAATGGAATCTATACAGAGTAAGCAAACTGAATTAAAATTCCATCTTTTGAATTAACATAGGTGACTACACACTGATAGAAATCTCACAAATTGGATACAACCATATACACAGATGTGACAAGAATTACTGAGACATATATTCTAACACGTACACATATCTGATGGCTATAAAAAGACAAAATTTGTACCCCTAATACTCATAAACACTCAGCAATCATTTCTAGGATAAAATGGAACAACCTAACAACGTACAAGTCAGTGAAGAATGTAAGACAGTAGTTGAAGATGTGGCAGCATTAGTGCAAGATGTTGATACCCAAAATACAGCTGATCTGACACCTGAAGGTTTGTTATAGTAAAATATTAATGTTTATTTTCATAATTTATTTATGATAAATTCATACTTTAGAACAACAACCAGAGGTCAGAAAAGATGAGAAAAAACAGGTGGAAGAGCCTGAACCTATCCCAACAGTATAATGTGTTTACTTGTTTGTTTACAACTGTATATTTATAATAGTGTGTATAGTGATCAGGTAAACTGGTCGTTAATTGAGTGTTTGTACATTCATATATCTATTTATTGTATTTATTATTATTAGAAATTCAGTAAATACAAATACAGTTACAATCCTAATTTTGGGTACAATGCAATGGACATAAACGGCCCCTTTGGACACGTTGGTTTGGGTGATTTGTTTAGATTATATAAGAGGAGACCCCTAACTAAATTTATTACATTTTTGGTTGTACCCACAGAGTTTTAACAACACCTTCCCCATGTTGGAGAGAACACTGCTTGCATTGCATTTCTCCATACAAAACTGATTTATCAAAAATATAATGGAAAGTTATAAATGAACTAATAATGGCTTCCATATAAGGATAGTAATTTAATTATCCGCAAAAGTAATTGAACAAAAATGTCCAGCACGCTACCGTCGCTACAACACAACATTCCATCCCAGGATTGTCATCACCATAGTTACATAAATCCAATTAATAATATTAACACAATTATTATTGTCTAATTAGCTCCACACATAATTAGAATGATATCCAATATGAGTGTAGATTAATATCCAGACTGTGCGTCAATTACAATTATACGCGTGCATGGATACGTGATACAACCGATGGAATGTTAATTAATACTGTGTATATATATACGTCAGAATTGGACATAATTGGCGCAAACTGGCTCGAGACAAGTGGTCGCTGCTCATAAGGGAATACCATAGAGTCTCCGAAAAACGGACACATTGGGGACATCGCTTCTGTCAGTTTTAGGGAGTTGTCCGCTTCTCGGAGACTGCTATTAACGAGGTTCCACACTGTATATGTTAATGAACGCTGGAATTAATCTGACTAGCTAGAGAGCTTCAAAAGGCCATAGCAACGAAAATCCCCTTAGGAATGCATATAAACCAAAGTGCATTGAAAAGTAATCATACTTTACAAGAATAAGATACCAATGATATAACAGATAGTTAGCCTACACTCACATATTTGTTTACTTCTATAAAATGTAAACACAAATTATTCGCATTACTAAAACCTTGAAAGTTAGAAGCCAAAATCCAAATCATTCTTCTTGTAACAAACGAAACCCATTGGAGTGTTGAAGCCAGAACCTAGCAACACACTGTGAAGAATGGTATGCATACCTTAGAGTTTAAGCATGCCATTTCTTGTAGCATATTGTGAATCCAGAATTAGGTGATGAGTTATGAGGAATTCATATTTTAGAGGTTTCCATAGCAACTACTGGAATGTGATTGTACTCTATCAACACAAATATTTCAGGAATGTGATTATCATTATACAAAAAAAGATATTGCTGATATCATTAGAATATTGGTTGAGATAATTATTAGCCCGCCTACTCATTTCTGACTATTCATACGTATAGATAGGAGATGTTATCAGAAGGGCAATTCTAGCACCATGGATCAGGAGGATGCAGCTCCCATGGGTCCAGGTTGGGGTGCGTGCCCATTGGGGTACAGCAAAATTCGGTGCTTATTTATAATAGAAATCTAAGAATCTAAAAATATGAGTATTGATTACTCTTGCTTAGAATAACAAAATCTGACAGAGCCATTTGACCTATTCTGATCTGCCCTTGTCATGGATACAGATTACTCCCATTGGTATGTGCATGCGTAAGTGGTTATGAGTGTACCTTCCCCCCCTAATGAGTACACAGGTACACAGGTAATTAATGCACTATCATATTTGTAATAATAAAGTATGTGTTTTGAATACTATAATCATCATACGTAGAAACCATTATTACATAATTCTACACAGAATATAGAGACTCGTGATTCATGTCCTGTACCTGTAGAGGATGTTATTCATACATTTTGTCGTCTAATGGAGGCGGGCGAAGAATGTTCACCTAATATGTTAGTTGTGTTCATACAGAGTAGATTACATCATATTTTAGTTGCATGTTGTTACAGAGATAGCAGGATATCTCATTCACATTTCATAATGATTACCTCCCTTGGACCAGTCCATGGAGATTGGGAACCGCTGATTAGAGGCTATATTCCTTGTCCTCAGGTCTCAAAATGTATGAAATTCAGTAGGGGCATTCGCAAATACGGTAAAACTATTGTATTACTCTCCACTATCTGAGATCTAGACTTGAATGGTGCAGATACCGTATATGGTGTTACCCCGTATAATTACCAGAACAAATGCCAAATAGGTGATACACATATTTTACATACATTTAGAGTACACACAAGCATGACAACAAACATTCCAACTACACACAATAGATTTTTGATATCAATACACACACTTTGGGTATTCTATACCCTAGAACTGCTGGGTAGTCATGTATCCAAGAGTGATTCTATTGCGCGGTTACATTATAGTATATGTCAAATGTTATTATATGCCCATCAATAGGAAGGAAGGAGAATGAGGCTGCCGACGAGGATCAAAAATACATGTACTACGAGGATGTCCCTTTTTAATAATACATCTGTACTCGACTTGATTCTATTTATCCCAGAGTGATTCTATTTATCATATATTCAGAATATTCTATACATCACTTCATGCTGAAAATATGATTAGGTGTGTGAGAGGGCTGGCAAAAGCAGAAGAACCGGCTGAATAAACCCTTTTTAATATAACATCTGTATTCTGGTAAACGGAACTTCGTCCCCGGAAATTTCGTCCCCAGGAATTTTCGTTCCCGGAATTTAAAGTGGATCAGAGTGCGTAGGGGGGAGTTTTGTTGGATTCTAGCTGAGAAGTAACTGATATGGAGGGAAGGATCTGTGGATTTTTATGAAGTTGACTACCTGATGGGTAAATCCGGGAACGAAAATTCCTGGGGACGAAATTTCCGGGATTCCTGTATTCTACATACCTCTTGAAGTGGGATAGCTCCCTATAACTGCTGTCCAAGAGTGATTCTATTGCGAGTAGGAATGAAGGATAGTGAAGCTGCCGATGAGAATCAATCCACATACTACCAGGTCCCTTTTTACTAATACATCTGCTGGAATTGAGCCTATTTCACCTAGAGTGATCGTATTTATCACACATTCAGAATATTCTATACTACTAATATAGTCAACTCCTGTATATCTAAGCTCAAGGTACGGTAATAATTACTCCGATATAACCAATGGAATTAATGTTACTTTGAAGGTTTGGGACAATATTTATACAATTCACACTTCGATATAAGGGGGAGTTGACTGATCATGGGAAATCGGATCTCGGAGTGGTATTTGTATAGGTTGACCATCCACATTCCAAAGCAGAATAGTAATCACTAAGAAATGTAATTGAGAGCAAAACATAATTCCTAATAATCCATTCAGTAAGCACTGGCTTCATAGAAGCCTAGGCCTTGTGTTTAGAAATATCAAATTTCTGAATTAGCCTAACAGACCTCTTCCAATATAAAAGGAGCTGAGATAGGAGTTAAGGAAATTTCTTTATTATTATTGCATTTGAATAATTGATAAGATGTCTGATACAGAAAAAGATAATACTGGTTGGTTTATATTTGTTTGTTTGTTTGTTTGTGTGTTTAGTAAATAAATAGGATATTTGTGTATTTGGACAATGGTGCAGGGTGCAGCCTCAGCTCGTATCCAAACCAAGATCCGACAGATAATAAACCAATTGAGCCAATCAGATTTATTTGTGCATAAATTCAGGCGATACGGCTAACGGAGTGTCTCAGGAAGTTACACAAAAAACCCTCACTCCAGAAGCAAAGGCTCCAAGTCCTGAACCTGAACCTAAGGATTCCACACATGAACCTGAACCGACACCTAAAGATCCCACACCTGAGCCTGAACCGACACCTAAAGATCCCACACCTGAGCCTGAACCGGCACCTAAAGATCCCACATCTGAGCATGAAACTGAACCGGCACCTAAAGATCCTACACCTGCGCCTGAACCGGCACCTAAAGATCCCACATCTGAGCATGAAACTGAACCGGCACCTAAGGATCCTACACCTGAGCATGAAACTGAACCGGCACCTAAGGATCCTACACTTGAGCATGAAACTGAACCGGCACCTAAGGATCCTACACTTGAGCATGAAACTGAAACGGCACCTAAGGATCCTACACCTGAGCATGAAACTGAACCGGCACCTAAAGATCCCACACCTGAGCCTGAACCTGAACCGGCACCTAAAGATCCCACACCTGAACCTGAACCTGAACCGGCACCTAAAGATCCCACACCTGAACCTGAACCGGCACCAAAACCGCCAACACCTGAACCTGAGCCTGTGAAACCAGGTAGCTGTCTCTGCACATTGTCCTATAATCTCTGACTAACATTACTATTATAACTACAATACAAACTTTATAATAATTATTATAGCTGATGATACTATAGCACCACCTGAGACACAGACAGGGACACCACCAGCTGAGCCAACACCAGCACCTGTGACACAGACAGAGACACCACCAGCTGAACCAACACCAGCACCTGTGACACAGACAGAGACACCACCAGCTGAGCCAACACCAGCACCTGTGACACAGACAGAGGCACCACCAGCTGTAGGTGAACCTAAAGCAGAAGAAACAGCTGATCCCCAAAAAACAGAGGAAGCAGCTACCAAGCTAGATGAATCACCTGAGCCCGCCAAAGTAGAAGAACCAGCTGCTAAACCAGCCGACCCTACCCTCAAACCTGACGACACAGTTTCCCCAGCTCCTGTCGCAGATGGAGACAAGGTATGGAATTGTGTCTAAATCATCTATTTTCAAACTGGGATCCTGGACCCTTTGTTGGTCCACTGGATCTCTAAATTTGTATTGTAGTTTATGAGAGAGGTCCACATAATATGTTGAAATTGGTACAAAGTAGTATTCCCAATATTCTGAAATAATAATTAGGCATTCATTATTGACCTATCAAAATTCTTTTATAATAGGCAGAAGAGGTAAAATCAAAACCAGCTGCCCCTGAAAAGAAAGCAGCAACCAAGAAAGAGAAGCCAGTCCCACCCCCTGATGTGTTACCAGAGAAACTAAGGGACGGAGATATTCATGCAGGATTCTTACAAAAATATTGTGAGTTATAGAATGTTCTAGAACAAGTCTTAATGGCATAGCTTAGATACCTAGTGATCAGATATCATGATTGGAATGTCTACTATAGAGTAATTAGTTTCAATGCAAATTGAATTATAATTGAATTACTGAAAACTATCAAAAAATATTCAAAATATCTGGAAATTATTCAAAAATGGTGATTCTGTTTATTTCATAAGGAATGAATTCTAAGGCTGAACTTAAATAATTACTTCCAAGAATATATGATAATTTCTAATCAATTCAGAGACCACTAAGAAATATCTCCACAGATGTACGTATTCGTATGCACGTGCAATCACATTCCTATACACCATATGGTTGCTACTATGTGTCGAATCCTTGTAAATCTAGTGAAATCGAGTGAACAATAAAATAATTAAAATGGATAGCATTCTTCGAAGAGTTGATTGCTTAGGAATTTCAATTAGAATCAGGCTTCTAACATAACAATGAAGCATAACAGTATCTACGTATCACCCTACGCATTTCTTAGGAGACTATGATGTAGAATGGAATGTTGAGGACATAGTGTGTTAGCCAAGATAATTTCTATTTGAACCATTGAACATATAATTAGCATTCTATTGTGAATATTTAAGAACTACAAGCAAGAGGGCAGCTGTAAATGAGAAGCTTATTTCAGCTTCATAAGATGTCCATACGGCCGGGCAGGCAGGAATTCATTTCTTTGTGACGTTATCATAATACAGTTAATTCGTGTTATATCTAAGCTTAAGGGTCCGTGATAATTGGTTAGATATAACCGATGAAGTATTTGTTACTTTAAGGGTTTGGGACCTTATTTGTACAATTTTACACCTCGATATAAGCGGGTATTTCTATATATGTGTTACATATAACAGGAGTTGACTGTAATTACGATATTCATACGGCAGGTCAACTGGATGAGGCGTCGAGCTGAAACAAGTTCCAACTAACAGTGGATTTATATTTTCTCTCATTTATAGCTGTTGGACTTTTCTCCAAGGGATGGAAGAAACAGGCGGTGGTTCTATCAGAAGAAGGACGGGTCCTAAAGATGTTTAACCTAGCCAAGGACTACGATGCTCCTAAGAAATCAGCAGCAGCAGCACTATCTATAGAGAACTGTACAGGGGTTACTACTCTAGAAGAGGACAAAACTCCCAAAAAGCCTGCACCATTCGGTGGAGCACAAGCTAACTGTTGTTTTGTTATTCTAATTCTTGGAAAACCTACTTACTTCTGTGCAGAAAATGATGCAGATGCAAGGTGAGTACTGTCCCTAGCAACGGACATAGGAATACAGTATTGAAACTATATTTTGAGTACAGTTTTAAGGAAGTTTTACAATCCATGAAAATGCTGGCAACACGTGTATAGCATTTGTTGACAGTTGAATTGGGTATTTAGAATATTCTAGAACATATATGACCTATAGGTCCTAATTATATTAGCGGGGGTTTACTGTGTATATCCACAGGGTGTTAATATTATTAATGTTACTTCTCCTTTTAGTGTATGGATAGATAAACTAAATGAGAATAGACAGAAAGTAAGTGATTGGTATATTAATGTTTGTTGTTGTTATTGTTTACTTTAATCTATCTTTAGCATTATAAAGAGAAAGTTATACCAACAAAAAGAGGTAGTAAGAGAGGTAAGGATAATTCAACAGTTCTAAAAGTTCATATTTTCACACCTTTAGCCTGTTAATGATATGTTAATGGCAGAGGAGATGTGCACTGTCCTGAGAAATCTATGTAAAGTGGTTACATCATGGGGTGTAGGTGTACACATTGGGTATATAATTCTTCTAATTTTGGCACCAATCAGAATGAAGGCTTTTGACATATAATACTCCCTCCCTTTCTCACAGCTGTTTGCTGATGTTACACTATAGTATACATCTAATGTTATCATCTATACATCTATAGAAAAGAAGGATGTAGCTGCAGGTGATGCTCCTAAAGACGGCGCGACTTCTGAACCACCTAAGGACGGCGCGACTTCTGAACCACCTAAGGAAGGCGCGACTTCTGAACCACCTAAGGAAGGCGCGACTTCTGAACCACCTAAGGAAGGTGCGACTTCTGAACCACCTAAGGAAGGCGCGACAGCTGATCCACCTAAGGATGATGCTCAGGGTACAGAGACTACATCGGAAGCTCCCAAAGATGAGGTGCCCCCAGCTGGTGACGGAGAGGATAAAAAAGACTAAATGATAGGTGTTAGGTTGTGTTTTCTAATTTTATTCCTGTGTGTATTTTTAATATTACATCTGTACTCCACATACTTCTTGAATAGGTTATTAGTTATAGATTAGATGTATACAATATTTATCCTATGCTATTATAACATATATCATTATCCAATCATGGTTACAGCTGATTAGAGGGAGATATAGGATTATGGGGTATAATGTCCTTATCCCACCCTCAGGGATTGGGTAAGCCCCTCTGTGTGCTTGTTATTGTCCCTTTTCTCAGATATTAGGTGTCACATGTCAAAAACCCAATTATCAAGGTTCTGGTTGCATCCCGACTTTTTAATACCTCGGGAGGGAGGGATAGTACAGTAGACATGTCCGAGAGGTAAACTGCATGTACGTGTTCAAGACTAGTGTCATTGGACATATGGCATCCCCTCCAATACCCACTTATATCGAAGTGTGAAATTATACAAATATGGCCCAAAACAGTCAAAGTTACATATATTCCATCGGTTATATCGAAGATATGTGATTTTTTGTCACCATATTTAGCGTTTTATCACAAAATTATTGAGGAACTGGTAAGAGCTGTTGCATGAGATTTTAACTCATTAGTATTATTGGACCAGGGATAGTCTTGTGAGACTTTAACTCATTTATTCTAAAACAACAAAGAACGAAGTCAATTTTAACAAACTACAAACCTTTGATACATTACAATAATTATAAATCAAATGTACTATCTTTGAACGAGTTATCATCTTCCTGTGTGAGAGTATTTATATTGGCGAGACTGACATATTGGAGTCGGGTTACTCTGGTCTAGTGTACTCTTTTCGGATATGTTTGAGGCACAACCCCGTGAGAGTTAGTGTATACTTGTGTGGTGTACTTTGAGGTTGGTAACTTGGGTGAGTTTGGTCGGATAGGCTTAAGTTGAATTGTACTGTTTTGACATGACGCAGACACAGACTAGGACATTGGGGTTGCCATAAGAATGGTATTTTATATATTACTGTCATGCTATATTTGGTCCCCCATTGTAGATCCGACCGAACCATATATGGCGTCATATATATCCCCTGACCCCTCTAGTTGAATATCGCCCGGAAAATAAACATAATTCCCGAACTATTCTCTAAAGAGGAATATGAAGATGGTCTGTTTGTTAAATGCGATAACCAAATTAGTTACAATTCAATCTTTGATTTGTAGTATTTGTACATTTCTTATATACTTTATTTGAACTCTACAGGGGTTTATGGATATTATTAGTTAAAATCTCACACTAACCAATCTCGATAGAGATGAGCTCGAACCTCACGGTGAAAGACTATCCCTGGTCCAATAATACTAATGAGTTTAATCTCAAGGAACAGAGCTACAAAGTTTATTATTTTTGAATTTGAGTAATTGATAAAATGTCTGATACAGAACAGGAATATGCTGGTTGGCGGGCGCCAACACTTGAGCCTGAACCTGAACCGGGACCTAAAGATCCCACACCTGAGCCTGAACCTCAACCGGAACCTAAAAATCCCACACCTGAGCCTGAACCTCAACCGGAACCTAAAAATCCCACACCTGAGCCTGAACCTCAACCGGAACCTAAAAATCCCACACCTGAGCCTGAACCTCAACCGGAACCTAAAAATCCCACACCTGAGCCTGAACCTCAACCGGAACCTAAAAATCCCACACCTGAGCCTGAACCTGAACCGGCACCTAAAGATCCCACACCTGAGCCTGAACCTGAACCGGCACCTAAAGATCCTACACCTGAGCCTGAACCTGAACCGGCACCTAAAGATCCTACACCTGAGCATGAAACTGAACCGGCACCTAAGGATCCTACACCTGAGCCTGAACCTGAACCGGCACCTAAAGATCCTACACCTGAGCCTGAACCTGAACCGGCACCTAAAGATCCCACACCTGAGCCTGAACCTGAACCGGCACCTAAAGATTCCACACCTGAGCCTGAACCTGAACCGGCACCTAAAGATTCCACATCTGAACCTGAGCCTGTGAAACTAGGTAGCTGTCTCTGCACATTGTCCTATAATCTCTGACTAACATTACTATTATAAATACAATACGAACTTTATAATAATTATTATAGCTGATGATACTACAGCACCAGCTGTAGATGAACCTAAAACAGAAGAACCAGCTGCCAAGCCAGATGAACCCGATCCTCCCAAAACAGAGGAACCAGCTGCTGTCGAGGCTACCCCCAAACCTGACGACACAGTTTCCCCAGCTCCTGTCGCAGATGGAGACAAGGTATGGAATTGTGTCTAAATCATCTGTTTTCAAACTGGGATCCTGGACCCTTTGGTGGTCCAGTGGATCTCTAAATTTGTATTGCAGTTTATGGGAGAGGTCCACATAATATGTTGAGATTGGTACAAAGTAGTATTCCCAATATTCTGAAATAATAATTAGGCATTCATTATTGACCTATCAAAATTCTTTTATAATAGGCAGAAGAGGTAAAATCAAAACCAGCTGCCCCTGAAAAGAAAGCAGCAACCAAGAAAGAGAAGCCAGCCCCACCCCCTGATGTGTTACCAGAGAAACTAAGGGACGGAGATATTCATGCAGGATTCTTACAAAAATATGGTGAGTTATAGAATGTTCTAGAACAATTCTTAATGGCATAGCTTAGATACCTAGTGATCAGATATCATGATAGGAATGTCTACTATAGAGTAATTAGTTTCAATGCAAATTGAATTACTGAAAACTATCAAAAAATATTCAAATGGTTAATAGTTAATTCGTGTTATATCTAAGCTTAAGGGTCCGTGATAATTGGTTAGATATAACCGATGAGGTATATGTTACTTTAACGGTTTGGGACCTTATTTGTACAATTTCACACCTCGATATAAGCGGGTATTTCTATATATCTGTGTTAGATATAACAGGAGTTGACTGTAATTACGATATTCATACGGCAGGTCAACTGGATGAGGCGTCGAGCTGAAACAAATTCCAACTAACAGTGGATTTATATTTTCTCTCATTTATAGCTGTTGGAGTTTTCTCCAAGGGATGGAAGAAACAGGCGGTGGTTCTATCAGAAGAAGGACGGATCCTAAAGATGTATAACCTCGCCAAGGACTACGAAGGTAATAGGAGACCAGCAGCAGCAGCACTATCTATAGAGAACTGTACAGGAGTTAGTACGCTAGAAGAGGACAAGACTCCCAAAAAGCCCGCACCATTCGGTGGAGCACAAGCTAACTGTTGTTTTGTTGTTCTAATTCTTGGAAAACCTACTTACTTCTGTGCAGGAAATGATGCAGATGCAAGGTGAGTACTGTTCCTAGCAACGGACATAGGAATGCAGTATTGAAACTATATTTTGAGTACAGTTTCCAACTTTCCGAATAGGTCCTATTCTGATTAGCTGGGACTACTGTTATATCCACAGGGTGTTAATATTATTAATGTTACTTCTCCTTTTAGTGTATGGATAGCTAAACTAGATGAGAATAGACAGAAAGTAAGTGATTGGTATATTAATGTTTGTTGTTGTTATTATTTACTTTAATCTATCTTTAGCATTATAAAGAGAAAGTTATACCAACAAAAAGAGGTAGTAGGAGAGGTAAGGATAATTCAACAGTTCTAAAAGTTCATATTTTACACCTTTTGCCTGTTAATGATATGTTAATGGCAGAGGAGATGTGCACTGTCCTGAGAAATCTCCGTAAAGTGGTTACATCATGGGGTGTAGGTGTACACATTGGGTATATAATTCTTGTAATTTTGGCACCAATCCTTTTGTCATTATATAATACTCCCTCCCTATCTCACAGCTGTTTGCTGATGGTTACGCTATAGTATACGTCTAATGTTACCATCTATACATCTATAGAAAAGAAGGATGTAACTCCAGCTGATGCTCCTAAAGACGGCACGACAGCTGATCCACCTAAGGATGGCGCGACAGCTGAGCTCCCTAAGGAAGGCGCGACAGCTGACCCCCTTAAGGAAGGCGCGACAGCTGATCCACCTAAGGAAGATACCCTAGCTACTGAAGCTCCCAAAGATGAAGCCGTCCTTCCCGCTGAGGCTCAGGGTATAGAGGCTACACCGGAAGTTCTCAAAGATGAAGCGGTCGTTCCCGCTAAGGCTCCTACTACAGAGGCTACACCGGAAGCTCCCAAAGATGAGGTGGTGACAGACCCCCCAGCTGCTGACGGAGAGGTTAAAAAAGACTAAATGATAGGTGTTGGGTTGTGTTTTCTAATTTTATTCCTGTGTGTATTTTTAATATTACATCTGTACTCCACATACTTCTTGAATCCTATGCTATTATAATATATCATAACAAACAAACAAATATAATGCCAATAATAATAATAATAATAATAATAATAATAATAATAATAATAATAATAATAATAAACATCAACACAAATATTTGTTTACTAAAACATACTTTATAAATAATGTAACGAATATAAACAGATTCAAGCATCCTTGGCTAACAACAAACAAACAAACAAACAAACAAACAAATATACAAATAAACAAGTTGATAATATTTACAGCAATAAAAACACTCATATAGTCTCCACATAGCTCAGAGGTACAAACCCTTTCTTCCCGTTGAAGTCCACATAAATCCATCCGGACCCATCGTTCTCAAGAAGTAGCATTTCCTTGCCTGCTATTATTGACAGTTCTCCATCAGAGCTAGACGTGAATTCGTAGAGGGCTCGGACCCGTCCTATGGGGTGTGTAGCCTCTATGGATGCTGTTTTATCTATATACGGGGAGGGATTATATAGCTGATTGCTTAGCGGACTATGGATAATACAACAAGTCAAATAGAGAGTATTTATGAGAAATTGACTTACCTCTATATGCTTATTAGATATTTAACCATGGATGGGGATTAGTTTATCTGCTTGGATGTTGTTTATCCCTCGCGGCCTCGCTTGGTTAGACCGGGAAATTTGTTTATATATTAAACGAAACCCCATCCATGGTTAAAAGCATGCATATAGGGGGCAATTCTGACGAAACAACACACAACTCTTCAATTAAAATATCCATGGTCCATTTTCTCATATAGCAGTATAACTATAAATAGAATAAAATAGTTACCTGACTCAGTAGAAGCCTCGTAGTGCTCAGGCTGTTGGTAAGTTCCTTGATGAAAGGAAGCAGGTAGGGAGACGGTAGATGAGGCTGCTGGTGTATGATAGTGTGCAGAGTCTTGTGGAGTATCATCGTCATCTGAGAAGTCACTGTCCGTATCAGCTGTTGATCTTCTACTACCTGCACCCCTGGGGTGTGGTCTAGGAACAGCAGCCCGTGGAGGCTTTGCCTTTGTTGTCTAAAATAGTAGAGAGCAATAAATGTTAAAAGATATACAAACAAGTGAGTATTAGTGAACCATGGATAACATGTACTCCATCGGTTATATAGAAGTATTATTACGGTCCCTTAAGCTTTGAATTATAACGAGAATTGAGTGTATGTTTGCCATCCATGGCCCATACCTGTTTCTGCAATTCATGTCTCTGAATTACAAATAACCTATCCTCATATGTTGTTACTGCCGGGGGTTCTACTATACGAGAGTTAGCATCCAACAATTCTGGTTTCTGAGGTACAGGTGTACCCTCCAGCTGATTATGCCAGACTTGATACTTGTATAGTTCTAGTTTCATATGGTCTCCATTCTTTTTCTCCTCTGCATACTGTTCTTGTGTCTGTAAATACAGAATATTGGGAAAATATGTGATTTTTTGTGTGAGATATTTAGTGTTTATCAAAATTATTGAGGCACTTGTAAGAGCTAATTTGAAGTTTGCGTGCGTATGGAATGTGATTAATATCATAACATACTCAAATATCAAAGCAAATTATACAAACACCTCTTAGAAAAGGTGACAAATGTGTCGACCTCACAACTGGTTAAACACTACACAAACTTGACTCATAAATAAAAATTCCTTTACCAGTCTAACGTTGCCAAGGGCAGGATTCTTCTCGTATATATCCAGCATGTGTTTGATAGCATTCAGAGATGCTTGATTCTGACCTACCTCCCTCTGAATAGCCTCTATCTTATCATTTATCATTTTCTTCTGAGGATTGGGGGGAAGATGACTAAAATCCTCCGCGTCATCCAGCTTCGGAGCTGCAGGCTTCTTGGCGTTACCAAATAGGTTACGCTTCTTTGTTGTCTTAGACTATAAACAATAACAACAACAAACTATATAGTAGTGTTGACAGGCATAACAAAATTGGCATGAACTTTGAGGCACACCGAGTAATTTAGCTAATAATATATAACTCACAATCCCTAACTGTAGATTAGGGGTAGCAGTAGTCCCATACTCCATGAATTCTCTGTCCTCAGGTATCGGGAAGCCTGACTTCTTCTGTTCCATGAACTGAATAAGGTCCTTATCAGAACTAATCTGCTTCCCAGCGTCAAGTATATTATCGTAACAGGTGTTGATGATAGGAAACACGTGTCTCAAACCCTCTACCAATTGTTCCTGAAGGAATTTTACGCGGGCAACTCTGCTTTGTTCCATTTTAAAGAATTTTTCGAATACTAAAGGCATTTCCTTGTAGTAATGATCCTGTGAAAATGTGTATATAACATGCATATGCATATCTGATCACCGGTTCCCAATCTGGAGTCCACGGGTGAATAAGGTTGTATTAGATAAACACCCCCAGGAGGTGAGGTTATGAAAGGTGTCAATACCAAACCTCAAGAGGACAGGGGAGATGAGGACAATAAATGTTTACCTTTTGTGATTTATTGAATTTATCAATAAACAATTGGTATTGATCTTTGTTCTCTGACAGGGTTCTGTCTTTCGTTGTTACTGCTAGTTTAGACTTCTCTACTGCCTCTTTTGTCACCTGGAAGTAAACAAATACGTAAACAAACGAATAAACGAATAAGTTAAGATATAAACAAAGGAACAAATAAGTAAACAGACAGACTAGTAAACAGACTAATAAACAAACAAACAAACAAACAGATAAACAAATATTCAAACAGACAGACAAACAGGCAGATAAACAGACAAACTAACACACAGATAAACAAACGTTCAAACAAACAAAACAACACAACACACAGACACATAAACAGACAAACTAACAGACAAACAAATAAACAAATAAACAAACACATTAAACTCACACCTTAGGATTATACTCTATTTTTTCCAGATTAAGTTTAGCCTGTATAGCATCCCTATGACTATCCTCATATCGTCTCTTCATCCTATCCAGCTGTTGTATGTTCTGGTCATGTTTAGCTCGTATAGTGTTACCCTCATTCTAAACACGATTAATAAATGATACTCTTAATATAATTATTAGATGGGTAATATTGTAATTGGTCACACAGAGGACACGAATAAGCAAGGGACAATTGGACAATTTCTCAGACACCCCTGACCTAATTAACCAGGTGTCTACCTGTATGTTCCTCTTCTCTGCCTCTTTATCATGCTGTAATTGTAACAGAGGTTTATACACATTAGCTGTTAGAGACTCAGCTATCCTCTCATGTTGATTAGCTTCATCTCCTACTTCATGCACAGCAACGGAGAATGCCTTCTGGTATGTGAATAATTCATTGCCTGTTTGTTTGGTATATTTAGGCATGTTCTTTTTCATCATTTCCTTCATCTTCTTAGCAAACACTGTAAGATGTAAACAAGTAAACAATCAGACAAGCATGTAAACAAACAAGTAAACAACCAAACACACAAATAGACAAGATAATAAACAAACAAACAAACATACTATTCTCAAGCTCAATCCTTTCCTTAGCAAACTGTGCATATTTCTTAATATACTCTACCCCCTGATCTGTATACTTAACCAATTCTTCATATTGATCCCATAGTTCTAAACCGAAGTTCTGAGCTACAGACCCATTATGATCCGTATGTGTATTCTCTGTACTGTTAACTGGTTCCTCTGACGTCATTATACTAACTTAATTATATTATTTGGTACACTACATTAAATAATAATATATACGGGGGTTAATATCTATGGGGGGTAATATCTACGGGGGGTAATATCTACTGGGGGTTAATATCTACGGGGGGTAATATCTACGGGGGTTAATATATACAGGGTTAATATCTACGGGGGGTAATATCTACGGGGGGTAATATCTACGGGGGGGTAATATATACAGGGTTAATATCTACGGGGGTAATGTATACAGGGTTAATATCTACGGGGGTAATGTATACAGGGTTAATATCTACGGGGGTAATGTATACAGGGTTAATATCTACGGGGGTAATATATACCCACACATCCTACCACAATTCGGATATGACAGGTGTCATACGTCCCGATTTTGACTGGTAATGTTGAACTCATGTCCCGGCAAAACGCGGGGAAATTCTCCAGCTGTTTGGTAGATCAGACATGATTTATATTGTCTTATACATCATCTCCCGTTATATCTAACACGGATAGATAGAATACCCGCTTATGCTCCTAACCCGTCAAAGTAACAATTATTCCATCAGTCATATCATAGGTATTAACGCGGGGTCCCTTAAGCTTAGAGATATGACGGGTGAGTATTGTGTATATATTTCGAATACTTCAATTCTACCTATCATAACTCTAAGAATCTATTAATGGCAGAATTCGTATAAATAACAAATCTTAGAAATGTATTGTACACATTACTTGTAAGTGTTTCCCTGTGTATTCTCCCCGTGTCTCCATTCACACTCCAAAGTATGTTGTTATTGACCAGTGATATAATAGTAAACAAATTTGATAACAGAATTATTAAAGTGTTACTTAAGGTGATAATGGATCCGTTATTTTCTCTTCTTCGACCTGGACAGCTGATCCGGTGTCAGAGTGTTGCCCTTCTATACTCAGAGGGATTGGACACTCTTTGGGAAGTTTCTTAAGTTTGCGAGGTGAGATGGCACCTTCTGAAACACCTATATGATTATTCATATGATTAATCATATCCATAATTTGATATTCAGGGTTTCTCAATATGTGATCACTGTGTGTGTCCGAGAATGAGAAACCCTGAGTAAACATTCAAGCTACATAAACAACACCCTAGAGGTCAAATTAGCACCATATGATCCCCCACACACGTACTAGGGAACATGGATAAGTTCTTCTTAATACTGAGATGCTCTTTGAACTCAGACTCCCATAAAGAAGTAGAATACTGAGGTTTAACTGATAGAAGTCTGTTCTTAGTTTTCAAATTCTCTCCAGAAATCTTCTGGAATTCCTGTACTCTCTTTTCAAAATTTAGACTCTTCGGTTTGTAGTCATTTGAGTGGTCAGTTCGCCCTATAGGGGGTGACAAGGGTAACAGGACACTCCATATTGGTACATGGGACCTATTAATCATATCCAATTGATACCTTACTCGCACCCACCATACTTTATATTGAAAATTATTTTAATAATAAATTAAGTTTGTAGACCAGCAATTCCCAACATTTTCACCTGTCGACCCCCTGAACCAAATTAACACATTCGCTGGACCCTTGCTGTCCTCCATGGATCACTTTGGGGGACACGAGTCCCATCTTGGGAACAGCCGATGTAGATCTTGCAATTCATATAGCTATCTAATTCTCCCCATGGAGGTAATTCCACTCAGACATGATTATGCGAATAAGCACCAAATATAGAATAACCCTAGTAGCCAAAAAAATGTGATTGACCACCAAAATACCCAATAAGACAAATATGCACTAAAAACAGCTGTTCACAAATAGGTGATGATTTCAGGAGAGTATAAGTTTATCAGAAACGGGGCCATCTTAAATGTTACGACAAAATAAGAAGAATAACAAGTTGGGCCTTTCGAGAATTCTCTCAATCGTTTGCGTCCTTACTGCATGGACAGTGACAATAATTGCCCTACCAACACCTCTATTCACGCTAATACCCCATACAGTCAACAAATCAATCAATTCGATTCTCCTCGACAAAATAAACCTCTCAAACTATACAATAAACTGTCCCGATCCATACGTATACACTCCAGAAGCAGGCTATTGTAAATTGAAATGTGGCAAATACGACATATCTAATCCTCACCTCCAATTATTCAGATACTCTTTACTCGTTGTTTTATCTATAATAAATCTGGGAATTTCTATCCTAGCAATAGTCAGATGGTTAATAATCCACAAACAAACAAAGTTCCAACATCATCCTATTATTATTGGTGTTATTGTTAATCTAATCGAATCTATCACAATTGGAATGTCAGATCTGCTCGGTGGGAACATATTCTACTGCAGCGGACATGCCATCGACTACGATACCTTCAATAATCACCCCTCGCTACAATTACAGATACAGGGAGCATTGATAACATTCCTGGGGCTATCGAATAGGCTCTGGTTCTTCATGGCATTAGTTCTTATTTTCATTTCCATCGCTCTACCTTTACATGATATATTTGGCACAAGAAGGAACAAGCTTTTGATTATAATACTCGAGGTTACCGTGTGTATCGGGTATCCGTTGGTGTCAGTATTCACGAATTTTATCACATTTACCGGCTACGAATTATCAGAGGAGATCTTACTTCCTATACCAGCTAATCTCATCTTATATATGCTTGATTGGTTTGTGCCGCATATGATTATGTCTCCCTTAACACTAACGCTTGTTGTTGTTATTGTTGACAAGATACGGATCCAAATGAAACAGGTCTCAGGCAAGACAATCAAACCTCTAAAAATACAACCTCTGGTGAAGAGATTGATGTTCTTCTCAGTTCTCTACTTTCTCCTCAACTTGGTGATAATAGTTTCATACGCAACGAAAGCTCTACGTGAAAATAAAGTACAGCAAGACACAGATAATTTTCTCGCTTACGTCACTCTAACTAGCACATTCCAATACATCAACTCCGTAACCACGAACCAGACTCTAACCCTGCTCCCTTTAAGAGACCAGGCTTACGTTGAATCAGCGATCAAACCGTTCGCAGTGTATGTACATGGAATTGGGATTCGATTGGAATTCATTTTGGTTTTGTCCGTATTGAATTGTTCGTGTTTGAATTTGAAATGTTTTAAACGGAAGAAAAGACAAAACAACAAAAAGGAAATTGAAGTAATAGAAAATAAACATGTTGAGGTGTGAATTGTTGTTTATTTGTTGTTATTTTTTATATGGTTTTTGTATAAATAATAATAATAATACGTTGAGACAATAATAATCATATTCTGCATAGCAACAATTATGGCATTCTGGTATTTGCTGCAATAGTTAACCACTGAATTAATAACACCTATATAACTACAACTCTTGGTCAGGACGGACCTTCTCCATGTACCCCCATGGTCCAGAAATACACCCCTGTCTAACACATATTTGGTTTACTACCCCCCTTGAGAGTCAGATTCCCCTCTATGAATAACTTATAACACCTGTCGACTTCATAATATGATGCATCCTATTGGCTAGCTCTCTATTATGTCTCGTAATCTGATCTTCCCTCTCTCTACCCAGCTGTAACTTCTTAGCTTTCTGTCTGATGTGCAGGAATGCTGGAGGCTGTCTCGTATCCACGGTAGGTTGAATGGATCGTACTTTATCTCTGTGAGCGGTGAAACGCATCGATTCCCATTTCTTCTGGAGGGTCTTGTTGCATGAAGCTCCAGGCGGTGCGTGAGACATTGCTAATCATAAACAACAACAACAACAACAATGTGATTAACTGTATTAATTAAATTAGTATTAGGGCCAAAGGTGTGAAATATGATTAGTCATATGAATACACACACCTCACCAACCAATAGAATGTCAAGTCTTCAATCTAACCACCAAAAGGTGTGAAAATATTCACATTAGGAGAATTCTATGCAAAACTCGCTCCATCAGGTATTATCGAATAGTAATTATTGGCCTAAAAGGTTAAATAAGATGTCCCTATAGGAGCTTAAGTAGGTACTTTAGATTCTTTTATACTTTCCACAATTCGATGTATTTCATCCACCAATTCCCACGCTTCTCTCTTAGTCATCTTGAATCTCTTCATTAACGGTTCAACGCACCCAAATGCTCCTCTTCTCAAACTAGCATGAAGAGCTTCATCTGTCTCTTCCTTAGTTGAGGGATCTTTCCTTTCCTCTTCGAATACTCTACGGTATTCTTTATACGCTTTCATGATAATGTTAATCGTTAGTAGGTCAACATCAGAGCCTTGAAATTTCTTCATCAGACCATTTCTAACACTTCTATAATCTGTTAACAAGGCTGTTAACTTATCTTCAATCTGACTATTCTTTAGCTTTATTCGAAAGGTAGAAATATCCTCCAATACCTCACGTCGGATCTTCCCAGCTTGCCATGCATAACCTCCAAGTATTCCTACGCCAAATATTACACCGAATAACGTACCTGGTAAAGCAGATATTTTTGCACACAATATCTGGTGAGCAAAAAAACCGCAATTCTTAAATAAATTATCTTTAGTCAGCAGACAACCACAGGAAGAGCATTCCAAATACCGAACGAGGAAAGTGGTTAAAATACCACTAGCAATTAGGCCCGATATTCCACCAATAATACCTCCAACTACCGGACTGAGAGCTTTCTGTTTGAAAATTATATTAGAAATACTCAGCTGTTCGCTGCTAAAATTAGAATCTTTAAAAATAGGAACACATGCCAGGAGTTCCACATTTTCGATTAACTCCCGAACATCATCAGCATACAAATACAATTCCGTATGTAGTTCTAAGCACTCTACGATGAGATTCTTAATGTTAGATAATTTATCGTAGCAAAGAGTTGGTTCATTCGTCAAGTATTGTTGATCTAAATCATATCTACTCACGACCTGATCATTGCTACATTCTTTGTCCTCCTCGCTGTAGAAATAACTACCTCCTATTCCTTTAGCCATTTTAGTACCCATAACCATCAAATCTCCTGCATACGATGTAGACATTTTCCAGCAAGCTAGCTGTTCCTTAACCTCACCAATCCTGCTCAAATTTTGGGTAATGTCTAGTAAGATCTTATTCAATTCCTTGCGTACATCCATCTCCATTAGATCATCTCTTTGCTTTTGAAGGGCATTTATCACATCTTCATCTAATACATTATCACTCCTACTCAAATATTTGATAATTTGATGAAGAACTTGTTGTTCTGTACTATCTGTTACGTTCTCAGCCAGCGTAAACAGAAACAACTAATTACACAAACATTACTGTGATTAAGTTTCATGCAAAAAATGTGTAAATATATATAATTACATATTCTCAGTAGTGTAGCCAGAATATTCACGATAAACTATTCACATCATATTCGAAGTTCGATTACCTCTATAGCCGTTAAAAGTATACACAGTTTATTGAGATTTGTTTACTTTATGTGCATAAATAACACCAAATATGAACTGTGTGAGAAGGTGTGAATATTTTCATCAGATATTCAAACTTGTTCCTACATTCCCCACCCCCGTACGAAATTTCAAATCTGTATCACTTACCAGTTCCTCTTATCAATTCGTTCAAACAAATAATAACAATAATTGAGTTTAATATACAGAATAACTATAAACCTTACAGCACTATGGAGGAAGTTCAGGGGGTGTGAATTTTCGCGAAATTTGTATTACTTACGTATAAACTGCCGCTATATTCATATTAACCGTGTTGATCGTATGACAATATATCTGGAACAAACAACAATAATAAGATGATGTTAGTATATTATTTACAGAATAAATACGCGGTTATGCAGGTGTATGTTATTGTGTCTCGTTGCTAGGATACTGTAAGGAATGTGGTTGAAAGTTCTTTCCCAGTAAACTTATTTTGTATAATTTACAAGTTTGAATAACACCATAAATGGAGCACTTATATTAAGGGGAAATGTCTGTATAAATATTTATACATAATAAACAGGAAGTTTCACTTCCTTTTGGATCACACCTTGATTTAACATTTTGTGATTAATACTATCAATAATGCAATATAAGATAATAATCACTAATTTTGGGATAATTCAAGTTTAACTCATATAGTATTTGTTCTAGAATATTCCAAACGTCTTCTTTAGCTGAATTATTAACTCCCAATCCTCTCTTACAAGTTCCTCTTTGAAATATTTCTTCATTGTGTCAATAGATTCTCTGCTGATCTAAAATAAAGTATAAGAATGATACAACATACCAATTGTCCTGATATGTTGCTATATCCATCATTTCGGGCAAATGTCCAGCTAACTTACAAGCTTCGGTGATCCAGAAATATTCCAAACGGGGCAAATATAATAAAGTTCATATTTTCACACCTTTTGGTTGTATATATTACCAAACAATAGAAATTAATCATAAAAGTATTTATTGAGTAAATTTGAGCTATAAATTCATTAACAATAAACAAACAAACAAACAAATTAGTAATATATTTGTAGACGATAGTTCTTATTCTCTGACACACTAACTAATCTCCCGTTTGGAGTTATAGCTATTCCTTGGGGGTTATATAACATTCCTTGTTGGTGTCCCTCTGTTCCTATCGTGTGTAGGAGATTGCCTTCTGGAGAGAATACCCGAATTGAGTGAGAGTATTGATCGCTAATAACAAAGTTGTTAAAGGGATCGAGGCAAAAGAAGAGAGGGCATAACACATCCATTCCTTGTCCACAGGTAATGAGGGAGTGTAGCTTGTCTCCCTCTAGGGTTAGCACGTGCATACACGGGGTGTTATCTGAACACAGTACGTACACGCGGTCACGTGACACTTTAACATCAACTAGTCCTGACATTGACTGATGAGTAATGTTACGGAGATGGTTCAGGTCTGTGTCGTGTATACTGATTCTGTTGTTACCCCTATCTGCTATAAACACGTGACCGATGGGATCTGTTGTTAGTTGTCTAGGATATTTGAATTGTCCGTTGTTTGATCCCACACCTCCTATCTTCCTAACAATACTCATGTCAGTTAGTGTCAATTGGTTAATAGTGTGATCTCCCAAGCAGCTGACATACACATTCTCTCTGTGTATAGCTATACCCCATGGCTTAGACAGCTGTCCTACACCCAGCTGATTGAGGTACTCTCCTGTATCAGAGAATATCTCTACTCTGTCATTGCCATAATTAGCTACGAATATTTGGTGTGTATCTTCATGTATAGCTACACCTAATGGAACATTCAACTCGCCAGGATCTGTACCTCTCATCCCAGTAGCAACAGTGGAAGTTTGGAATTTAGCATAATCTGGTACTCCTACTGGTACCTGTACGATCTCTCCTAGATGGGAAATGCTCGTTTCTAGGTCACGTGTGTCACACTTCCACTTTAATTGTGTCT
>JAKMXF010000017.1:23291-96321 GCA_024704765.1 Oopsacas minuta | reverse complement strand
TAGTAGTAGTAGTAGTAGTAGTAGTAGTAGTAGTAGTAGTAGTAGTAGTAGTAGTAGTAGTAGTAGTAGTAGTAGTAGTAGTAGTAGTAGTAGTAGTAGTAGTAGTAGTAGTAGTAGTTTTGTTGTTGTTGTTGTTGTTGTTGTTATTGTAGGAATGTGTACAACTGTCATATACGCAAGCAGTGTTTCCCCGAAAGCGCCTCATTAATCTTCAGGTATATTGTGGTACTACCAAAATATACCACGAGGGGAAATTAAAATTCGTTCCAGATAACGGGCATTCGGGTTACCGATGTTGACTGTACATGTTATTGATAAATTCACAAAATTATACAGAATTATATAACTATCTCTTGGATAGTTCTTATCCTTTTGGAGCTTCAGATAATCAGAACTGGATAATTCGGAAAGGTTCACAACATTACAAAATTGTTACAAATAAACTTTTGTAAAGTTTGTGGAAACCAATCCAACTATCGTAGTCCAACAGAGCGAGATAAACGCGTAGTCCTGAAAGAAGTCCGTGATAATTGTGGTCACTAATGATATCGATGCAAGTACAACTTAGCATATGATCGCTATTTATTAGCCAGGAATGACTAAGACTATAATCATAAAATAGACTTGAACAACAGTCAGGTCAGGTTCTTCTGCACTAATTAATGGTAATTGGTAAATACGCCTAAAACAACTCAATGAGTTTGGTCAAATTCCCTGAATCCAAATATTCCGTAACAGACTACTTTTTTTATAATACATATATACGAGAAGGTTTCAGGATCTCATGTAACACCTAAAAGGCCTATTTTACTGAAATTGGCAAAAAACATGAATAGAAAACCAATTTAACCCCCAATTATCAATTTCCTTCCTTTCTCAGATTATTTGACGATTTAATACGTATACATATATTCGTTATCAAAAATATACATTCTTTGATTTATAAATCGAAGCAATAACTGCAATAACGTGTTATGTATTGAATAGACAGCATTTATTGCATCCTACAATATACATTCAGAATTGAACTCTAAAATTTCTTTCTAAAATTCAGAATAATCCACATTAATTATTATAGCAACACAATGAATTTCTTTCAAAGGTTATCAAAATATACCAGCCAGCATTAATTTTGTAGTAAAATAGAAATTAATTGGTTTGACGAATATGGAAGCGTATCCATACTAGTAAGCAATAGAGCTAATTAGGCAAAATTAGAACACAATTACTGATAATTATTAATAATATAAGATTAGATTTTAAAAGTAAATAATCACATATTGATTTCGGACTCACGCTGCATACTGAATATTTGTTCATATTTCCCATTGGAAAATCTTAGATATCTGATACCATAAATGGATGATAAAGTGTAATACAATATACTTCTACCATAATATTTAAGAAACGTAGCCACATATCTCTGATTACATCCAATCCAAACGAATAAAAGAATTGTAATCAACCAAATCACAAGTATTTGCATGGAATTGCTCGCCTCTGAACGTAAAGCCTCAAGGCTGGACACAGAACAAATAACAAATCTCATTTATGGAGGAAGAGAAATGGTGAAAAGAAAAAGAGAAATAGAAAATGCAGTGGCAAGTGATCCCAACTTGGACAATTCTTATTATCATTACCAAACCACTGAAGAAAGATTTTCAGAGGCAGTAAGGAAATTTACCTACAGTATTACTAAGAAAATGCCACAACTGAAAATATCAGGACCTGTCGAATCACATCTCTTCCGACGTGCTGTAGAATCAACCAACCCATACGCATTACAAATAATAATGTTCATACCAACCATCCGCGGTCAGTGCACTCAGGAGCAGAAGGACAAATGGCTTCCATTAGCACTAAACTATGACATACTTGGTTGCTATGCTCAGACTGAAATGGGACACGGGACGTTTGTGCGTGGGTTAGAAACGACAGCAACTTATGACCCTGAGAGACAAGAATTTGATATCCATAGTCCAACCCTCACTTCTACCAAATGGTGGCCTGGAGGTATGGGTGTAATAGCAACACATGCAATTGTTCCTGCTAGACTCATCACGAAAGGGGAGGATAAAGGAATTCATAATTTCATCGTGCAGTTGAGAAGTTTGGAGAATCATAAAGCATTGAATGGCATTACTATTGGGGATATAGGTCCTAAGTTTGGATATGATGAAGCTGACAATGGTTATCTCAGGTTTGACCACGTGAGAATTCCACGAGATAACTTATTGATGCGTTATTCACAGGTGTTACCAGACGGTACTTATGTCCATCCTAAGTCTGAAAAGCTCTCCTACGGTACTATGGTATATGTACGTAGTACTCTTGCTTATTCTTCTTTTGATTGGCTTTCTAGAGCAGTAACAATTGCCATTCGTTACAGCATAGTGCGTAGACAGACACAGAACAAACCAGGAGAACTGGAAACTCAGCTCCTCGACTATGTCAACCAACAGTACACACTAATTCCACTACTCTCTTCAGCATACGCACTCTACTTCATCTCTCAATACATGTTGAGGTTGTATACAAAGTCTCAGTCACATCTAGCACAGGATAATATTGAATCTCTGCCAGAACTGCATGCCACTTCTTCAGGTGTTAAGTCTATTGCCACTAGTATGGCTCTTAAGGGAATAGAAAGTTGTCGTTTGTCGTGTGGCGGTCACGGCTATTCTCTGTCGAGTGGGTTTCCTTACATATTCTATCAGGCAGCTCCCTCTGTGACGTATGAGGGAGACAATACTGTACTCTTGTTACAGACTGCACACTACTTAGTTAAGATGAGACAAAGAGTGTTGGAGAATCCTAACACTTCTCTCCCAGACAACCTCACATATCTGTCTAACCAGAGAGGATATTCTCGTCCTATCTCTCTAGACTTCCTGTCCACACGGGATCAGCTGATTATGTATGAAGGCATGGCACGTAGCAGTGTGGATAGAGCTTTGGCTAAGCTTAGAGATGGTGCTAGGAAAGGGAATGATCGATTTGACGCCAGGAATGGAGCAGCCATTGAGCTAACTCAGTGTGCAGAAGCTCACACTTACTATGTGATAGTGAAATCATTTATAGAGTCTGTGGAGGGAAGAGAGGTTAGGAGTATGATCTCTCACAACCAGACTATTCTACAGTCTCTATCAAACGTGTTCTCACTGCACTATATGCTGAGTAGGTCAGGTTCATTTCTAGAATGTGGTGTATTACATAGCACAGACTTGGTGGAGCTGAGACGTGTATTGATGTCTCTGTTGGAGCAAGTGAGACCTGAAGCTGTTGCTTTGGTTGATGCGTTTGATATTCCTGATATAATCCTGCGTTCTGTTCTGGGCAGGAAGGATGGAGATGTGTATAGAGCGATGTGGGAATGGGTAGAATTGAATCCTAGGAATAAGCATAGATTTGGGGTTCATCCAGTATACAGGAAATACACCAAACAGCTGCTTAAGTCTAGTTTATAACTTCGCATTTCCTGTACTCGAACAAAGTTATATAGAATATGTATATATTAATTTGTTATTTTATCATTTGAGTTATTTGATTGAATCATTGGATATAATATTTTCGTTTTCAAATTATACCGTGTTGTTATTCGTGCTTATAGTTAAACTTCTTATATTAAATACTTAATATCTTTTGAGTTACTCTTCACGAGTACAAATCCCTGAAAACAAAAAACACCATTGATATGTCGTAAATGCATTTAATAACAGTAACTACATAATTCCAAATTCAAATTCTACTCTAAGAGTTGATTAGTCAGCTAGGAAGGGGCTTAATATATACAAAAAAGGAACAAACTATAATACAATTCAAAATATTTCTTCACAATCAAAATTAGACATCAAAATATTTATAATGCTCATCAAGATCTTGGAGAACTTGCTCCTTAGTAATATTCTTCCAAAGTTTAATATTTGGATTAGAAATGTACCCATAATGATCAATCAGATCCTTTTCATAATTAAAAGTGAACCATTGCCAATATTTCGAATCACAAGCATCGTCTGCAAGGATGGTCCATGAATTATATGGAGGCCCGGCTTTTTCCATTTCAGAAAATGGATAAATTTCGTCCTCAAGTTCAAATTTCTTACCATCCCGCACAGAGACTGTACATTCATAGTTAAACATCATATCAGAACCTTTTGCACGACCTCCGTTAACAGCATCCACTCTATGCAATGAGCCGCAATAGTGTTTATTGTGGTTTCCAACACTTAGTTGACATAGTTCTCTGCAAAATGGACACATAGCTGTGCATTCTAGCTTAGTTTTCATGACTTGTTTAAGTGGGTCGCAATGTTTTGATACAGTCGATTTTATCCATTGTATCCAATTAAAGTTTTTTGATAGTAGTTTGATATCCTTCTCGAAAAAATTAACAAGCTGATCAATATTCTTAATATCATAACTATCTAGTACTGTGAAGTGTTGAATTCGTAAATTAGAAACTCGAATTGATATTTTAGTTTGGAAAAAAATTTGCCATTCAAGCCAATTAGAAACATTTATAGATTTAGCTGCTCGTATGAAATATTCAAGTGCTTCATCAATTTGATGTTGTAATTCTTGCAGAATTCGATTTTGAGAAGTGGGTTGGTTTGAATATTCGCAAAATTGAGTTCGAAACCAATTATTCATACATCCCTTAGGATCACGAATGTAATTAAGATACTCGCAAAATTTTTGATGCTTCGCATTAATTAAACCTTTCAAGATTGAGAGTTGAATAGTACCTTTGCTTCTAACAATATCATGCTTATCAGATAAGAATTGTTCAACTGCAATTTTGTTCATAATAGAGACTAGATATCTCTTCATCCCTTCTAGAACAATGTCTGCTAAATGTTCGGAGCATGCTTTCTCACTTTCAGATGCTTTTATGGACTTCTTAAATGTATGGAAATATTTTTCTTTCAAAGTTACTAATTGTGTTTGAATACAATTACTATCTTCATAAGATTCTTGTAAAATTGAAAATGCAGGGATTGCTTTGCAACAGTGGTAGAACGTATATTCCCTTTTAAAATGATCGCTAAATTGGATGCCAAATCTTCTGAAGGAATATTCTTGCTTGTTTATTTCATCGATGTTATCTGAAATCAGTTTATCTAATCGACCGAAATAATTTTTATTATAACCAGAATTTTGTGGGAGTTGTGAAATCAAATATTTGCATTCTTGAGAAATAGTTGTAAGGTGATCCATAATTGAGTAGTAAACCTTTTTCCCATAGTAATCAAGATTTCGAGGCCTATGCTTTGAAAGAGCGGTGAATAAGCGTTGATATAATTCAGTTGACGTATGATACTGGCCGATTAATCGTATATGGTTCTTACAAAAATAAAATTTTTCACCTTCATAGATATAATTATTATAATCTCTGATGCGACTGAGAAAAGATGATTGAGTACGAGGATACCAAGGGGTGCTGTTAAAATAGTCGTATAAGTCACATGGAATATTAGATTTTCGAATTTCTGGCTGCTGAATATTTAGAGAACGCAACCACTGTTTCCAAATCTTTTCAAAATTATCCTGAATTACACCATCATCAAAGCTTTGCAAATTATTAACATTCTTTAAAAAATCTTTCACTTTCACTACAAAAGAACTTTCAATTTCTCCAATCATTTTAGATAACCGGTTTTGATTCAAAATTAAATCGTACTCTGTTCGACATTTATGAATTAATTCCTTTTGCAAACTTTGCCTTGACTCTTCAAAATAGCGCTTCGTTTTACTCTCCCATTGATTGAATAATTCAACTTTCTCACCAACTTCAAAAAAATCACGAATGATCATAGATTGCTCATCTCTAGATGACCCTGCACACAAGTTTTGGATATTTTCTTTAAGATCACGAAAGGTCATCGTAATATTCGTTTCGTTGGACAAGAGAACGAATATTTCTATTTGACATTCATAGACCTTTTGGCTGTAATTATAGTACCATTCACTTAGAGCATAATCCAATTCCCGTTGTGCATTCATTTCCTGAATGTTCTTAAAATGGAAAATAAATTTTTCGTGTAAAATCGCAGTCCAAAGTTGATTGATACTGGTTATAAAAGAAGAAATCTTCTTGCCCTTCATATTAGGGAACTGTGTGAACATTTTCAGTATTTTTGATTTCAATTTTGAAGATTCCAAACTGTATTCTATGTTTATTGGCGCCATAGGAGGGCTTCCTATATATAGTCCTGGAAAATAGTAAACGTCTTGTTCGGGATTAAATTGGATTAAATCAGAGAAGTATTTATAGCAAAGGCCTTCATGCTTGGCTGCTGCCTCAGTCATTTCATTAAGCTTTGAAATTAGAGCATTCCTTACAGGAGCTAGCAATTCCACAGAACTTACACTAGTAACATTTTGGTGTACAAAAACACAACGCGGTTTGATCCAAGCTAGATTCATGCGTAAAAATGCATGAACAGTGATTTGAAGAATGTCCTCCATATCAGTTGGGTTCTCACCCATGATATTAATAATAGTCAAGTGACTCAGCCCAATTGCGAAAGTAGCTAATTCATTATCATGGAACCTGTTAACGTCATCATCCAATTCTGGAGCTCGCAATCCTTCAGTGTCGAGGACTACCAAGTAATCGTAACCAAGTGAGTCAACTAAATCAGGACTAACTGGAATCATTTGCATGAAAATACCCTTAGTACACCGACCAGCAGATACAGCAAAATGCAATCCAAACATTGTATTCAGTAAAGTACTTTTCCCACTGCTTTGAACACCGAGGATTGACACGACATAAATAAGTTTATTCCCTATAATGATCTTGAGATGTTCCAATACCTTAGATAGCCACACAGTTGGCACATGGGATACGTCTCCATCTAGAATTTCTAGTGGGTAGCCCTGGAGTAGAAAGTTTGCTGCGAATATTGGTAAATTATTTATATCAATTGGCAACTTTTGATCCAATGATTTTCTTTGTTCAGCAGAAGCTGATGAATAAGCTTCAAATACTTGGGATAATTCACGAATTATATGCTCCATACCAAGAGAGGATTTGCTAAGATTCCTTGCTGACTTGTGGAATTCAGTTTTTAGTTGAGCTTGAGTGAAATTTGCATAAGGACTAGATGGGTTAGATTCGACGTGACCACGTATATTCTTAAGCTTTGATATCATATTATGCTCTTCATAGAGTGCTGGTAAATGCTCTGCACATATCCTATCAAGAGAAAGTTGTAATTTATTCCAGAAAAGTTCGGAGTAAAATGGTTTGATGAAACTAAACCTACATATTTTTAAAATTTCATAGAGGAATTTCATATTATTAATATTATTCAAAATATCGATTTGTGCGTTCCTACACTCATTCATTTGAGTACGTAGTTGGCTCCTATACTCCTCCAGATTAACATTATCCAAATTCTTCAAACGGTACCCTTCTGTATGAAGCTTGCACCAATCTTCCCAATGTTTACCCTGAAGCACCAGATATGTATCTTTTATATGACGAAGGGCTTTGGTACCATATTGGCCAGAGTCAATCAGAAATTGTTTTGTATATAAGTCAATTTCAAGTTCAGCTTCTTGGAAATATAATTCGTTATAGTCTATTTCTAACCCGTGGTTAATTTGATCAATATGACCAGCTAATGAGCGAAATTTCTCAGAGGCATTTTGGGAGTGAAGATTGATTAAATGACATAGAGCAGTAATATCAGCTGCCCAATTCACTTTTCCTAACACAAATATGTGTTCACTATCTCCTTTTATATTTGGAAACGATCGTATTATCATTTTCGCCTCCTGCGTGAGACTAGGGAACAAACATACAATTTTATCTCCAGCTTTACTGTACAGCTCTCTCAATGATTCTATTTCATTTTGTTGCATGTCATCTGACCATAGAATAAGAAATATCTTGCTAGATAATAGTTGAATGAAGTTTAATTGCTTCAAATGTTCAGCTGCATTGCCCCTCAAATTTAGAAAAGTAATTGGGTTAGCAAACCTATTTTCATCACCCCTTTTTGGAAGAAACCAAGCAAGCTCTACTGTCCCATTAAATAGAACACGAAATTTTGTACTTCCAGGACTATTGCGATGGATAAAGCAGTCATGTTTAAACCCAAGGATGTTGTTGAGAATTTTAGATTTGGAAAACTTGTCTGATGAGTGCTTTCCAAATCGAATAAAGCTAATTATTGGCATCGGTTCGTTAAATACTATTGATTCTCTTGCTCTTTCGTTTTCACCATCTTTCTTCCATTCACTTGAAAGAGATTGTAATGGAAAAGCAAATATTTTAGGTTGACATGACGATGGATCAGAAATTATTAGAGGTAATGAGAGTTTGCATTTTGCTAGTTTTTGCAATATTTTTCGTTGAAATAAAGGGTCTACGGAGAGGTATAGCATCAAAAATACATCCATTGGATGTATCTGTATATTTACCTCAATCTGTGGCCCATTTATTGATTCCCAAAAAGTATCACTTGTATTAGAAGAATCAATTCGGACAGATGGATATTCAATAGACATTTCACGACTTGAATAATCAACGAGCATAATCTTTCGAAGCATGATATTCAGTAGATTCAAGATATTTGATGATTCTATTTTTTCAACGTCTCCTCTCTGAATACGTATACCAGAGAGGTAGTGAGTTTGCCCAATGGGCTTCAGATTCAGAAGATTCTTTTGATTGGTAAGTAATTCTGATAATTCAATATAACCTAAATACGGAGTGTGTGTGAAATACAAAGGTTATACACCACAGTATCGAAATGTAAATACAGTCAACACCCGATAACCCAAACCTCAGGGGAAATCGAAATTGTTCGAGATAGCGAATACTCGAGTTAACTGGCATTAGAGAAAGAGAACAGTATATATCAACCGAATAGTAAACGGGAAAAGAAAATTCGTTCAATAACCAATGTTCGAGTTACTGGATGTTGACTGTACTTCGATAACCAACCTTTAGCATCTTTGGAACAACCCTTAGAATAGGGCGAAATATAGTTAGAAATATCAAATATAGGAGATTTACATGATACCTGAAAAGAAGTAAAAGTATCTAACTTCTCTTCAACTGATGAACTAATTTCTTTTGGAATTTCGCGATGGGGAATATCATCTTCGGTTTTCGGTTGAATATAATCTGTTTCAATATCAATGTAAACTCCAGTTTCTCCATCTTGTTGATCTGTTGAGGACAGCTGGATACTCTATGGAAATGTATTACATGAAAGATTAGATTGGCAAAAATTATTGAATTCATTAGCTTAAACCATGGCCTACTAAAATATAACTATATATGGTGCCAAATAATAGTAAAAATAAGAGTCCAGTTTATATATCTCATCAAAGGAAATAATCCTTCGAAGTTTGCGAATTAAAATTCACTCATAAAAATTTAATTTTTTGAATTTTTTCGTATTTCTTGGAATAATGCCTTCTAATCATCGTATTCTATAAATATTCAGCTTAAACTTAGGCAAATTATCGTAATAATAAGGAATACATACCTCAAATCGTTGGTCCATGCCATATTCATAGGTACTAGAACTCCCAGTTGCCATCTATAGTAAAGACGTGCTCGAACGTACTAATTGTATACGGAGAAAACTGTAAATCTATATTATTAAATCTCAATTGTTGTTTGTGTTTGTTTGTCCGTTGTCAAGAAAAGGATTTACGGTATGCAATTTTGAAATTGTGGGTAGCATAGCTATGTATTTATCGCGTTTATCAAGAAAGTAAATATATCTTATATGCTGAATCCGATTTTCACACTTTTGGAATAATTATATCTAAATCTATTGTTGTTTTTATGAATATAAAGTAAACAAATTTCAAAATTGTGGACGAAGAAGTTAGCAGCCAATTCAAATAAAATAACGTGTTCACTTCAATCGTTATTTGACCGGCTTTCCGTAAAGCTAGAGAAAAAAACTTGTTATTATTCGAAAGTATAGCGTTGGTGGATTACGAAAATGTCATCAGAATTGTAAAAATATGTGTGATGACTTAGCATTGAGGTTTTGAAAACTTTTCCATTCGTCAAAATAATAATGAGAAGTCTGTCAAATGACACATTATAGTTGACACGAATGGAAAAATTTCAAAACCTCAATGCTAACTCATCACACATATTTTTACAATTCTGATGACATTTTCGTAATCCACCAACGCTATACTTTCGAATAATAACAAGTTTTTTTCTCTAGCTTTACGGAAAGTCGGTCAAATAAACGATTGAAGTGAACACGTTATTTTATTTGAATTGGCTGCTAACTTTCTTCTTCGTAAATAGTGGTAGAAACATGCTTTCAACGGCTATACTAGGGTAATCGAATATGCTGAGTCCAAATATGATAATGTTAACAACATTTCATAAATATTCGTTCACTTTTGGGACATAAAGTAAGCAGATTTAAAGATTATGGTAGTATAATGTTTGCTACGATTAAGATTATGAGTTTATGCACTCGAGGGCGTCTGCCCGAGTGCAGACACGAAGTGTGTCGTAATAGTTAATATATAAAGTGAAGGGAAATAAATGAATATACACTGCTTGTAAGGTATTTATGCAATTGTTACATTTTAGCATCATATTCTCAAATTTCAATCCTATTGTCAGATTTCGATTGGATCATTAGTGCAGTATAGATCAAGCCCGCAGCACAGCCATACGAAAGTGAACCTACGTATGCATACAGGAACAGCCTTTACCACACAAATGTGCTGACCTAATTTTTCCCAAAGGAACTCTATCCAAATTTAATTCAATATAATAGAAATAAACTTAACAGAATGCTAAAGCAATATACAACTAAACACAGAGCAAAGATAGAAACAATTAGAAGTTAGTAATGAAGATATATTTATACAAAAAATTATGCAAACAGCAACAAAATAATTCGAACATAAATACACGCACATTACAAAATGAGATCATAGAAGAAGAGGATTATTATGAATTTCAATTCAATATGAAGGAATATTCGAAAAGAAACAGTATTTTAAGCAATAATAATAATATTGTTAGCAGTAAACATATAACTATTAGTAATATAGCATAGATTGAGTATTATTGTGATTCTGAACCTGTAAGGTATACTCAAAGTTAGCCAATAGCTCCAGCTGTTGCCGGACTATTATCCCCATCTCTGACCGTGGGTGATAAAGTAAGAGTTCCTGAGAACATTTTTCTTTAAGCGATTTTACAAGTGTATACTTCTCTAAGACAAAGTTTGGAAATGGTTGGGGATATCTTCCAACATTTTGCTGTTGATTAATCTGGGATTGTAATCGAGGATTTACTTGAGTGTTCAGAAGAGTTATAGTTTGAAAGTTATCTTGAGAGTTTGGTCTGAGTTCAATCATCTGATTTATTGGCGGATTCAACTGAGTATAAGGAACAGGACCACTTGATGAATGATTTTGAATAGATTCGTTAACAGATAACTTGTTTTCCTCAAATACAGCTACATCGTCATTCTCATAATTTTCAGCTGCATTATCATCTTCAAAGTACGAGTTTAGCTCAATACACTGCTGAATATATTTCTTCCAGACCTCGCTACAACTGCCTATATTTTTTAGTGTCTCAGCACTGCCCACTACCATTACCCAACCTCTAACTCTACTCAGTATAGTATTAAACTGAGTGACGTCATCTAACAAACCGAGATCCACTCTCTCTCCTAGACTTAGTTCACTATCTAATGTTGAAATAGTCCGTACTGTTGATATTATAACTACGTCATATTCACAGCCCTGTACTCCCTCAAGGTTACTTATAGTTATGAATATGCCTATCTCTTTCTTGCAGTACTGTCTCAATAGATGGATCTGTGCACCATAAGTTGACAGTACAGTTATCTGTTTAGAGTCTATACCTTCCACCATGAATAACTTTATCTGTCTGATCACCTCTTCTGCTTCGGCTTTGTTGAAGTAGGAAGATGAACTGGCAGCTCTAGACTCTTCACCAGTTACATTGATGAAGGAGAGAGCTGGAAAATCGTCAGGTCCTTTTATAAAAGGCGGGTGAGCGCGGAGTTTTCCTTGATAAAAATGATTTGATAGAAAAGAGACCACAAGCTCTGGACACCTGTAATTATCCAACAAATTGAATTTACAGAATGATTCTTGTATGCTGATAGATTCTGAAGCTTTATAAAGTCTCTCGAATAGAGTTTCATCCAAGTTGAATTTACGTCCAAACTTGGATAGAATTAACGGTCTTGTCTGATGGATGTCACCAGCAAAGACAAGTTTTGTTTCAGGATCAGCAAGTACCAAAGGAATGCAAGTTTCCGGCTCAATAATCTGAGCTGATTCATCAATGAAAATATGAGTGAACATCATATGTTTCTTTAACTCAGGACGAAGTGTTTGTAATTCAAACGAAGCAATTGATGTACTGACTATGATATTGCATTCCATGAATTCCTTGGGTGTAGGAGGTTGGTAGGTATATGATTCTATCTTACAGAAGCTTTGTATTGATCGGTTAGTGGCATCTAGATAGACTTCTTTGTCAGAGGGCATAAATCGAAATAAAATGGGCTTCTTATCTTTGTTACTGCTTAACAGAGATAATGAATGACATTGGGTTTGCAATTTTTCAATGTAAATGTTTGCACAGGAGTTGTTTCGGGTCACGATCAATATTCTGACGTCAGCATACGCAGAGATTAGAAATTTAGTAGCGGAAACTAAAGTCTCAGTCTTCCCACAACCAAAAGGACCTGAGATTAAGGTTGGTACTTTCCTCAGCTGGACATCGGCGATGCTATACACAGCCTTAGTTTGATCGCTGGAAATATTCAATTTTCCTAAACTGGAGCATAGCTCTTTATTGAATGAGAAATCAATAAATTTGTGATCTGGAAATAAGAGGTCCAAATTTAGCTCATCTAGAGATAAGTGCATTTTTTCATATTCCTTCCTATCTGGTCCGAAACGCACTAAAGCTAAGCCTCCGTGTTTTTCACACTCTGCTATTGCTTGATCTGAAATTTTAAAATGCGCCTTATCAAAAGCAAAATGAGCAATAATACATTCAAAAGCAACAAGAGTACCATTAGGTATAACATAAGCAATTGAAGGTGGACGAAAACTTCGATACCCTTCAAACATATGATATTTCAATTTGAAAGTGACATATTTCCATCCTGGCTGTGAAACGCGAAATGGATCTCTAATGGTAGGGTCATCAATAGTGATTGTATGTAATACTGACCTGGAATTAATTTCATAGTCAACAAGACTATACCGCAATAACTTGCTACGATGCTCATACTCTTCTAGATACATTAAGTTATGGAATCTTAAACAGTAGACCTTAGGGTTAATAACATCTTTAATATTCTCGTATGTTCCCTTTTTAACATGATTTTCTATGGCAGATGTCATGGGGTAGTTTTGTGGTTGTGGTTGTGTAAGTGTGGGTTCAGATGGGAATGGGTATATTTTGAAATTATCTTCCCAGATAATTGTATCCTCAGGTGAAGTCTCAGGAAGAGTCTGCGCAGTTTGTTGAATCTCTTCCATGAATTCATTCGCTATCTGAGCAAACTTTTTCTCACCAACATGGACCTTTATCTCTTTCGCCAGCAAGGTAGAAAACTGAAGTTGTAAAATTAAATATGTCCGAAAAGTTCCAAATTTAGGTGTGTAGATTAGTGTGATATCAATGTAAGAGTCCTTATCAAACTCTCTATCAACATGACAACCTGTTTTGTATGAGTAATATGGACAAGAAATTAGTTGTGTTGAATCTTGGTTATTTATGCCTCGATTTAGCTTACCAATTTTAAAGGATTTTTTATGATCATGCAGCATAACTGCGTGTAGTTTGTCTGGAGCGTTGGATGATAACCTGAAAATCCATTTTATTGGATCACTTCCTTCTTCAATTTCCATATTTAATGACTTGTTATTGCGTTCGTAGAGTCTAATGTGTGTTGGATAGTTTGACAAATACTTTTTTATACCTGTATTTTTGATAACACCTCGAAGGTGTAGCATGAAACCAGGTACAGTATTAGGAAGTTGAGTTTTCATATTAGCATTCTGACTCTGTTTATAAGGCTGTCGGCTATTCCTTTGTTCTCTTCTGTTTTGGTCTCGTTTTTTAGGCCTTGAATCGCCTCTATAATCATCATTCTGATAGCTTTGATTGTAACCCTGATACCTTGGATCATACTCCTCATTTCGATATCCTTTATCTTCATTATGAAATCCTGGACCTTCATCATTAAATCTTTGATCATCTCTGCCTGACCCATCAAATTGGTTGCTATAACTTTCTGGCGTATAGTCTCCATCTTTTGCTAAGCTTTGACTGTTAAGCATTTGACTCTCTGTATTTTCACTATCCTCGATTTGACTTTCACTTTTAGATCTGTTTTCTGGATATAATTCATCTCGATCAGTTTGCTCTCGATTACTTTTAGATCTCTGGAGCTGCCTATCAGCTATCGCAGTTCCGTCATTAGTATTAAGTTGAGGAGATGACTCATTCAGGTCTAATAGATTAAACCTATTATTCATATTAATGAATGTATTTTTATCTGGACCAGTTGCTTTTTCATTAATTGAGTCTAAAGAAGATAGAGAATCAACACGTTCGCTTTTCTTCCTCTTTTTAATCGCTTCAGTTTTGATACGAGAATCAGATTCCCAATTTTCTCCGCTTTGAGAAACCCCCCTCTCAATAGCTAATGCTTCTTCCCAGGTGCGTAACTCTTCTGGAGAATGTGCATATTGACAATTATTCGATTTACAGTTATTGTAATCATATTTACACATTTTGTAATGAGGGACGCAAAGAGGGAGGTTTGGCCTTTTGATCAATGGAACACGAAATGTTGTACTTGATCCAACTGAAGGTAGTAAGCGATATTCTTGTGTCTTTTTCAAATGACCATCTGAGCCCATATGATTATCAAGTTGGTATTTGGCAAGGAAATGTGAATTGCAAACTCTACACTGAAAAAGTTGCCTATCAATTTCTCGCTGTTCCATAACAGCTGCCTTACGGTCAGATTCCCATAACTCCTTCTCGAGAGAGTTATGAGGTTTGAGACACTTTGGACCTTTATTGCAGGTTTTACCCTTCAGCATAGCTGTACACATGACATTCTCACTTTTTTTAGGTCTAGGACGGATATGATACCATAGCATATCTGTCATTGATCGAGCAACATTACAAGATTCCCATTTAGACTTGCATGTGGGACAACATTCTCCAGTTTTTGCACTTTCCAATATTAACTTTGGTTTGGCTTTATGGCGGCTTACGTTAAAGCATGTTATACAGACTGAGTATTGCTCTAAAGCCATGCACAGAGCTAAATATTATTGTTAAGTGCTGTATACAAAACAAGAAATTCTGAATACATAGTATAAACACGGATAATACAGTGATTCTCAACAGATAGGAATGGGAAATCAAGGCAGTAGACAGTTTTTCGACCATCAATATTTAAACCTTCATGGTCAATGAGTAATATGTTCCCACTTCTAAGAGTTGCCTAAGGCCTGTCACAAAAAATTGGTCTGGCCTAGATTTCTTTTAGAACTACATTTAGGGAGGCTACATTTGATTCTAATCCATGAAAATCTCACTAAATAATAATCTCACCAAAAAAATTAACTGACACGTAAGTGACTATTAGGCTCCATAGTACCCCAATTGTCGCCTATGTGTCAGGACTCTAATTTAACACTGATTCGGTTTTGCCAGATCCCGAAATATTAAAGTAACTACGTACTTGTGATTTGTATTAAAAAGGTAAGAGGAAATGATCACAGAATTATAAACGAGCCAGAAACATGAGGATTGAAATATCAAATACTATTATATACAAATATTTGGTATCAACTAATCCAGTATTATTAATCTCTAATTCGAATCTAGCATATCAGAGAAAGATTTCTTACCAGCAGAAAATAATAATAGCCTCTTAAGAAATAGAGATAGAAGATGATCAATAGGATCCATAGCACCACGTTGAATGCATTTGGGTATGGTAGTACGTGCTTTATTCAAGCTTAGTTTATCTAACAACCAATCAATGTGAGGGTTAACGCTACCAGAACCCCACGAAACCATAGACATTACATTAAGCATTGGTTCTAAATGCCAGAAATCGCAGATGAATGTTCTAGTATCTACTGGTGAATCCGAAGTTGTTTGTTTAGGTTTTTCATCAGTTTGTTTTTCAGCTATAACCTTAAGTCTCTGAATATAAACCTTGAATAGGTCATGAAGGAATAAATATAAATCTACATTCGTAGTTACAGCTACTTCTCCGTAGAAACTAGAATCGAAATTACACTCAACACGAGTTTGAATATCTTTAGTATCAATATTTCCAATACAAAAATGATCACTAATAAGTTGTATGAAGCAGGAAGGGAATGAGAGTATAGGAATAGGAGAAGTCTTAGTTTTGTATTTTGATGTTTCAGATTGTTCTCGTTGGGGGCAAATCCGAAGTTTCGACTCAATACAAGTGTAATCTAGCCATCCCCTAGTAGAAGTATCTGCTGGAGGGACAGGACCTTTTGTACGTACAACTTTATACACACCTGCCTTCTCTTCAAAAGCTCCACCCGTCTCTCTATCCAATAACTCAATCCGGAATGATTGCTGGCAAATCCTTTGAGCAAAACTATTAACCGAATCAGTGCCTGTTCTATCTTTTAACATAAGACCTGGTATTGCGACAGTATTGAATTTAATCAACAATCCTGTTACAGAGATTACAGTCCAAGTGTCAATCAGGAAATTATCAGAAGGACTAAACGCTATAGCGAATCCTCCCCCAGAAATATTGACATTTCCGCCTAAATGAAGGTCGGCACAAGTTGAAAAGGTAAATCCTAAGTTCTCAATCAAACGGAAAACTCCATTCTCTACAGCCCACAGCCAACTTACGGAAAATAGTTTGTTTATTGGTGGTTCAAGTTTTTTCTCATTCTCCATTTTAGCCATGAGAGAAGCTACAACAGGTGGACGATCTTTAGGTAATAAGCGAGCCAGCATCTTCCTAGAACGTCTCTGTTGTTCATCTACGAATCGTTGAAGACGCTCAAATATTTTCAGGATAGAATCGCTTGTAGATCGAGTAAGCATCATTCTAAAAAGTTTCCATTCAATATCAAAATGTAGTTTCAAGGTGAGATCTCCTAAAGTTTCATCCCAAGAGTCCCTACCTATAGTTTTAATCTCACAAGTTTCCAACGTTAATACAGTCAATCCCATGTATTTCAGTCGTCCATCAAAGCTAAACACATCAAAAGAGAGTCTATGAGAAGGCAACTTGTGTATTTGACTTTTGGAGATAGATAGATAGAAATTAGCATTATCTAACCCAGTATTACCAGCTATCACACCACCCTGAGCTAGGAATTTAGCTTGTTCCATTAATACTTTGATTGATAGTAGCATTAAATTCTGTGCTCTATGTCCCATATGACCGTTAATTGTCAGAGACTTTGTATTGAAATCACAGTCTCCCATTAAATCAGCTAAATTGCATACAACTTCACATTCACGTATCTGTAGAGAGAAGATAACTATTGAGGCAGATTCTATCGCATTAACTTCTTTCACTTTAGGAGGCTTCGGTTCTGAAGGGTGAGCATTAGCTAGATTCGCACCCAGAAAGATCAAATTCATAAACCCCTGACGATACCAGCATTTCCTGAATGTAGTGACATCTGTCAGACGTCTCATGTCGTATTTGAAGAATAGCTTCCCGATCACTGCTACCAGTGAGAAGTCAATAGTAGACACAGGAAATGAATTGTAATCAGTGTCGAGTGAATAGTTAGCTTTCCTCCTGAATAGGTTAAACTTTGCTCTGTCTAGCTGAACTCTCAAAGCATCTCTTGTCTTAGATTGATTGGATTCTTCCTGAGTTGTCTGTAGGTAACTGGACACGGAGAGTGATAACTTTGAGAGATAGAATGTGAGGTTAAAGTTTGTCATGAAATACAAATTAAGTATATCATGCTGATGTAAATAAGAACGTAACAACTTGAATGAAAAAGAAGTCTCAAAATCTGGGTCTCTTTGTTTGTATATAGTGAAAGAACTCATGATATCAATCTGTGGAGTTTGGAGAATCGCTTCAACTCGAGAAATGGGTAGACAGGATAGCTTTACTATCATAGGCTGTAATTGTATACTGATTAGCACGTCTATAGGGAAGAATTCACTTGAGGGGGTATCGTCTGCTAGGATGTTAGGCTGATGGTCAGATGGAGGTACACTAGAACCTGCCCCTAGCAGGAAGGAAGTGCTCTGAGCAAAGTTGCTAATCGGCTGAGTTATCTTGTCTAAGAACTCAATTAAAGTTGGTAAGATACGCATTTCTCTGGGGACAGATCTTATCATCACCAGGGCGTGTAGTCTTGCAGGGAGAGACTTAAGACATGGAGGTGATGCAGGCATTGTAGAGTCACCAATCGATGATCCACTCACATAATTCTTATCTTTGTGAATAGAAGAATTGTAACTGACAGAAATATCTAATCCAGGAATATACAAAGTAGATGATTCAGAGAATGCATGGTGATTGTAGTCATTACCCGATGCTTCATCAGAAGAGTAATTAGAAGAGATTATAGATGGATTATGGAACAAGGGATAAGAAGCAAATCTCTTATACAATTTAGTTTCTTCCATGCCTTGATTACGCTCTGTACTGTCTATCAGTACTTTACCGTGTGCTATCTTTATTGATATATTCACATCAAGATCTATTGCTTGTAGGAATCCAACCAGATCATCTTGTTTTCTGGGAGTTATATCATCCTCAGAGAATAATTTATCGCTACCTTGACTGGACAACTGAGAGGGTGTGTTCCTTATGGTATCAGACACAAGAGAACTGAATTCCTTATCTGAAAGATTAGGGTTAGCCCAATCACCTTGATCAGATTTCTGAGTGTGTCTACGTTCAGTAATGGTCCCGGATACCCCGCTCCTTGCTTGAGATCTAGAAACGGATTCCTCTTGTATAAAGCTAGTACGTCGTAAGCTACCCTGTGCATCATAACTAGTAGATTCCTGTACTGCTTCTATACCAGAAGCTACATTGGTAATACTCTTGATAAGAGCTGGTAGATAGAAACCTATTCCGCTATCCATATGACTCTCAAAACCTGCCATATCAAATACTAACCTAACTTGAACTCTGTCTCTTTTGCCCTGATTCATATAATCCTCAAGGGAGTATGTGAAACAGAGCTTACAAGTTCCCTGTTCAACACAGCCAGAATTCAATGGTCGTGTCGTACGTACATTAGTGATAGACCATATCCCATGACTTGGGTTAAATTGACTCTGGAAACCAAGCCTGAAATCTTTGAAGGTTCCTACTGCTCCTGAACGTTTGCCAAACAATGCACTCACACTTGTATGAGCTACAGTGCATAAAAAAGCATGAATAGGAACATTTGGCGACAATCTGGCTTGATAGGTGACTGGAATACAAATACCAAGATCTTTAATAGTAATCATAAATATAGTTGAACTGAAGAAATCAAAGAATGAAGGAGTTGGGTTGACTCTTTCAGGATATGTTCGAACTGGAATAGTAGGCGTTATATTACCAGCTGTGTAGTCATGATGACGTACTTGTCTCTGCCAGAATAAATAGCCTCCATGCCAATGTATAATGTAAGTGAAAATATTCTCCATTGCGAAGGTAGGGAGATAGAGATGCGGACTGACTATAGTTAGTAGGAATAAATGTTTTGAATTTGAATATTCTTCAAAATGACTGATATCTCCAATATTCTCGTGTACATCAGAGCTAATACTATCCTCAGTCAATATTCTGGTTCTAAAGTAAGCTAATTCATGAGGTTCTGCTCGAGGATTGTATCTGATACTGAGAGTTAGAGAGATATCAAACTGTATCTTCTCCATTAAAATGAATTTACCAGACTGAATTTTGTTCAGATTCCTTCTGTAATTAAACGCATTTGGATTCTTAATGTTAATGTCTATTGTAGTGGTAGCGAGTCGCATTGTGAGTGCGGATGACGTAAGAGATACATTTATCGGATCAAGATGTATCTTCACAGAATGAAGCAGATCTAAAATGGAAAATGTTGCTTCTCGGACTTGAACAGGCATTTCACTTTGAGGATGTAGTGTCGAATCTTCGTATGAAGTTTTGGGTAGATACGGTTTAAGGTCATAATACAGCTTACGACTCTCATACATGTAAGCGATTATTAGCGCAGTAATCTGGTTGATCAGGTCTACGGAGAAGTAGAGATTGATGGATTGAATAGATAGTGTTGGTATGAATGTGATTGGCTTTAGAGACTTTACTTCGAAAACTGTCTCAATCTTAGGAATATTTAGCGTATCCAAAGGGTTACCAGTTATTTTAGAGATGGCAAGAATCACATGCAAATCAATGAGTACAGACAATCTCATATTCTGTGGGGCTGTAGCAAGAGAGATTCTAAAGCCACTGAATTCATATTGTAGAGATATACTCTCTAATGCTTCTATATTCAGTACAGCAGAATTGAAATCTAGCAGTATTGAGCCACTAGGGAGATTAAATGGAAGTGAGGGGTCATAGAAAAAATTCGGTGAGAACGTATTCTCTCGTTTTTTACGCCGCGCATACATTGGATTCTCCATTTCCAGAGAGTAATATGAATTCACAATAGTTGAAATATCGTGTACTAGCTTAACAGCTATTTTAGATATAGAGTCGAACAGGAGATCAGGAGGACGTAGAATGTTAATTTTGAGATCATTTATGTTGAGATGTAACATGTAATGGAGATGTTCTAGTGAAGGCAGCAAGCCTCGTTCTTGATAGCCATTCTTCAGCGTAACCATGGCAATTCCTTGGAATGGCTTGAGTCTGGATTGCAAGAGATCAGCATGTGTGTCTGCATCTGTAATGTATAGTTTACCTTTACCAACACCAATAGTCAACAGACTAGTAAAATCATCATGAATAGACAATGTATTCTTTGAATGATGGATGTTACTCTTCACAAGAGATGAAAGAGTAATAGATTCAAATGAAAGGTTAAAGTTCACTTCATCAGGAGAGAATATGGACACATTATCGATTTGTAATGCAAAGAATAAATTCAAATTGTTTTCTCCTTCATATGGAGAGATGTAATTGTCAGATGACGTAGTAGCATTAGATCCAGATCCACTCTCAATATCTGAAATACGTATCTGCTCGTATCTTGTGGTTTTATGCAATGGAGATAGTAATGTATTTGTGATATTAGTAGGGGCAGAACGGAATCTTGGGTTCGAAAAAGTACTATACCTAAATGGAGTAGATTGTTTAATTTCCTCTAACTGATCATTCATATCAATCCAATTATTAGCCCAATCATGCCACATACGATTGCTAGCTTTTAGTATAGACATTGTCAACTGGTGGGGATCAGTGCGAATTCCTGAAGGAAACTCGTCACGCATTGTTGTCAGATGAGTTTTAAGACCGAGTATTGATGTGTAAATAAGAATCATATCTTCTACTTCAAAATGCAGTACTAGCTTTGAGATACATATTGTTGAGGTTATGTGAAGTTTCAAACGCTTCTGTGGCTCGTCATTCTTACCAACGTAATAACGGGGTATACGACATAATGGAGAATCGTTATTCACTTTAATTGAAGAGACAACTGGTTCAATTGACAGTAATGGAGTTGGTTCGGGTATTACTAGAGATCTACGTTGAGGATTCTGTGAGATTAAAACAACTAACTTTTGGATTCTTATGTATACATTTACTGCAGTCAATTCACTTTTGAAATTATTAGGAATGAAGTCAAATTGTGTGAAAATATTTTCAAAAGATCCAAATAAAATAAAGAGTTTATCTCTCCAGGAGGTTGATGAAAAGAATTTAATGAATTCTTTCCTGTTAATGTCAATGTCAAAATTAATAGAATTATATGATAATTTTCTGAATATAAAATTGGCGAAAAGAGAATCCAAAATTCTGATTTTATACTTTTTCGTCAGTTTACTGGGAATATGTTCTAACACAGTAGATTCTTTCTCAATTAAGAAAATAGATTGAATAATATTCAAGAATTCTAAACCCAAACATGAGTGGAGATATCTAGATTTTTCATCGAAAAACGGACTCACCTGTTTCTTTCTAAAATCATGTCCTAGCGTAACAGCTGCGAGAGATATAAATATATCTTGTGACCAAGATTTCCGTAATTCGATTAACTCTTTAGCATAGCTAAGGACTGGCATTACTTCTGAATGAACTTCATCTACAAATAATATCAAAGTTGTAATCCAAGATGGAGCTATATGCTTCTTAATAAGATCGACATCTCTAGCACAAGGTAGATGGAAGAAGAATCCAGCACAACGTGCATCTAAACTCCCATACAAACTATCTGTACGACTTAACAGAGACCACCACTTACTAACGAATTTCAATTTCTTATCACTACTCTGTTTAATACAGCCTGTGACAAGAATTTCATCCAAACCAGTTTCAAATTGAGAGAGAGAAATGAACTTACCTTCACCAGGAGTATGGAACTTGTACTTCGTCTGTTTACTGGGAATATGCTCAAAAGCTTGCGATATACTCTCACTAGTGTATTCAGGTTGTAAACAGAATAACAATCCGCTCTGTAGAAGCAAGGATAGAATTGATAAATGAAATCCAGCTCTGATGCCTTGGTTAGTTAGCAAACTAGTATCAGGGAGAGATGCTGTTATATCATTTCTAGATGATGAAGATGTAGAAACTTGTATCTGGAGAAGAGATGAGGATATAACAACTGAAATGAATGAGTAGAATGTAAACCTGCGCTTTTCATCACTATTATTCCGCGTATCAAAGTCATGATAGATGGGAGTATTACGAACTAAAGTAAAGAACAAATTTACGTCTGGATTGATAAATATTGAAATAGAAAACGATTCATTCTTAACTTCAGACAGTTTGATAAGATCTGAACTACTAGAATTTTCGCTAATAAAATCATTCCTGACTCTATTGAGCAAATGTAATGGATGTGGAGTTATAAGAGTATCCTGTACAGACTCCAGTAGAGTTGTAATAGCCTTAAATACACTGGTGGTAGCGTATATATCTACATTCTGTATTATACTGATTTGTAATGACATCATTGTATTTGATTCAGAAGGCTCGGATCTAGCTTGATTCTCTGTAGGAATATTCATAATATTGGGATGAAGTGTAAGACGAGCTGTTTTACAATCTGAGAAATGAGGAAGAGAGAATTTGAGTCTTCTATGTGGGAGAGGGTTAGTTATGAAAGCATCGACGGTTAGAGGATCAATTTCTGTCTGATAAACATCTTTGTGAGCGTCATGGAAGTAATCAGGATTAACCTGTCTTATATCATGCATCATTTGGAAGAGGTGGTATGTAGTATTAGTGTTTAAGAATCTTACTTTAAGACGGAATTGTGAGAGAAAGCTCTCTGGGACAGGTAATTCCTCTGGTATAGATGTGTGGTTAGAATCATCACTGTTAAGACTAACACGAGAGTCTCCATCTGTTACACTAGGTAAGTGAGAGAAGGCACTACAGAATGATGCGGTCTCTGAGGTAAGCTCGTTACTATCAGTGCTATTCGTATTGATAGACTGAAACCTTTCTATCGCGGAGGAAGATTCAGCCTCAGAAACACCTAATTCTGTCTTGTAAAATGAACGGAGAAGGAAACCGAATAGAGAGTTCAGATTCGAAAAAGAATGAACTTCGTTACCAATCGGTGGTGTTAGAAAATCTAAATAATCGGATAACGGAGCCCGCCTAATTTCGCGAGACATTTTAAGATGAGGCAGCCAATCAATAACAGAACTCATGACGTCACTACCTAAATAGAAACAACCTCCTTTACAACCACACAGTATCCTCTTATTGCTGTCTAGCTTAGCTTTCTCTGGATATAGAAACCATAAATGCTTAGCAACGTCAGCCTGCGTTAGGAATGCACGTTGTTTCTCAATACTCTGATTCTCCACAAGCTTCATTTCACTTTGTACCAATATCTGTCCTATATTAGCATACCCTACTTCTACCCAATCAGCTGATAAAATAGACGGAATTAACACAGATACAGTTAGAGACTGTATTAACAGTGATAACCCATGGGAGTAGCTACATGTATGTAGATTACAGAATTCTAATGTTAAACTTGGCATTTCTATCAGGAGAGAAGCACCACAATCTTGGAAAATAGTAAAATCAACCTTTTCAACTTCTAAGAGTATGAATTGATATTTCAGCTTACTTCCTGGCATTTCAATATCCTGCTCTCCAGCACAGTATTGATGTTTAGGATACACATAACTATCTTCCGTTGCTGTTGCGTGGTAGAATGCTGTTTGCAGCCAGCTGACAATCTCTGATAACTGAGAGAGAGAACAAACAGAAATTATAGGACCAAGTTTAGCTCCAACCAGCCACGCATACTCCTGCCATTCCCCATTAGTTTGTCCGAGCATTGATTGTCCGTAGAACTCAACCTTCTCAGTAAAACCAAACCCCATTTCCACCAAATCCTGATCTCTTTGTTTAGAGGAACCTCCTGTCATGAATATAGGATCTGTTATTATACGAATTGAAGACTGATCGATTATTCTATGGAATGATATCTCAATGAAGTTTGCGTATAAGGAAGGGAGTATAGGACAATCATTGTCCCATGGGTTAGGGAAGTTTGGCAGTTCTAATTGAGCTTGTTTAAGATTAAACACAAGCTCTACCTCTAACGGACTGACAGTGCCTTTCCCAGGAATTGGTATACCGCCGTATGGGATAGCAGGACCAGATTCTGTATAAGGTTGATGTATCTGGTATTCTCCAGGATAATTCTCCTTCAAACTCAGCAGTATATTAATTAACGAACCGTACAATCTTGCTAGTAAATCAGTTATATCTACAAATATCTTCAGGTTGTTAGGCTCAGAATTTGCCTGATCATGATGAGTTTCCGGTGTATACGTGAATGAGCAGTCTATCATCAAGAACGGACCCATACCTAGCGTAATCCAATCCTCTTCAAACGCATCTCCAATATGAGAATCGATAACACACTCTTGACAAGCAGAAACAGGCTCTGATAGAGTAGGCCATGTCCAGCGGTCTTTGTTGCACTCATTCAGACTGAATATAGAATCCCTTACGGAGAGAGAATGTGGTATAAACAATCTTCCAATCATATTCTCTCCCATAGCAGAGAATGTAATCTCCTGACGCATTGGGTGATAGTCAATGAATGGGAAATTAGCTTTAATCCTCCCTCTCTTACCAATAAATGCTAATAATGTATTATCCTTTGAACCAGGGATAGTGTTAATCCAGTTATACTGATTCAAGAATGTGAATATCTGAAAGCAATTGAATTTCGCATCAATTTGCCAATTGAGTGGCACAAATGTTTGTATATCAGGTGGTTTATCCGGTAATGAATTCCAATCCTCCAACAGAGCATCAAAAAAATCCAAATGTGTGAATACAAAATTAATACGGGCGTGTTCTACATTAAAATCGTATATCCATTTCTGTAGCCCGTTCCATTTACGCGGAAAGTGCATTGATAGATTGAACTGGAACACTTTAACCTCAGCTATTTCATGCATTGTGTATGTAGGAGAGAACACATGTACGTTATTGACTGTACCAAATATCCTAGGAGTGTTGCCTAGCTCTGTCTCTCTCCAGGGATAGTCTATTGTTAATCTAGAAGTATTAGCACATGATATATTCAATAGGGAATAGTTAGCTGCAGATTTAGGATCACTGAATCCAATATGTAACTGTAAATTAGCATCAGATTCAGTCAGTATCTGAAAAGATACCAAAAAGTTGTTATAAATTCTCTTCCTACCCTGGACGGGAACAGGATCAACATCTCGCATACAATAGTCCCACGGGAAGAACATACGTTGTAAAGCTAGTCTATGTAGATTAGTCCAGGGACTGTAATAGATGTGTGCGTTAGGAGATACCCATACAGAGCAAGTGTATTCTGGTGGAGGTAGTGTGACGTCATGTGCTATACCCGGTTCATCGTATTTATACTTTATAATGAATACGTTTGTGTCTAAAAAAGTATTTTCTTTGTCTGGTATCAGCTCTGTGAATGGAGATTTAGTGACAGGGGAATTAGCACAAGATGGAAGAAGGACAATTTTCATAGATTTTGTTCTAGCTACGAACATTCGTTTGTAAGGATCTTCTAGCGAGGAGGTCGGCTCTGTGGAAAAAGTCCCGAAAGCTGTTTTGAATTGGAAAGCTAATACTTTTGGTATTGAGCTATTACCGAATAGTAATAAGCCGTTTGTGACTTGAAAATATACTTTATAGTAATAAGGGAAAAAACGAGAATAATTTTCTTTTGTTATTTCAATCTCTTCCAAAGAAGTTGATTTATCCAATTGACTAAATATATTCTTCAATCTTGTATATGTCTCCTCTCTGTAATACAAATGATAATATAGCCCTTTTAAATTCAATATAACTAAACTAGTATTTGTTAGATCAGCTGATTTTGTGAAAAAGAGCCGCCAATTTAGTCCAACACCGACATAATCACATCTAATACAGTACGAGTTTGTCGCATATCTAAGTCTGTAAAGTACAACACGACCAGTGAGAGGGGAGTAAGTGAATGAGGAAATGAATAAAGATGAGTTATTCTTCCTGAGGTATATGTTGATTAGGAAAGATATAATTCTTGCTATGATCCTCTGCAGTATATGTAGATATATCAGTAATAATAGAATAGAACAAATGACCAGGATAAGGAGGATATCATCTCTGCGAGAGGGTAGAGATGAGAGAGATATATTCTGCATGCTAATACATTGAGATACTAATGCAATAGATAATTAATATGGTGATAGCGTGGCTGTACAGATTTCGTGGTTAATGTATACAAACAAAAAGATGTCTACCAGACATACTGGTAGTACAGATCAGGGTTTCAATTAGGAAGTGTATAAAACGATGATTATTTATTCAAAGAAATAAATTGGCTGAAGCAATACAAAATACTCATCAGGTGTAAATCAAGCTGATTCCTGCTTAATATGAACCCAGTTTAGCTGTCTGATGTATACAGCTAAATTCATGTTTATAAATGTATGTTCTACCAAAGCCAGGACTGGTGAAATTCGGCCAATTTCCCATAACTTAATACTAAATGCACAATCAAAACGTTACAGAATGAGAGTACATTTTAGGCAAATATGGCTCTGAGAAGCTGATAACCATGATACGATGCAAGTTAATTTAACGGACTATGGAAGGTTTGGTGTGTTATATAAAATAAAACTAAACAAAAACATAAGATACATTATAAGACAGCAGGCTGTGCGGAGAAAAGAGGGATTTATTAGATTATATAGATAAGAATTGTAACCTACCGAGGTGTGTACACCGGAAATTTCACTTAGAATTAGTGTTTACAACACAATTCGAAATATAATTATCATACCAATGTATTGTGCCAGCGTAATTTAACGCACTTTTTGAAGAGTAATTAGCATGTGATATAGAGAACAAGGGTGCAAATTACTTCATAGAGGACAAGTTACTTCGAAATAAGTTATCCATGGGATCATATATATCAGGTGGAAACCAATTGGCTACTTCGTGACAGACTCATAAGAGAAGTGTTTCAGGAGGTTGAGAGCTCACTGAGCGGGCAGAAGAGAAGATAGAGGGAAAAATATATTTGAAGTGGGATGCTAACTATTCAAGCAAGAGGTCTGGTGATTGATCTGGGTAGCGATGAGTTTGATGAGTCAAAATGTCTCCCAATGCATTAAATTCAGCTGGTAACGTCCAGAGATATCCCTCAACAATTTGACCTTTTGGGTCAAAGTAGGCGCGAAGTTTATTAGATGAGTGTTAAGCCAATTCGAACCAAATAGATCCTATAAAACGCACCTTGAATAGAAAAAGTTAATTCAAAAAACTAAAGTAGAGACCCGGTGTAAGCGCGATTTGGGGTTCTAGCGATGTAGGGATCAATCCAGCGATATAGGACCCCTACCCGAAGGCAGGTTTCACTACTTTCTAGACCTTGGTTTGTGTATTTGGAAGCGATATCTAAAAGTGATTTCGATCGAGTTAACTAATAAAAACACATTAAATTTTAGAATTGGTGGATTATATTTACTATTCATACTGTAATACAGGTTTTGCCTTGGGTTCATGACAATATAAGAATATATAGCTTCAAAACACACAGACAGACATCTGAGGGATAGTGAGAACACTGGGCAACATTCAAAAGCAATATTAACGCCAATCCAAGGTCAATTCTGCGTTTTAGGGGAGCCCTAAATCGCTGGATCCCCAAAATGCGCTTACACCAGGCTTTTCTTACTTATCAGTTTGTTCTTACTGTGTATATTTTCTAAGATTGTAAAGAATTTGAATGTGGGAAATACATAGATTTTCTTGCATTGTCCTACAAAGAAATGGTAAAAATAGATCCAAAAGCAAACTGACTAAACTTTAATTCAAAACGCGCTTTGACTGCAAAAACCCTCCAACGAATGAATTTTAGAAAGAACAGCTGATGATAAGCATAGTGATTAGGTGTGGTAAATGTATTGATAATTATATAAGAGCAAAATCATTAGCATTCAGAGATTCAACTCTCACTCCTTATACGTGAGTCTCACGCTTTTTCAGAGGTCGAAAAAGTGATATCGCAAGCCATTTTATGATTCATCGCTGTACATTTTGATGAAATACCAAATCTCAGTCCTTTTGACTTTGAGAAGAAACCCTAGGCTTGGCGAGACTTCAGGTTGGCATCTCGAAGCAATTTTTTGAAAAATTTGCTTTGTCATCACCACCTCCACTATTGTGACGTGATCGTTATAGTGTCCAATGGGTCCGTCCTACCATCTACTACAAGTCATCAATTGTAATTTTTACTCTAGCTGCTATCGTTATTAAGTTATTCGCGTTTCAAATATTATGTGGCTGATGACGTCACACAAATTCCATCTATTTTGTCGCTAGCTATTGTTCCCGAGTCTAGGCAATGCGCAGTAAGTTACTTAACCTTATAAGCTTGTAGTCTAAAATTCAATTGAGTTAGAGTTCTATTTGTTTTCCAATAATTCATTCGTTTCCTTGACCACTATTTCTAAATTACAAGAGAAAGGCTGATCTGAAACAGGAAAGATCTAATTTGCTTTACTCCCAATGAGTATTTTCAATGACTAATCAAATACCGTGAAGACATAGTCATGAACTCTACACAAATTATCCAACTATTCATGGTACACCTTCTCACAATAATTACAAGAATCAGTAAACGTTTGTTGGAATAATGACTTGCTGTTTTGGGATTGGATTAATGAAGCTAATCGCTACAGGCCTGAAGTTCAGAGATCCATGGGAAAGAACAAAGAAAAGTACATTCAAAAGATTAATAATATGTTTAGGATTAATGCTCAACTGTGATGCTACTCATATCAATCTCATACACTTGGCAGATAGCTTTTGCATTAAGTGGGATACTAACACCGATGGATTTTATACAATTCGTAAGACAGGTAAGAACATTGGGAGCTGCGCTAACACAGTATTCCAAGGGACAGTTTGTACAGTATAGGACGGATAAGAAGGAACGTGCACAGCTTAGTAGTTTCCAAATCAACTCTAAGATATTATGCATTGGTAGTGCATCTTTAATAATATCTCTTTTATATGAGTAAGTTTTTCTCACAATTTCATTGATTCTCTACTTCGGACAATGCTACTTACTTCTCACTTATCATATCCAATACAAGCCAATTTTGCACACAATTTCTCAACAACTGATCCTATTCAAACTAATGTTTTACATTTCAAGCATTAAGCAAGCTCTACAAATATTAACTGGAATTATACTCGGCGTTCCGTTTATTCTGATACTTTAGGATTTATGCTCTGTATAATATACTATCACTATATACGAATATTTCAAACAAGTTTTCATGTGGATTTGGAACAGTTTAATCAGATCTATTAGGAAAATGATTTGCTCTCATAATATAGATCTTCTCTCCTAAGTCCTAACATCTTGCATTATAGCTTTTTATCCAAGATTAAATGAATATTACCTACGTCTGGTACAGCGCTTCATCTCAGGGCCATACGTCTAATACTACTTTCGGATTCTTTTCGACTATACAGTTTGTATTACGATATATGAGTCTGGGAAATATTTTTGCATGCCTAGAGACATACTAGCTGGAATTTATCCGCTTGTATGCGAGCTGTATGCGCTTGGAAAATATCCTGTTCTTTTATGTACCAAATGCTAGGCAAATGTAGTTTGCAGATAATTATCACGAAGCAAGCGTAAGGTTACCATTGGAATTGGAATTCCAATAGGAATTTTCATGTTAACAGATTTTGCTGATGGGGCCATGAGGGAATTCCTATTATAATTTCTTTATTGCAAATATACACAAATTCTGGCTGAATCCTAAGAAAAAGTACCTTAGAAATCACAATGCGATTGCTGACATAACTCACTTTAACAGTTGACGTTAATACTCATTAGAAAATTATGAAAACCCTCTAGTATAATCGAACATGAGAATTCTTTGAAAACCATGTTAGCATACCTACAGAAATCATATATGCATAGATTAAGGATTGACTTGGAGTAGAAATACTCTTAATTAATTAATTCAACAACAACTCTGGTAAAGGAGAGGACTGTAGACAACTTGGCTTGACTAAGGAATGCACCATACAAGTCAATCTTTCTCATAGGCTCAATTTTTGCCTACCTAGAGTTAGATGATATCACATCGTATATCAATTATAGTACTATTTACTGTTTACTTATCTGATCTTATTTGGAGAGAATTATGACAGGTATATCATCAAGAATCATAACAAATCAACAACAATCGAATTCAATAAATATTTGCAAAAGTAATTTAATTAGATTTAAATACTTAAATATGAACTTAAACCTTGAGTTAAGTTGGAGGTAGATAGTTCATGTTATTTACACTGATTAACCCGAATTATCAAACTTTAAGAGCCATTTGCTTTTAATTTAATATATTACTCATCTGAGGGTAAATAGCCATCATTTATTCATTGATTATTGCTATTTTAAATGTCTGACTGCAGTCAGACATTGTTATCTACTTTACTGGTATTCCCAGTCGACTGGGAATACCAGTAAAGTAGATAACAATTTTCACGTAATAATAGCTGTTAGATTACTCAAGAACTTATCCCCCGTGATACCAATTTTAGACAAAACAATTACTTTTATCATTGGGATTACCTCATACTTGTCTATTTTCGTTAAGTGAATCCTAATAATTGTCTGAATAATTAATTTGGTAGTTTCTGTCTTTTGATAATAGGATTCCACCATCTTAGATATGTTTAAACTATTTGCTGAATAATACTAACTTGTTTACCCTGTCTGTCACGTGTTTTTATCATATCTTTTATGATCCTTCACCATTCTCTAGGGATAAAATTAGAATTGAATGTTAAACAAGTATAGCAATTTTGTCATACATCCATAGTATTACTGCTTGCTATAAAATGGATATATTCACATAAATAGTTCTTCAATCAGTATCGCACATAATTTCGACTTTTAACTGACCTATTTTGTTCTCGAAATTTTCTATTCTTGCTTATTTTATTTTTTATCATTTTTGTATTATATTAGAGTTTTCTCTATAAATATGCAGGACTTTGAAGCTTCAGAATTCGAAATCAAAAACTATGATATGCTTCCCAATAAAGAAGGTTACTGTGGAAATGCAATTATATTCGTGATGCACGAAACTTCTGAGGGAAAACCTGACGGAGCTTTGATTGAGCGGGAAAATATAGAGAAATTTGCTAGTATGTTATCCTTGAAGCCTTTCGTATTTATGAACGCAAAAATGAAAGAAATCGAGAAAGGGCTCGCATGCATCACAAATCCACCAGCAATTCGGCCAAGCAACGTTTCTGAAGATATCTGGAAAGCTCGTATCCTGCCTGAACACAAAGTGATTATGGTTGTGGTATCTTCTCACGGCAACATGAACAGTTTTCTAACTGCTGATGGAAAACCATTTCTTGATAGAACAATCGATACATACCTCAATGAAACGTATTGTCCTCTAATGATAGGCAAGCCAAAAATTATCCTCTTCAATAAATGTAGGACAGAAGGAGGAGCTGTATACGAATCTATTTCCCCACAGTCAAATTCTCCATCTCCAGTCTTCGATTCAATCATAATGAGAGAACATGAGAATAACTTCAATGGTTCTTCTACCTTCAGTGATTTCCTTCATATATACACTTGTTCAATGTGTACTTCCTCATTACGCTGCAGAATTACTGGTTCATTGGTTCTCTCTGCTCTGCCTGGTGAATATGAAAAATATGGCAGAAATAAGGAATTTCGCAAATTCCTTCAAATCTTTCGTACACAAATGATCATTGAAGTGAATAAAAAAGTTCAGAATGAGCCTAATTTTGCAAATGTTACCCAATGCATTACGGCTGAACACGATTCTCTATTGGGGGATGTTTATTTCCCTCAGGCTGGGTTGATGGCAGGTCTGTCCGATTGCGACAGCTTGGAAGATATGGAGGTTGAGCATGCAGGGAAAATACATGATCCATGTTTTCAAGAGATGGAAAGCGAAAGCGTAATTACCAAAGAAACAAAAAGTAAACACCTAAAATCAAGGTTCATGTCACGCATGAAGTTGTATAAGAAGGCACATCACACCTTCAAACCGAGAGGTTCTAATAGTCGTATCAGAAGTATTTTTTTTCTTAGTTAAGTAGAATAGTAACTTCAATGTAATAGGTTTAGATAGTGGGTGTCCATTCATTTCTCCATTCCCAATTCCTCCTCGAAAAATGTTCCTCCGTAGTTAGTGTAGTTAGTGTTGTGGCGTCATAGGTCTAGGCCTGTCTACTCAAAAGTGTCAGTTTGTCCAGTTTATTGTCAGACTATTTCTGTATTTCGTACACCCTTGTGTAAATGTATTGTATTTCTTTAGTTTGTTTGTTAGTTTTTTGTAATGTTCCTATTTGTATTTATATTAAATCTATGCCCCATAACTTATTACGATATTAGGGCCTTGAGCTATTTAGGGAATTCGTAAATCCGAAACGCAAACTAATTCATATTAAGTTACATTCCTATTATGCTTTGGAATATTTTCAGCTAATTAATTATGTAGAGACACTAGGCACTCGATAATCGGGGCACTTGCGGACAAAACAAAAGTTGCCCGCTTTGGCAGAATGCCCGATAATCGAGTGACTGGAATTAGACAACTCATTTTTCTCTTATAGAAATTTTCTAACCGGCAAGCTAGATTGGTACATAAAAATCCCCCCTTATTATATATGATTTCCGTCACTATATAGGTTGATGAAGCTTGAGGGCACTCAGCAACCTAGGTTGCTGCTTAGAACCCCCTATCTTAGATATCACTGATACACAATCCAAGTCATTGATAATTAATATAAAAGTTAATATTGTTTACTTGAATATGTCTGCTGTATTTGGTCGCTACATTAGGTCCGTCCTGACCACCATTGCATGACAACTGCAACAATACTACTAGCTCCACAAACCACCCAATTTGTCTAGCGGTGGTATTAGTATCATGGCATTGGTATGTATTAATTAATTTATTCACGAGAAATCGCAACGTCCATTCAAAAGTGGCCAACAGAAGGAATCTGGAACGCATGATATGGTTTATGGATACACTATACGAGGTTGGATAATGAGTTCATTCCAAATATTTTTAATTTAAGATGAATACACAAAATAGATATTTCATTTGTATAGCAAAATAGTGTATAAAACAGGGCCGTAGCCATAGCGTAGTGTTAGGAGGGGCTAAGTAAACTTTAGGGGGGGCTTGGCACAGTGGCACGAAATGGTCAGAATGTGGAAATAGGCATTTTGATGGCACATAGGTCCTCAAAATGTATTATTGTCATATAGGTTTTCGAGCCCAATGAATCGAATGGGATACTCATTTTTTCTCTATCCCTTCAGGTGACAAAGTTATGACGTCATTGTCACCTATCTGAGGTGTGAAAATTCCCCAAATTTTCTATTAATCGATTGAGAGGTTACTTTTAATCATCATTATGATCTTCATGATCACGAATAAGGGTGTTCACTAAAATATCTTGGCTACTTCTAAGTCCTTGGCTAGATGGAGGCCTTGGAATAGAAAACTTGCGATTCATTAACAGCATGGGATCACTGTGAGAAATCAATCGAACAAATACATCCTTTAAATTTTCTTCAAATGAAAACTTGCGAGCAAGACGATCTCTGTATCTCCGAATATATTTGTTAGAAGCCTCTAGTCCTTCTTCAGATAAGTTCTCTAGCCCATGTCCATCATTAAACGTTGAGATGATTTCCGGTGCATGTGCTAACAGTTTGTGTAACGTCGGGGAAACATTAGCCCAAGGAAATGCACAGAGAATTGACTGGTAGATATTACTGCAAACAAGCGCTAGTTCTTCTGTATCCACTCTTCTGCTGCTATTATAGACGCGTAGGATTGCTCCTAGGCATGTGTGAATTTCAATTATGTGGGACTTGAACTCAGACGGGATCACTGTCAAAACCCAGTAGAGGAAATCTTGATCGTTGTCATCCTTTCTTATCAAGCATCGTCTTACCACATTACCAGTAGTCGTTGTGCCACCTTGTGTTGAAGGGATGTCAATAATCATATTGAGATTGTCTTTAATTAAACTTGTAACGAAAGTTTTAGCATCTGAGACTCTCTTAGAAGTTGGTGACCACTTAAATACTCCTGCGTGCAAATGGCTAATTAGATGTAAAAACCAGCCAAAACATCGGAGATATGCATGCAAAGGCGAACTGGGTATGATTTCTAAGTCAGATATTGGTCTGTGTGTAACGTTGAATCTGTTGTCAGAAGATAATGATAGAAACTCCTCTTCGTTAACTTCATCAAATAATACTTTCAGGTCTGTGATGGATCGATTAATTGGAAAACCGTCTTTTACGATATCCGGATCATGGATTTGTTTGAATGTCGCTGTACAGAACTGGCAACATGCACCCCCAACTCCACTAATAATCTTAGCCATTTTGCCATCCAATTGTGAACGTTGAATTTCAACTTCACAAAATCCGCTTGTTAGTTCTAAACCCTTTACCGTTATCTCTGTGGACTCCTTATTGATTAGTGTATCCATAAGATATCGAATATTGTCTTCGTTCTCCTGTAGAGCTAGTATCGCAACGGGTCTAATTGAGAAAGGAGAATTTGGTAGAGGGTTTTTCCAAATCAGTTTGTTATCGGTGTCGGATATGGAAATCACCTTAAACCCGAATAAAATAAAACTTTTTGTTGAAATATTGGGGTGAGTCGCTTGCTGATAAACCCGGTGAGAGCCAGAACCGTCAAGTCCATCTGAAATTCGTATCCTTTTAGGATTGCTGGCGCTGGGAATTTCATTGGCAGAAGCAGTCAATATTCTGTTTACTGTATGAGTCAGAAGCTTTTTGTAAGATACAGCAATGCCTACCCGATGTTCTCGATCAACTGAAAGATGTCATTAGTCAAGCAAATTTGAGATCGATGGGTAGCTAATCGATTGTAACCTGGAAGCTGGACATCTGAAAGCAATAAACGTCTTAAATCGATGTATTTCTTCTTTCCAATTTCTAAAGAATCCATCAAGAACGCAGCTTTATCGGAGGTCAGTTCATTGCAGACTGGACCGAAGCTTCCCTTAGCAATAATTTCTTTACAGAACTTGGTAGTAGTAAAGTCGGATTCAGTCTGTGAACATAGCATCATCAGGTAACAGGATAGTTCTTTACTGGAAACATTCTCTTGTACAGCAACCTTTTCAAGATGTGTTAGTAAGGAGGACAATCGGCTGCGAAGACCTTTAGTTGATAATTCCCTCAGAGGCTTACGGGTGGGCTTACTAAAATCTTCTTCGAAAACAGAGGTTGATTGGCTAGAAGAAACACTCCCTATCACCATGACTTCATCTGAGCATTGATAACCTGTACTCAATCTCGGGTGTTTAAGTGGTGTATGAAAAGGTATCACATTCCAAGTAGTTATATCGGCTCGTTTCAGGTATTCTCTCCTATCTTCTCTGAGGGTCGAAAATTTTCTCCGAACTGTATCATGCTCTGTTTCTTCCAAATTATTGAGGACAATAAACGAGGACGCGAGAGAAGTGATTGTTTTATTCTTTTGTGCAGTTAAGAACGTGTATGCATCTTCGTTATTCATAATGAAAAATGTGCTAATAAACAACCACAACAATTATTTATGATTTATATGGGCCAAAATTAGATAATTGTGAATGGATTATATTTAAAATCGCAAAAAAAAATATCGTTGACACTTCCTGACACCATAATTTAAAGTGTATTTTGTAGAGGACGAAAAGAGCTATTAGGAAAGTGCAATGGAAAGTTCCGCAAGTGAAGGCAAAAAAAGTACTAGAGTTTTAATGAAACGTGTTTCTATTTATTGCACTTGTACGAACAAGCTTGTTTAAAATGAGAATAGTAAATTCCATCTGTTCATTGGAGCCAAGATTAACGTGATTTATTATTCAGCAACATAAGAGCTTTCGATTGGTATACTATAAATAGCAGTTATTTGACGTAGAGAATCCATATTATTCAAAATTACATCATGACCGAAAATTGAAACCATAAATCAATCTTTCGAATTTCAATTATGCTTTCATTGGAATAGACGTAGGAGCTAAATGGAAAGTCTATTGTAGAGATGTCAAATGTTTTCCGAGGTTTGTGGGGGTGCTGAATTCAAATATCAACACTATAAAGCAATTTGAAGTTATATTTTTTTCACCTATTTCCACATGCCGTGCCACTGTGGTACTAATACCATATGGATTTGTAAATTCTTCTCTCCCATCTTCTATCCTCCCTATGGTGTGTAATAGCTCTCCTGATGGAGATAGTATCTTAATATTGTGACGGAAAGATCAGTAATAAGAATATTCCATGCTACATCCAAACTACAGAAGAAGGGACGATACACCACCATCCTGCCCAAAAGTAGTACATGAGTTTATAAGGTGTCCACTTCCCGAGTAGAAGTGTACACAATTAGGACTGTAGTCTAGCACTACAATGCTAGTGGGAGTAACTTTAACATCCTGAGGATGTTGTAGCTGTTGAGTACCCAAACAATTAACAAATTCAAGAGCTTTAGAGAATATAGAAACTCTGTGATTGTAACAATCAGCCATATACACGTCTCCATTGTAGTGAACACAGAGTCCAAGTGGTTCATTTAGCTCTCCATCTCCTGCTTCTTCGTTACCAGTCCTCTTCACTAGTTTGTAATCCTTCTTGTTGAACTGTAACAAAGCGTGGAGTTCTCTGTCCGTAATGAAGACGTTATCTTCTGCCACAGCTATTCCCCATGGTCCTTCGAGTATGTCTTGTCCAAATCTTTTCAAGAATTTTCCTTCAAAAGACACAACTTGGATACGACTGTTATGATAATCAGCTATGTAAATTAACTGATTTGGTTCATCTAGAGATAGACCTGCAGCATTCAATTCATTATTACCGTACCCTTCCTTCCCAACAGTTAGGATAGGTTTTTTCTTCAGAGTAGTCTAGCTCCCATTCTTTCATCTCTCCGAACTCAGCGATCTGAGTTCGTAGTTGGGACAGCGTCGTACAGGAGAAGAAGGGCTGCTGGAATTTTGTGGGAGTCTCCAGCTGTTTGATGCGCTGTTGATATAGGTCAGTGATCTGTTGATGGAGATCTTTGTTCTCATTAACTTTCAGACTTAGCGCCTCCATGTGTCGTTGAGTATTGGCCAGTTCCTGCATGGCTGCCTTACGGGTACTCTCTTTTGATAAATATTCCATTTCATATCTCTGAGTTTCCCAAGGAGAGCGTCCCTCCTCGCGATCAGCTGCTTAATTAGGAGATCGAACTTATTCATGATTTGAGTAGCGACATAATCGAATTGTGCCAATTCATTAACTGGTACAATTATGGGCTGATTTGTTGCCATTTTATTGTTTAGATTTGGGTTTGTTAGAAATAATATTTTGAATTATTACAGACTCTATCTTATACTTGTGTAACTTGAGAATACCAATGTACGTCAATGGTTGCTATAGTAAGTCCTGTAAATTTAGGGATGTTTCTTGGTTAGAGTTATGTCTGTTATACAATTACACAATTAGTGTATGTAGTGCAGGTGTCTTCTGGTTAGTTTCAGTTCCAATTTAGTTATTCTTCCAATAATTGGAATTATCAAAAGTCTGTTGTCTCTATCATCAGGATTGTGTTCACTAATATGAACACAATCCTGATAGAGAGAGAGAGAGGTCGATGGAGACTTGTTACTAGGGACATGGATCAAGCAAGGCCAGATTTTCCAATGGGCTAACTTGGCTGCAGCCCAGGTGCCCCTGAATTCCAGTTAAGGTATTCGCAGTGCCCGATTAACCATGGGACACAGGCCTCAGGGCCCCAGCCTCTAAGGCCCCCAAATTGAGCTGTGTCTCACGCATCATAATGTCGAAATTATGATGCGCATATATTTGTCATGATGATAACTAATGCAACAGCAGAGCACTCATTTTCAAAGCTGAAACTTATTTTAAATGAAAAGAGAACTTGTATGAAACAGGAAAGACTTAATTACCTATCTCTCATGTCAATTGAAAGCGAACTACTCAAAAAAGTTGAATTTGAGGATGTACTAAGGACATTTGTTGAAATGAAGTCTCGACAAGTTAATTTTTGATGGCTGTCATGCAATTTATACTATAATGAATTCTACAAAACTTTAGTGAAATACATTTAACAAATTTCCTCTTGTATAAATTTTAGGGGTAAAAGGGTTCGAGGGCCTCATTGAATATTTAGCCCAGGGCCTCGAAACTGCTTAATCCGGCTCTGCCCCTAGCTACGGCCCTGGTATAAAATATCAGAAAGGGTAATCAAGAATGAAAATGAGACTTAAAGTCTTGAATAAAGGGAGGTCTTTATTGATAATCCCTGTTTGAAACATTAAGAATAAGCATACAATCGTTGGTAGGATACTAACTGAAATAATAAATATATTGTATGCAGCAATTTCGATTTGATTAATGGGCTGGTAGGTTTTGGAATTAGAGAGATCTATTGCCATATAATATTATGTCCAAGTTTATACCAATAATATGAATCCCCGCGAATAAATTGCTTGCCATTTCTACTCCAGATATAATCAGTAGGAAAGTAAATATCATTGATTCTATCTTGAGGTTCTGTTTCACTTTAGAGAGGTCAATGTTAAAAATTGTAGTTAAAGGAACATTTCTAATTTCTTTCTGGACTTTAAATCGTCGATAGGCTAAGTAACTGATGACAAATGACATCATGATAATATGCAGCAGCATGAAGAGAGGGCTTAGTAGATATGGTACAGGCCGGTCGGAAGCAAATTTTTATTGGTCCGGCCCGTTCTGGCAATAGGAATTGGCTAGGCCATGACGAAATTGGTCCGGCAATGGCCGCATATGCCGTACCGGCTCCGCCGGTCATGTAGTATATTAAGTGAGTTTGACATTATAAACCTTAATTCTGAGAGGTAATTTAATGATTGAAGACTTTTCAATCATTAAACGACTCAAGTAGTAGTTCTACTATATCGGTATACAGAATATCATTACTCATCAATTCTATTAATTTATTAGTATACAATATTTTGTATATGTTTACTATTAGTATATTTATGTGATATACTACTTATAACAAATGATTAGCTTAATGTACAAATTATAGATGGTAATATGATTAATTCATTACACCATTGAAGAGTGATGCTATATACACTTTCATAATCACAACAAGCTTACAATCGATTTCAGATATAATTACATTTATTTCAGTATGACAAATAAATAATGCAATTTACTACAGAAAGTTAAAAGATTTACTCAGATTCATAGTCAGCATATTATAGCTTCAGGGAAATATACTAATAGAAGTATATGCAATAATTTCAATATTGTGTTTGGTTAAAATTACTATATAAAGATAGTATTATTCGCAATGTAAAACACAATTTAGATACGACTTACAATGGCTAAATCTCTCCGTATAATCGATCTACTAAGCCCTCTCTTCATGCTGCCGCATATTATCATGATGTCATTTGTCATCAGTTACTTAGCCTATCGACGATTTAAAGTCCAGAAAGAAATTAGAAATGTTCCTTTAACTACAATTTTTAATATTGACCTCTCTAAAGTGAAACAGAACCTCAAGATAGAATCAATGATATTTACTTTCCTACTGATTATATCTGGAGTAGAAATGGCAAGCAATTTATTCGCGGGGATTCATATTATTGGTATAAACTTGGACATAATATTATATGGCAATAGATCGATAAACGTGAAAATTCTCTCTAATTCCAAAACCTACCAGCCCATTAATCAAATCGAAATTGCTGCATACAATATATTTATCATTTCAGTTAGTATCCTACCAGCGATTGGATGCTTATTCTTAATTGTCCTGAGGAGAGCATATCTCAACATTCCATATACAAAATGGATAAAATGTTACAGTATTTGTATTTCTGTCCGATTAATCATCTTACTACTGTTGTCGTGTATTAACGAGTCAGTATATCAGCTACAGATATTTTATTTACCTATCGGTCTGGTGGATTTCTTCATCTATATCTCGTGTACTCGAAGTTTCTATCGCTTATTGAAAGGTAGAAGTGAGGAAGCTCGTTGGCACTCAACACTAATTGATTACAAAATACAGCGCAGGATTGCCACACAGTTTCTATACACACAATGTTTCACAGTATTCTGCTTTCTAATATTACTATCAAATTTCTTTACAATTTTCCTTCAATCAGGAATGGTAATAGTATTATTCTATCCAAACTTCATCAATTCTGTCTCATTTGGTCTATTCCCGAAAATACATTTACCCAATGAATACGAAACTGTCATATTTTCTATGTACAGTATCAATGGAATGGTTCAAATGATTCTGATGGTCGCGTTTGTCTTGTTACTTTCTTTGGCATACTTACTTGTTTGCATTGGAATAATAGTAAAGGTAATAGGGAAGAGGAATAAATACAAAAATATAAACGAAAGGTTAATTCAGCCATTAATGGAAGATTACAGGACTACCTTCGATGTTTCAAACAGGAATTATCAACAAAGACCTCCCTTTATTCAAGACTTTAGGTCTCAATCTCATTCTTGATTACGTTTCCATTTGTTGGATATAATAGAAACTGCGTTTGGTATCTGAGAGGATAGATAAATTGTTTTGTTATGTCCATGAGTAGTACTATACTCAATATGTATTTTATGGTGTAATGAATTTTATTTATGAACTGTAATTACAGTGTACATGAAGTACACAAAAATAGTTCATACCACGAGGTACAAATCTTCTAACCAAAATGTATATGGATGACAATTCTCATGTTAATTGGATGCAGGATTTCGCGCGGTCGCGTGGACGGACGTATGGACGTCGCACATCGTTCATGCCATTAGGGTATCTCCCTATAGGAGCTGTACTAAAAATTCAAATAATTACCATGTATTGACCAAAACAAAAGGATCTCATACATACGATAGTGAAGGTCCATAGAAAGAAAGTTACTGAACGAGATTACTATCATTCAAAATATTTATACTTACAAGTTACTGAAATTCCTAACGTTATAGAATTAATTGAAGCTATTCAAGCACTGAATTTACAACATTTGTATCTGTTGGCAGATCAAGCATGCACTATGTAGTAGGAACTTCTTGAAACTTCTTTAATTATCGGAAATTTCTAATCCTTCCTCACTAATTTGCCGAATTGGAAATTTATTTTTTCTCCTAAGAGTTAGTGTTGCTCCCATCTACACTAATGATTATTACAGTTGATTCAGACATAGGATAAATTAATTAAATTATCCGATATATATCTAACGTATTTCTTATTCCTTTAGACATAATAATAGCATTACAATATACATTACGAGAATCTATACGTAAGTTTATAATCATCTTAATATTAGTGATAAAATGCAGAAGTAATATTACACAATTCAAGCGGCCAATTATTAATATCCAATTTGTGTCATTCTATGTACTAGCATATTAGGGATTACATAAACTGACAGACAAGTACGATATAATGTGCAGATTACCTTACAAAAGTATATCAAATTTCTTTCATAAAAATTCCTATAAAAATAACAACCTATAAAGTATTCCTAGAGTGTTAGGGTTATTTATTATATTCATTGGAAACTAAGGTTGAATTCGACATGAAAACTTGGTTATACGCAGTGAGAATAATCTGTGTAATCATATGTTCTTTCATTCAGATACAAACAGGTATATTAAAACTTGAACCGTATGTATGTGTTCATGAATGTTTGATAACTAAAAAATATTATTAGCACAAGATCCAGTCAGAGAAATAACATTCAACAACTCTACTTTTGCAATCTTCACTACAATAGTAGGTTCAAATGATACTCATATATCATGGACAGATGCTAGAGATGTTTGTAAGAACTGGGGAGGAAATCTCGCTACAATCAAGTCTAAACAAGAAGATACATTATTCTATTATCTAACAAATATTAATGAATATTTTGCTAGTTGGATAGGTTTGAATGATAGAGGAATGGGGAATGAAGCTGGTACTGACGCGAATAGTTTTAGGTGGGAAGATGGTAGTGATAGTACCTACAGACAATTTGCTACAGCTCCAGAAGAAGAAGCATATCCTCGTGCTACTAATGACAATTCTGATTGTGTTAGTTTTAGATACAGAAGAGGACAAGGATTATCGAATGGGTGGCATGATAGACATTGTGGTGATGGCTCAACTGTATTTTCCTACTTCTGTCAAAGACCAGGTAAATTGAATTCTTAATAACTTCAATATACAATATACAGAATACCTATTCAATAAACTACCAGCCATCATCTGGGACTCTCATTACAATGTATAACACTTCATGCATTAACTATAATTACTATTCTATAGGAATCTCAAATGGATGTGATTTAATATATGAAAACTTCTGCTATCAAATATTTACAGCATCTGAAGGAATCAGCTGGTATGATGCTCAGTCTACTTGTAGTGTATGGGGTGGTGACTTGACTAGTGTGCCCTTAAAGCGAGTGAATAACTTCCTGTACACTATTGTCCCTGATCCAACTAGTAAATACTGGATTGGATTGTATGATGACAATGGAGATGAGAGTTTTAACTGGATTGATGGAACACAAGTAAGATACACAAACTATGTATCAAATGCACCTAATGACTTTAACTCAATGAGTTGTATTACAATGGAAACTGATGGAAAATGGAATAATTATGACTGTGGTGATGATATCAACAATTATATATGCAGGAGGAACTCAAATTTCATTGCAGGTATTTCTATCAAGAACTTAATTTCTAGCTTTTCAAATAATGGCAGAAAGTTTTTTACGAAATTCTGTCGCATGAAAATGTTGTCTCAGATAATATTCGGAAATTTCGTCATTATAATTTCTTGCAACAAACAGCTATTCAAAAAGAGTCTTTACTCATTATTTTCACCTGTAATGTATTTGTTTATTCTTCGTCCAGAGTGTCAAGTGGAGTTATAGGCGTCATAACCCACCATGTGACAAGGAAAGGTCCGAGCGGCACCATAGGTCTACCCTGAGTTTACCTTGAGCTTTTAGTGTCAGATTTACAGGCTAAATTACGGTCCTTACTAAGGGAAACAGGACGAAAGCTTACGACACGGCGCGCATAAGTGAAGTGGTTAGATATGTACCTTTTACAATAGCTGCATAGAACAGAATAAGAGAATGCAAAATATAGTTTTAGATTATGAAATTCTGAGTATCTCTGAATACTTATTGAAACGTCAAACCTTACCTAGAAGGGTAGTGTAAATAGCGTGACAGTCCCATTCATTTCGTATTGCGAAAAGCGTAATACTGAGGTCAAATTTTGGTGAGTTTTGCGTTAAGTAACGTTGAGCGACTCATAAGAATAGTGTTTGCAATTCCGGTATTCCGGGATCCAGATACAGTTTCTTTTGGATTGGATCCCGGAATTCAATACAAAAAATTGGTGTAGAAACATGTTTTCAATGGTTATGCTGAGGTAATCGTGTATGCTGAGTGCTAATATGATATTGTAAACAACATTTTGTGAATATTTGTTTACTTTCAGGTACATAAAGTAAACAATTTTCAAAAATGAGGTAGAATCATACTTTCAACGACCATATTGGGGTAATCGAGTATGCTGTGTCCAAATATGATATTGTAAACGGCATCTATATTACTAAATCTCAATTGTTGTTTGGCTATTTGTTTGTCCGTTGATATGTAAAATATTGTTGTTTTTATGAATAGGCTTGTTCTAAACGGCTACACAGGGGTAACTAACGCTGAAATCCGAATTTCGAATTTTCAAGGTTCTTATATGTAAATTTATTTTTTATGAATATAAAGGAAACAAATTTACAAAATCTCAAAATTTACATAGATACTTTCTCTCAACGGCAACGAAGGGTGTTGATCTTACAAAATAATTCAATAATATTATGCTATATACGTATATTTGTGAATTACATTGTTCTATATATATATATCTATATTATAATACTCAAAGGGGCCGTCAATTTGGAGAATAATGGAAATCTCGAGGCGCAATGCGCCGAGTTCATCGCAAAGCGACGAGCCAAAGGCGCGTATAGATTAAATTAGATTTTTGCAATTGATTTAATTATACTAGTGTAAGCATATAGTATTTAGTGCAATATCCCCGGGACTGAGCATCGAATCAATCCTTAATCTCAGGATTAGAAAATACACTTGGGGATTGCAAACACTACCTAAGAGGATAGTCAATAATGTATTCCATGTTTTCAACTACAAATTACACACAAATTCGATATTTTCTACTTATCCGTCTATCATAGTTTATGGTCTTTTGAGAGAACTTACATATGATGATTCTACATTTGCAATATTCACTACTTTTCCTAAAATATCTTGGACAGCAGCTCAAGATAGCTGTATCAGTTGGGGAGGAAATCTCACTACAATCAAATCTCAACAAGAAGATACATTATTGTATTATCTAACAGATATAGATCCATATTTTGCTAGTTGGATAGGTTTGAATGACAGAACTAATGAGGCTAATACTAACTCGAATCTATTTGTATGGGTAGATGGTAACGACAATAATTACAGACAATTTGCTACATCTCCAGAATCAGAGGTATATCCTCGTGCAGAGACAGAAGAAAGTGATTGTGTTAGTTTTAGATACAACAGACTGAATGGATTGTCAAATGGATGGCATGATAGAAATTGTGATGCAGCTGTATTCTCTTACTATTGTCAGAAGTTTGGTGAGTAGAATTGATAGTAAACCATTCCAAAACTAGTAGAGTATTAACTGTTGCTCAAATTTGGAGCGTACTCCAATTGGGCTCCAATTCCTTCTTTTAGATTTACATTAGATTTGCATTTTAAGTGATCAGGAATTTAATATTCGAGAAATTACTGTTTATGCAACTTCAAACCATTTCAATAATTTGTGATTTATACAAAAGTGTCCCTTCATTCACTTTTTATAGCAAAAATACTTGAATTTTATGCAGAATGCCAGATGAAATTTGTAAATTGTTTGCAATTAAATAGGAACGAGTGCCAGTGTGTTCCCTCCTTAAAAAATGGAGCGTGCTCCAGGTTCCACTTTACCTAGCGCTACAAGGGGAGGGGGTGGTATGCGAAATGTGACATCCCCATTCTTTTTGCATAACAAAACGGTAAAAAAGCGTGACACAGGATTGGGAGGTAAATATTTATGGAATTTACATTACTTAACGTTTGAACCGCCCCTAATGTAATTATAATGTGGTACCTATTACAGAAAATAAATTTGAATAAAAATGCTAACAATCATCCTTTTCTAGAAATCTAATATGATATACATATAATTTTACTCCATCTTCCAGCTACTTCCAATGGATGTGATATAATATATGAAGGATTTTGTTATCAAGTGTTTGAAGAATCTGATGATGGAATCAGTTGGTTTGATGCTCAGTCTACTTGTAGTGTATGGGGTGGTGATTTGACTAGTGTTCCATCAGAACGAATGAATAACTTCCTATACACTATTGTCCTTGATACAACTAATAAATACTGGATTGGATTGTATGATGACAATGGAGATGAGAGTTTTAACTGGATTGATGGAACACAAGTAAGCTACACAAACTATGTATCAAATGCGCCTAATAACTTTAATTCAATGAGTTGTATTGCAATGGAGACTGATGGAAAATGGAATAATTATGACTGTGATAATATGAATGATTTTATTTGTAAAAGAGACTCAAATGATATTACAGGTAATTATGTGTAGTTGTGTACAGTATTGATGTAAGTATTGTACATGTATGAATAATAGAGACACCAGATATTACTATGCCAGACCAATTAAAGCGTGGCAGGTCTCTAATCAGCAACTAATTTAGCTATTTACAAATCATTCAGCAAACCTAGCTAGATTGCTGCATTTATTATTCCAGCAGCAATTATGTTGTTTGGATATTTGTTTGCACAACCAAATTTCCCTGTTAGAATGATCTTTAATTATATTCTGTTATAGAATTAGACGTGATGAGGAATCTTACATATGATGATTCTACATTTGCAATATTCACTACTTTTCCTAAAATATCTTGGACAGCAGCTCAAGATAGCTGTATCAGTTGGGGAGGAAATCTCACTACAATCAAGTCTCAACAAGAAGATACATTATTGTATTATCTAACAGATATTAATTTATATTTTGCTAGTTGGATAGGTTTGAATGACAGAACTAATGAGGCTAATACTAACTCGAATCTATTTGTATGGGTAGATGGTAACGACAATAATTACAGACAATTTGCTACATCTCCAGAATCAGAAGTGTATCCTCGTGCAGAGACAGTAGAAAGTGATTGTGTTAGTTTTAGATACAACAGACTGAATGGATTGTCAAATGGATGGCATGATAGAAATTGTGATGCAGCTGTATTCTCTTACTATTGTCAGAAGTTAGGTAAGTAATATTGAATATATGAATACTTTGACTTATACTATTGTATTATGTACATGGTTTGTAATTTGCTAAATCAAGTTGGAAACTACCTCAAAATGTATTATGGGAAATCAATGCTCCATGAATTAACGCGAATTGGAGAAGGAATTATCGAACACAACCCAGTTGCAGATGGCAAATATTTAGTTTGTGGTTTTGCAAATTCATGTTAGGACTGTATTGGAATTATAACTGATCGAAATAAACTGTACAGGAATTAATGTCATGAAAACGCCAATGACAATGAATTCACGCCAATTTAACAATTCGTTTTAATTCCGTGGAAGTTAATTTTCTATGATATATTGAATTGGTAGTTATGAATTCATTAAATCTATAAATATTTACTGTCAGTAAACCATGTTTTATTGAAAATAGCTACCTCTAATGGATGTGATCTCATATATGAAGAGACTTGTTATAGAGCATTTGAGCATACTGATGGGATCAGTTGGTTTGATGCTCAGTCTACTTGTAGTGTATGGGGTGGTGACTTGACTAGTATTCCCTCAGAACGAGTGAATAACTTCCTATACACTATTGTCCCTGATACAATCAGCAAATACTGGATTGGATTGTATGATGAGAATGGAGATGAGAGTTTTAACTGGATTGATGGAACACAAGTAAGCTACACAAACTATTTATCAAATGCACCTAAGGACTTTAATTCAGGAAGTTGTGTTGTAATGAAGACTGATGGAAAGTGGAAGAATGTTAACTGTGCTAACAGATTGAATAATTTCATTTGTAGGAGAAGTCATAATTATATCACAGGTATTAGAAATATATATAGGCAGCATATTAAGGATTTCTAACTTGCAAAAACAGTGCAGGTTTGTGGAGGGTGTTTACTAACCACTAGATCATTTTCTGTGTATTTATATTGGTTACTCATCTTATTTTTCTTGTTGACCAATAAATTTCCTCACTAAAGAATATCAAAAATCTTACTATAAAACACATTTAATATATGTGCGCTTCGCTTGCTAGGTTGCTGCGCGACAGCTTAGTGCTCCAAGTTAGCTTAAAGTATTAATTAACAGCAAAATTTTATAGTGTTATTGGTCGCTATGCGACAGAATAGATTCGGAAAAACGTACCTCGAATTCACGGAATACGAATTCCAGTATTCCATGCTCCGTAATTCCTTTTAATGACCACAGAAGTCCATTAAATGGAATTTGCACGGAGCATGGATAATATACATTAAAATTTCCATAAATATTAACCCCCACGTGGCTGAATATATCCCCTCGTGTAGCGGCTGAAAGCATCAAGAAATGTAGCTGTTTAATATTTAAGCTAACCTGAGGCCCTAAGCTGTCGCGCGGCAAGTAAATTTAAATATAAATAAGAGATATTGTAGTCAAGCTCTATATAAAAATTTAAATACCCTCAAAATTATAGAACCATTCATACATATTTCTGGTCCTATTCTTCTGACCTTTATCAACGTATCCTGTAATTGCTACTACAGAACCACAAATTTCCTACAAAATATAAGATATATGTAATGTAAGGATAATTTACGTACCGAATTACCTCGAATAATCCCCCTGAGGCTCCAAAATAATAATAACTGATTAAAGTCAGGGGTGTACTTAGGGGGAACACCGTTCCCTTATACGTATGGTGGTATTTGAAAATATTTCCCCTACATTTTGATCAATCTACTGTTTGTTAGGATAAATAATGGATATCATTATTCTAGAATCTAGATATCCATGAATAAATGGACATAATGCAAGCACATAGTTATGGTTATATCAAATTCGTGTTTATAACATCGAAACTTACCTTTCAAGTGGGCTTGAAGTGAATAATCGCTCAGGCTATTATTTGGGGGTAATATGGTATTCTATAAACCAAAATTCTCAGGTTATACAACTCCCAATTTCATCTCAACATTGACAGAAGGAATAATACAGAACGGATCAGTACTATCACCTACTGAAGATGCTATAACGATAAGCTGTACTGTTTCAAATCCAATTTATGGAGTAGAGTGGTACTACAGATCTCTGATAGATAACGAGGAAATTAATAAGACTTCTCTCTCAAGATTATCTACTGATACAGGGATCAGTAGCTTGAATATTAGTTCTAATCAACATGGATATTATAGCTGTATCATCAATACAGATAGTGTATACTCTGTATATGTTGTAAACAGCAGTTATTTGAGTAAGTTTGGTTAACAAATATTTCTCAAGATGTGTAGATTCACCTATAGTAACTATGTGTGAATTTGTAGTCTCAGTAACAAGTCTTGATAATCCATCACAACAGATTGACTACACTGTTGGATCTACTACTTCAATGCTATACTACTCTGTATCTGATATTTCAGACAGCTCGTTACGCTGGACTACAGACACAATATCTAATGGTGATACTCAAGAATATAGCAATGAGTATACAAATCCTATAGATTTGAGTATAATATTCTCTGATGTTGGAGCAGGTGTACAGACATTGAGTTGTTTCTATAGAATGAGTCCTGTAACTCTGTTAGGAAGTCTTCAAATAGCTATAAGAGGTAACAAAATATTACTGTTGATATATATATATGATTTTAAGTTTCTATTTCTGAGCATTTTTGGTGTGTACAATAGTCCAATTCAATACAAACGGATGCTCACAATCTAGAATACAATTCTCTGGAAGAATAATATGGGAGCACAATTGGAGTGAGCTCCCTTGAAAATTGTAAGAAGAAGGTAATGCATTCCATTAGTAAATGAAGTGTTGTAATATTATTAGAAAAGAATATAAAGGAACGAATAGTGTAGAGAAGGAAGCATGCTCGTTTAAATAATTCGAACCAATGAGGTACAACTCCATTCAAAGATTAGGGGTACCTTATCTCCGATTGCAGTATTGTTTAGGGTTCAATTCCAAACTTTGAAAAGTGTTTTATCCATATCAAGTGATTACAGTTGCTAACTCCAATATATCTTCTCAGAAATCCGTACGATTGTATGATCAGATTTATATGATATATCACAAATATGCAATTATTATTAAGTACTAACACTAATTTTTTTATCATTCGTATAATTTAACAGGGTTTGTCTAACGGGCGTTGAACACCATTTAGTATGAGAATACGCTATATAGCATCGAAAGTTCACTTTTCAAAATATCCTGAAAAATCACCCTTGCTATTAAACTAATGCTAACAAAGGTGGTCACCAATTGGTAAGATCAAACTCAAAATTAATTACCATTATTTTAGACACTGCTACTCTAACAATCAGCTATGAAGGATACAGCAATACTTTTAGCGATGCTAACAATCCAATGTTTCCATCTCCAGAACGAATAACCATTCGATCAAATGCTGAGAATGTTACTTTCATCTGTAGTCAATGCTTGATGATACATTTTATCAATCAAAACAAGCTAACTAACATAACTACCCTCCCATACAATATTCCAGTATTATCTGAAGAGAATGAAGGAATCTACATGTTGGTAAGAGAAACAGCTTCAGGAGTACAATACATTACAGCTAGTGTGTATATTGAGGTAGATATACCAACAGTACCTGCTATTGAAAATAGTATGTTAGTAGTTTACATAGTAGCACCAATTGTCATAATTATAGCAATGCTGATGCTGATAATAATAGTTATCTTCGTTGTCTGGTTAATAATGTATAAGAGAAGAGATTCAAAAAAGTTTAATCAAAACGATAAAAGAAGCAAAAGAAGTACAATAAGACTAAAACGAATAGAAGATGATAGCATTGAAGACGATACTACAGCAGGACTTGATGAAGGATACATGGTACTAGGCGAATTGTTGCCAAAAGAAAAGACTCCAGAGAGTCAACCACGGGAAGATATACAACAAAAAAGTTTTACAGAAACAATAAATTACGAAGAAGTGTCAGAGGTTATGGATCCAAGAATGCTACCTATTCCTATAGATATATTCAAAACTCATATGAATACGCTTTGGAAGCGGGAAACATTGCTACAAGAAGAATATGAAAGTTTGGGTGGAAAAGAACATAGGTATCCGTGCACAACAGCAAGAACAGAAGAAAACAAAACAAAAAATCGTTTCAAATTGATCTATCCATATGATAAACATCGCGTTATTTTGCAGCATACTGATCACGATGCAACAGATTACATAAATGCTAGTCACATTCCTGGAGTGTATGTCAAAGAGAAATTCATTGCTGCACAAGGACCAAAGGAAAACACTCTCCAAAGTTTCTGGCAGATGATAATTGAGAATGAAATCGTAAACATTGTAATGGTTACAAACTTAGTAGAGTCCGGACGCAGGAAATGCGAGACCTATTTTCCTGTGAGTATAGGTTCAACGTTAGTCATTGAACCTTATGACATAACTCTTGAGAAAGAAGATATTTTTACCGGGTATGCCATAAAGATCATGAAAGTTCACTTTCCTGGAGGTACAGTATGTATTAAACACTTTCATTTCACCGCATGGCCTGATCATGATGTCCCACTACTCTATGATGAATTATTGCTGTTTGTAACCAATGTTCAGGAAAGCTTGGTCAAAACAAAGGCTCCTATTTTGGTACATTGTTCTGCTGGTGTAGGCCGTACAGGAACATTCCTGACATTATACAATCTTTTATCTACTATCCAACAAACAAAGCCAATTAGTATTTACAGAATCGTCCACGAAATGAGAGAATATCGTCCACAGATGGTACAAACATTTGCTCAATACAAATTCATTTATCTATGTGTGTTGGAAATTTTGCTTGGGAGCACTTCTGTCAGTACTAAAGAATTCATGAACACATACAAATTATACATGCAATCTGAAGATGAAGGCTATGTATCCTTGTTTTATCAACAATTCAGTGAACTCAACTATCAGTGCGAAAAAGGATTTATTCCAGTCTGTAAGGATGCTCTCCTAGAAATTAACAAAGATAAAAATCCGGTAAAACATGTCCTACCATCTGACAGTAATAGAGTAGGACTAAGTTCCCCGCCCTGGGAAGGAGACTACATCAACGCAACTTCACTAGATTTGGGAGAAATAATTATCACAATTCATCCAACCACAGATACTCTTCGAGATTTCTATCAACTCATCTACCAAATGGAACCCATTTTGGTGGTAATGCTTTCTTCTCCGTTGAAGCTTAGACAAATCGAACAAGATAAATCTAACCGTAAAGTATACTGGCCTACTCCAGGGAAACCTCTACAAGCCGAACCTTTCGTTCTGACATGTATAAACAGCGAAAAGTCTGTATTCATTCGTAACACTATTAATCTTCATCATACTATTGATAACAGTAGTCGATCATTTACCCAAATTATCGCAACAAATTGGAATGAAAATGAAGAACCAAATCTTGAATGTACCATTATCCTGCTACAAACAATATTTGAATTCCGACAACATTCTCCAAATGTCCCAATCATAATCCACTGTGAAGATGGAGCTGGCAAGAGTTGTGTTCTCTATACAGTCTATAAAGCTATCAAGGATAGCAGAAATAAGGGTACTATTGATATATTCCATATTGTTAAGAAGTTGAGAAGTGAAAGGATGAATACAATGACAAATCTGGTTAGTTGCATGTAATTTACAATTTATAAATGATATAGGTCGGATTGAAATAAATATATGCGAAAACACCAATGAGTTGTATTATTGTTCTAACTGTCCCGATTTTTGCGGGGTTGATGTCCCGCCAAAACTTGCTAAATAACTTAATTGTCCCACTTTTATAGTCATGTCTTATGTAATTATCTAAATATACCACGTTCCAGGATGTCCAGCAAAATATGTACTTCCTGCCCGCTTTTTTCATCACTCAGGTTGGCAAGTATGGAATAGTCAAATTTCTTTTTACGAATTTAATATAGAAAAATTTGAAACTTACAACAATTTGGTTTTCTAATAATTACACACCTTACATTCTAGCGAGTACATAGAAGGTGCAGGAACTGACATTAAAAATATTTGCAAATTTCAAACCATAATTATAACAAATTAATATTGTAACTCTCTTATGGTTTTCTCTAGCATATGTATATATTTTCAAGATTACTATTTTGTATATTTACTCGTATACTTTATTCTAGTCTCACTTCGTCTCTTGCTTCTCACTGATGAATGAGTACTGTTTTAAAGTTAAATGAATGAACTTTAGATCCCACTTCTTCTCTTTTCCTTTTGTTACAGAAAGCTCATTTAGAATTAGGCTTTGTTTTGATAGAGACTTTCATTTGTGATATATGGTATTACTTTTTGCTCCTTTTTGAATATTTTATATTGGAAAATGTTATTATTTTGTATTAATTTTGTATTAAGTCAAGTGATCTAAATAGTAGTAATGTGTCAAGTCAATAAGCAGAAATATGAACATATATATCATATTACTCTCTAAATTATGGATTTTCTAACCTACTCAACTGAGTAATTGCTAGTATAAATAAAATGTATGAAGATTAATTGTATTTTTATTAGTTTATGATTTGATTAATTCACAATGTCAATTATTTGCAGAAAATTTATGCTAATTTGTATGATATTAGTGTCTTATATTCAAATACAAACAGGTAAATATGTTAACACCTTGACCCTCGGTTAAGACGAAGGTCGGAAGGTGTGTCTTTGAAATTCTAGTTTGGTGCTGGGATAACTGAGATAGTATATTTTGATGTATGAAATTCACTGTTTGAGTAAAATATTTGTAATTTGTAATATTTGCCTGCATATTTATACCTATTTAGTCCTCACGACATCGTTCGAAAAAATAGGTCCAAAAAATAGACAGAAGTTACCTACTCAGACGAAATTTAGACAAGAGTTTTGTCAATAAGGATGTAAATAATTGATCACATATTCGACACTTTTGTCCTATTGTATGTATTCGTGATTTTCAAAATGATGGAAATAATTAAAACTTTTCGTGGATATCAATTAGTGTATATTCATGCGTAGGGAGACGTTTGCGTACAGAGACAGTTGTGTACAAAGCTAGTGCCACGTTTGTCTACAGACAGTACGACAGTTGTGTACAAACATATCTGTACACAAACGTCGTACTAGTTTTTACCTTGTATTAGTGTCAATATAGCTCTTGGATATATATAGATATTGTCCGGATATCTGTCTACCTCCTGTTGTAAAATTAGGTATTTTAAATAGAAATCTACTTGGTGAATGAGATTATGATTGAATTTGTTAAGAATAATGTTATATTTGGTGATTTGGTGGCTTTAACCCACAATTCAACAAATGTCATACTTGTACAAAGCTAGTGCGACGTTAGTGTACCATATATTTGTATACAAACGCCGCACTGCCCGTACACAAACGTCACACTAGCTTTATACATAAATGTTATACTCCCATTTATAACGTGTTCTTCATCTTTCCGATTGTTTGTCGAATTAACAGTGTAATCAGATTGACAATTAATATTTCAACTCTATGTTCTACATCAGTAATATTTAATAATGATTGTTTTACAGCACAAGATCCAGTCAGAGAAATAACATTCAACAACTCTACTTTTGCAATCTTCACTACAATAGTAGGTTCAAATGATACTCATATATCATGGACATATGCTAGAGATGTTTGTAAGAACTGGGGAGGAAATCTCGCTACAATCAAGTCTAAACAAGAAGATACATTATTCTATTATCTAACAAATATAAATGAATATTTTGGTAGTTGGATAGGTCTGAATGATAGAGGAATGGGGAATGAAGCTGGTACTGACGCGAATAGTTTTAGGTGGGAAGATGGTAGTGATAGTACCTACAGACAATTTGCTACAACTCCAGAAGAAGAAGCATATCCTCGTGCTACTAATGACAATTTTGATTGTGTTAGTTTTAGATACAGAAGAGGACAAGGATTATCGAATGGGTGGCATGATAGACAATGTGGTGATGGCTCAACTGTATTTTCCTACTTCTGTCAAAGACCAGGTAAATTGAATTCTTAATAACTTCAATATACAATATACAGAATACCCATTCAATAAACTACCAGTCATCATCTGGGACTCTCATTACAATGTATAACACTTCATGCATTAACTATAATTACTATTCTATAGGAATCTCAAATGGATGTGATTTAATATATGAAAACTTCTGCTATCAAATATTTACAGCATCTGAAGGAATCAGCTGGTATGATGCTCAGTCTACTTGTAGTGTATGGGGTGGTGACTTGACTAGTGTGCCCTTAAAGCGAGTGAATAACTTCCTGTACACTATTATCCCTGATACAACTAGTAAATACTGGATTGGATTGTATGATGACAATGGAGATGAGAGTTTTAACTGGATTGATGGAACACAAGTAAGATACACAAACTATGTATCAAATGCACCTAATGACTTTAATTCAATGAGTTGTATTACAATGGAAACTGATGGAAAATGGAATAATTATGACTGTGGTGATAATATCAACAATTATATATGCAGGAGGAACTCAAATTTCATTGCAGGTATTTCCACTTACAAACTTGTTATTTTGACCAATTTATCCCTCGAAGGGGCTACATCCCCTCTCTAGAGTTACTTTTTGTAAATTAGAAATGTATTTGATTCCCATGCCTGGAAGCTTATCAAAACAATATATTAATGATCACATTATTCGATTTTTTAAAATTCGTAGCGAAATACTACACTCCTGCTGGATATTGATTGTGTCAGTTGGTCCAATAATTCCTTAATGATATGTCTTTACGTAGTTTATGGTCTTTTGAGAGAACTTACATATGATGATTCTACATTTGCAATATTCACTACTTTTCCTAAAATATCTTGGACAGCAGCTCAAGATAGCTGTATCAGTTGGGGAGGAAATCTCACTACAATCAAGTCTCAACAAGAAGATACATTATTGTATTATCTAACAGATATTAATTTATATTTTGCTAGTTGGATAGGTTTGAATGACAGAACTAATGAGGCTAATACTAACTCGAATCTATTTGTATGGGTAGATGGTAGCGACAATAATTACAGACAATTTGCTACATCTCCAGAATCAGAAGTGTATCCTCGTGCAGAGACAGAAGAAAGTGATTGTGTTAGTTTTAGATACAACAGACTGAATAGATTGTCAAATGGATGGCATGATAGAAATTGTGATGCAGCTGTATTCTCTTACTATTGTCAGAAATCAGGTTAGTAGAGTGGGAAGTGAATAACTCTAAACTAAAAACAAATAAATCTATAAACAATATCTCGATCAGTTCACATATACAGTAGAATCTCTGAGATCCGGACAGTTCGTCTGGAGGGTTCCCGGATCTAAGAAACAACAACAACTCTATGGGAGATCCAATTTGTATATAATATCGAATATTGAGAATTTGAGATGCATTTGAATTGACGAAGCTGGAAGTTCTTCAACGGATAGCGAGACGTAGCATATTGGTACACTCCCTGGCCAAAAGTATTGGAACACCCTGCCACAATTGACACCTGGCACCAAAGGCATGTCACCTTAGTTGTATACTAATAGGCTAAAGGTGATTTTTTAAAATATATAACTTAAATATATCATAAGCAACGAATGATAACACGAAATTGTCTACTTTCTGCAATTGTGTAGAATCTTTCAACATATTAATGCCTTGTGCCACAAGTGGTAAAGTGGTCCAATACGTTTGGCCAGGCAGTGTATTAGACTGACAACAAAAAAGCGGGATCAACGTTTTTGTCAAGTTTTGGCGGGACATTAACCTCATTGGTCCTCAACACATGTCCCAAAACTGGGACAGTTGGTAAATATCTAAGTTATATTTACGTATTAACAGTCGAACCTCCAAGATCCTGGCATCTCCCTAATCCGGACAACATTTTTCCAAAAGGTTTTGATAGTTTGAATCTTACCAGCAAATTTCCCACAAATAGAGTTATCTTCAACTTTGCTTCATGTCTAACACGTTTTTTAGCAACCATAAACCGTCTCGCTTTTTTCTTCACTCAGGTTGACAAGTATGCTCTTAACTTAACCTCCACAATCAGAATTATCTGACTTTCGCAATTCAACAAGTAAAATTAAATATTTGTATTTTTTGAAATTCTTGTAATTCTATTAATTAATATACTCTATTCATTCAGATGGTATGAATAATTAGCATATTTTCTTTAGAATCGATTTCTCATCATATTATTTTATTTTTGAAATTCATAAATCTATTTTTGATAAGATAATAATAATAATTTCTTGTCCATTGGACAAATTGAGATAATTTCTTCAAATAAGCTATCGTTAAGGATTTCCCTCAACAACTTATGAAAACATGAATTACTGAATTATGGTCCCTGAAGGCTGTCAATTTAGATAATATAACTCCTTATGGCGCAAAGCCCGGAGGTCGCGCGAAAAGCCAAATTCTCGTTTGAGTATGAATGTACCTCTATCTTCCAGCTACTTCCAATGGATGTGATCTTACATACGAAGGGTTTTGTTTTCGAGTGTTTGAAGAATCTGATGCTAGAATCAACTGGTTTGATGCTCAGTCTACTTGTAGTGTATGGGGTGGTGATTTGACTAGTGTTCCATCAGAACGAATGAATAACTTCCTATACACTATTGTCCTTGATACAACTAATAAATACTGGATTGGATTGTATGATGACAATGGAGATGAGAGTTTTAACTGGATTGATGGAACACAAGTAAGATACACAAACTATGTATCAAATGCACCTAATGACTTTAACTCAATGAGTTGTATTGCAATGGAGACTGATGGAAAATGGAATAATTATGACTGTGGTAATATGAATGATTTTATTTGTAAAAGAGACTCAAATGATATTACAGGTAATTATGTGAAGTTGTGTACAGTATTGATGTAAGTATTGTACATGTATGAATAATAGAGACACCAGCTATTACTATCCCAGACCAATTAAAGCGTGGCAGGTCTCTAATCAGCAACTAATTTAGCTATTTACAAATCATTCAGCAAACCTAGCTAGATTGCTGCATTTATTATTCCAGCAGCAATTATGTTGTTTGGATATTTGTTTGCACAACCAAATTTCCCCGTTAGAAAGATCTTTAATTATATTCTGTTATAGAATTAGACGTGATGAGGAATCTTACATATGATGATTCTACATTTGCAATATTCACTACTTTTCCTAAAATATCTTGGACAGCAGCTCAAGATAGCTGTATCAGTTGGGGAGGAAATCTCACTACAATCAAGTCTCAACAAGAAGATACATTATTGTATTATCTAACAGATATTAATTTATATTTTGCTAGTTGGATAGGTTTGAATGACAGAACTAATGAGGCTAATACTAACTCGAATCTATTTGTATGGGTAGATGGTAGCGACAATAATTACAGACAATTTGCTACATCTCCAGAATCAGAAGTGTATCCTCGTGCAGAGACAGTAGAAAGTGATTGTGTTAGTTTTAGATACAACAGACTGAATGGATTGTCAAATGGATGGCATGATAGAAATTGTGATGCAGCTGTATTCTCTTACTATTGTCAGAAGTTAGGTAAGTAATATTGAATATATGAATACTTTGACTGATACTATTGTATTATGTACATGGTTTGTAATTTGCTAAATCAAGTTGGAAACTACCTCAAAATTTATTATGGGAAATCAATGCTCCATGAATTAACGCGAATTGGAGAAGGCATTATCGAACACAACCCAGTTGCAGATGGTAAATATTTAGTTTGTGATTTTGCATATTCATGTTAGGACTGTATTGGAATTATAACTGATCGAAATAAACTGTACAGGAATTAATGTCATGAAAACGCCAATGACAATGAATTCACGCCAATTTAACAATTCGCGTTAATTCCGTGGAAGTTAATTTTCTATGATATATTGAATTGGTAGTTGTGAATTCATTAAATCTATAAATATTTACTGTCAGTAAACCATGTTTTATTGAAAATAGCTACCTCTAATGGATGTGATCTCATATATGAAGAGACTTGTTATAGAGCATTTGAGCATACTGATGGGATCAGCTGGTTTGGTGCTCAGAATATTTGTACTATATGGGGTGGTGACTTGACTAGTATTCCCTCAGAACGAGTGAATAACTTCCTATACACTATTGTCCCTGATACAATCAGCAAATACTGGATTGGATTGTATGATGAGAATGGAGATGAGAGTTTTAACTGGATTGATGGAACACAAGTAAGCTACACAAACTATTTATCAAATGCACCTAAGGACTTTAATTCAGGAAGTTGTGTTGTAATGAAGACTGATGGAAAGTGGAAGAATGTTAACTGTGCTAACAGATTGAATGATTTCATTTGTAGGAGAAGTCATAATTATATCACAGGTATTAGAAATATAATTTAGATAGTAAACTTGTAATTTGAGAATCTAGCAATACTGGGCGACTATATCTTGTATAGTCGGTGCAGGAAAAAGAATTTCCATACTTGACAACCTGAGTGAAGAAAACTGCGGGACGAAATTAGTGATTTTTCGGGACCTCGCGGGACGTAGCATACTAGTATTAGACTGGACTAAAAAATCGGAACAATTAAGGTTTTGACAAGTTATGGCGGGACATTAGCTTCATTGGCCCCCCAATACATGTCTGAAAATTTGGGAAGTCCCACCCAAATATGGGCAGTTAGCAAGTATGGATTTCAAATAATACACAAGTATTAACTTGCTACTTGAGAATTTTTCCGTTTTGTTAATATTTCAATTACTCACTACATTCTTACTTACAGACTTGCTACCTGATTGATAGCCTGAATCCTGTGATTGAATTCTCGCCCTGAGGGGGTGGTGGTCGTTCATAGTCTAAAATTAAATTGTTATAGAATCACAGTTACTTACTTGCAAATAGCTATGGTAAATTGGTAATCTGTCATAAATAATATAAATTACATATAAGGGATCTACATAGTATTCCATATTTATTTCTGGGAAATTCTTCTAATATTCTTTGAAGTTACAGTGGAGTTTGCCTATTAACAACATTGTGCTTTAGTTCTCATACAGTTGCTAATGCGAAATTTAGAAGAACATAAGTTGTACAAAGTCAACACTCGGAATCTGAAACTATATTGCAAATATACATTTATTCCTATAAGATAGTTGCTAATAAGCGAACCCAACTCTAGTGTAATTTCTACAACAACAGCATAGTTTCTTGTTTTCTTATATCACAATTCTCAGGTTATACAACTCCCAATTTCATCTCAACATTGACAGAAGGAATAATACAGAACGGATCAGTACTATCACCTACTGAGGATACTATAACGATAAGCTGTACTGTTTCAAATCCAATTTATGGAGTAGAGTGGTACTACAGATCTCTGATAGATAACGAGGAAATTAATAAGACTTCTCTCTCAAGATTATCTACTAATACAGGGATCAGTAGTTTGAATATTAGTTCTAATCAACATGGATATTATAGCTGTATCATCAATACAGATAGTGTATACTCTGTATATGTTGTAAACAGCAGTTCTTTGAGTAAGTTTGGTTAACAAATATTTCTCAAATGTGTAGATTCACCTATAGTAACTATGTGTGAATTTGTAGTCTCAGTAACAAGTCTTGATAATCCATCACAACAGATTGACTACACTGTTGGATCTACTACTTCAATGCTATACTACTCTGTATCTGATATTTCAGACAGCTCGTTACGCTGGACTACAGACACAATATCTAATGGTGATAGTCAAGAATATAGCAATGAGTATACAAATCCTATAGATTTGAGTATAATATTCTCTGATGTTGGAGCAGGTGTACAGACATTGAGTTGTTTCTATAGAATGAGTCCTGTAACTCTGTTAGGAAGTCTACAAATAGCTATTAGAGGTAACAAAAATGTATTTATTCAAAGTCGTATTCAAGTTTGAACGATTTCTGTTCCCTTAATGTTTTCCTCGAGCACTAAAATGCACTAATTTGACTGTTGACTATAAATGATGTGCCGAATGGAAACTTACTTTGTGATAAATCACCTCTTTTGTCCAGGGCATATCACTCGTAGTGACCTCTAGATGTCCACCTGAGATTTGAAATTTTTCTCAGGAACCCAAAAATTTCAATTCATCATAGCGATAAAAATGTTTTTTTCAAAATTTAGCACAAATTTGATTATTCAAGTAAATTTTTCGTAGAATTCCTTCCTATAGAGGTAAATTCAATGGAGTAAGGCATAATTTCTCTAAAGTATGCCCATTCCCCATTCCCCATTCCCCGCTTTTAGAGGTCACAATGTATAAATAATTTGAAATTCTTTTGCTAAAATGTATATTTAGTAGAATAATATAGAATAATATAGAATAATATAGAATAATATAGAATAATATAGAATAATATAGAATAATATAGAATAATATAGAATAATATAGAATAATATAGTTTCAACAATCCACTGAAATTAATTTGATGAAATTTGAGTCTGCACAGACGGTGATTTGAGAATTTTAAATATAAACCGAATATTACAACTATGGAAGGAGGCACACCAGGCGCTGAAAAGTTGTACGGGGAGCGCCGTACCTCAAAACCCTTGTCAATATAGGTTCATATAGATGATGAGTAAAAGAAACAATTTATTCCATCCTAATAGAAACGAAAGACTTTGAAAATAATAGAACGGAGTAACAGGATCACTAAAGCACGATATCAGGGATGGCAAACATGGTTACAGTGAGTACCATACCCAGGGGCGGCACACTTAGTAGGGCAGGTACGGCGAGCGCCGTATCGCTGTATCACTTTTCAGAGTGGTCCTGCGTAGCAGTATCTCAAAAACTATTTCAAATTTAGTCTGCTTTCGTTTCTACGAAGTTGATTTTCCAGTATCGATGGATATATATGAGCTAGATTGGCCAAGAGCATTCACATTTCTGCATTTAATAGAATAAACTTCGTCATTTTTGATTTCCCAGTAAAGCCATTCGCATCATAATACATTATCAAACCATGAACTCTGAAAGCAGCCATATTTTGGATTCGTCTGGCCAAATTTCCTCTCGGGAAACACTGCTTGATTGAGAACGGGTTGGTTCGGCTCTTTGACTACTACAAAGTCAAAAAATTTGCTGGAAGAGCATGTCGTGGGAATCCCGATAACGGACCCATCATCGATTTCTAATATCCTTGCTATATTTAATCCCAATGACGCATTCAGTATGGATTTCATCATTCCTACTGTCATTCTCGGGCATGCATTCGTCTCAAAAAATAGAAATGTCTTCGACTATGGTTCTCTTAAGCTAGGATTGGTCATCGTTGGCCACGTTTGGTCATGGTTGGTCAAGTACTCATGTTTAGTTAAGTTTGCTCAAAATGACCACAGAAGAACAATTTTGCCAGAATTTGATGTAAAATCTCTTAGTGGCCTAATTGTTTCTAAGTTTGGTCATAGGACCTCAAGTTGAGAAACCCTGTTATAATATAAAATATCGAGATGCATTTGGCCTAGCGAATCTTTTGTTTTACGGTTTGTACATACAAAAACGTGTGTAAAGATGTCAACTCTCACTGCAAACTCGTGAGTCTGACAGATTTTCACGATCCTAAATATATTTCATGCCTTTTTGGACGAAATTTCACTCCTTGGTGACATATGAGCCGCTAGGTTTGCATCTGTGTGCTAGACATAAAGTAGAACTGAAGACAACACTATTTTAAGGAAAATTTGTTGAATATGATCAACGAATGAGAACCCAAAGAATTTAGGAATTTAAGTTCTTCTGAGTAAATAAAAACTCTGTTATTGCTATCATCAGCTACATACACGTCTCCGTTATAGTATGTACAGAGTCATGCAGGACACTTAAACTCTCCCTCTCAGATCCTCTGGTACCAATCTTCGCTACCTTGAAATCACAGAATTGGATCAGAGTCTGTAATTAAAACGTGATCTTCTGTTACTGCAATACCAATGGATCTTGAGTATGTCTTATCCAAAATTAATGACGAACTGTCCCTCGAATGTAAAAACATGTATGCTACAGTTACCCTCAGCTGATTAAGTTCATGTAAAGCTAGAACTCTAGCATATTTTAGTTTGTTGTTAGCTCTCCGTCTCTTTCCTACAGCTATGACAGGCTGCTTCTTGAGAGAGTAGTCCAACTTCCATTCTTTCACTTCAACAGACCTACGAGTAGCTTCTGAATTCATTGATTTATTTGTTGCCCATTTGTTTATTAAAGTAGTTTGTTAGAAGAATATTTAAATTTTAAATCTACATACTCGATTACCCGTGAATAGTTCAAACGAAATCTCTAGATGATTTGGATTAATATGCAAAGAAAGTGTGAAAATATGATTAATCATATGATAAATCTGTGAAATTGTCGTCCATGCCATTAGTGCATCTCCCTATAGGAGCTGTACTAAAAATTCCAAAATCTATTGACGCATGTCATAGTACATTTTAATATCTCATAATTTTGGGCTACCATAGCAATCATTGAATCAATTCGTATTCTGAAGTTACGCAAGTATAAAATAGAGTTTGTATTAGTTAATATTGTTTCTAACAAACTGAACTCTAATAAACGAAATGGGGAACATCAATCGAAGAATGCTCGTAGTCTACTGAGGCGAAAGAATGGGAACTAGACTACACTCTTAAGAAGCAGTCTGTCATAGCTGTAGGGAAGGAAGGGAGAGCTAATAACGAACTATAAGATGCAAGAGGTCTAGCTTATATGAACCTAATCAGTTGATATACATTGCTGATTTTGGCGACTGTCGTATACAAGTTGTTACTTTTGAAGGATATTTAGTCACTAATTTTGGACAAGGCGAATTCAAATATCCCTGGGGTATAGCAGTAACAGAAGATCACGTCTTCGTTACGGACTGTCTCTGTGCTTTGTTCCAATTCAGTGATTTCAAGGTAGCGAAGACCGATATCCAAGTTATCAGGAGAGGGAGAGTTAAAGTGGCCACGTGGACTCTGTACAGACTATAACGGAGACGTGTATGCAGCTGATAGTAACAATAACAGAGTTTGTATTTACTCAGATGAACTAAAATTCATAAATTGTTTCTGTTCTCAACAGCTGAGGTCTCCTAAAGATGTAAAAGTAACTCCAAACAGCATTGTAGTGCTAGACTTCAGTCCAAAATGTGTCCTCTTCTACTCGAGAAGTGGATACCTGATAAACTCGTGTGTTTCTCATGATTGATCTGCTATGGTTTATAACGTAGTCTTCTTCTGTTTGGATCCAGCAGGGAATTTCTCATTAACGATTATTCCTATCACAAAATCAAGATACGTACTCTCTCCCTCAGCAAAACTAATCCATACCATTGGGAGACGAGGGCATGGAAGAGGGGGATTAATTAGTCCATCTGGTATTTGTCTTTTCAATCAGAAACAATTTTTATTTTATCTCAGAATATACATTTCGGTTTACAGATATTTTAATTTTTTGTTACTATTAGTAATATAATTTTATCCAACTTTCTAAGTTTTCTGTGCAGACTACAGCCTTGATCTCAGTGCTTTTCTAAATTGATTTATACACTTTCATATATCTAACACGAGTATTACATACAGTTTCAAAATTTCTTTTCTAAAATGAATTATTTAGTATAATTTATTGTCTCAATAATCCACTGATTTAATTCAGTGATAATTACGTCTGCATAGACTGTAATTTGATATTTTATTATAATACAAAATTTGAATTATAACGAGCCTTTGGCTTGTCGCCTTGCGATGAACTCGGCGAATTGCACCTCGAGGTATATCCACATAACGTTTACAATACCATATTTGGACTCACCATACTTGAATACTCCAGTATAGTCGTTGAAAGCATGTTTCTACCACAATTTTGAAATTTGTTACTTTATATTCATAAAAACAACAATAAATTTACATGTGAATAATTCAAAAGTGTGAAAATCGGATTCCGCATATTCGATATATTTACTGAAGTTTTATTGAATTATGTTTCCTTAACAAACACGATAATACGTAGTTATGCGACAATTTCAAAAGTGCATACCATAAATCTTTTCCTTGACAACGTACAAACAAACAGACAAACAGACAGACAACAATTGAGATTTAATAATATAGATGTACAAATATTGTTATCACGAGTGCTAGTGGGTAACACTTATAAGAATACACCAGTTATAAGAGCATCTCAAATATTTGAACCATCACCTGGAAAACAGTTCTCCTAGCCTAACTATCTACGTATTTCTATATGGTACATGGGCAAACATAAACCTGACAAGTCCTGAATGAATCTATTGCATTTGAAATTTCTAACTCAGGATTTAGTCTGATAGAGTACTTCGTTTGCTCGTTAGTTATGCTCCAATCAAACCCGTACAATTAACAGCGTTGCTAAAGTCAGGAGATATAAGGAAATGTAAATTTTCATAAAATAAGAGTTATAAACAGTGGCGCCTCGTTAATACGAACACCAACGGACGATCAATATTTCTTCGCCTTATCTGGTTTTCGTTTCAACCGGAGTAATATTAATTGAATAACCATTTTTGGGACCTGATTTTATGTGAATATTTGTTTGTCCTATCCTGAAATGGAATTAATGAGGTTCCACAGTATATAATAAGGTTGAGGGATATTAAATCTCGTTTCATCTTTTAGACAAAATTTTTAGGCAAAATTCAATTCTCCACAATATTCATTTTTCACTTTACTCATATTCGTTTGGAATCTTAGATTCGTTATCTGATTAGATAAAAAATAATTAGAATTAAAAAATCCATGCAAACACCAAAATAATGATTTCATCAAACCTGCCGGAGTTTACCCTGCTAATAGAGATTGTTTTATCACACAAAATTACAAGTTTTATGTACTTTTACCAAATGTCTTAGACACTGCTACTCTAACAATCAGCTATGAAGGATACAGCAATACTTTTAGCGATGCTAACAATCCAATGTTTCCATCTCCAGAACGAATAACCATTCGATCAAATACTGAGAATGTTACTTTCATCTGTAGTCAATGCTTGATGATACATTTTATCAATCAAAACAAGCTAACTATCATAACTACCCTCCCATACAATATTCCAGTATTATCTGAAGAGAATGAAGGAATCTACATGTTGGTAAGAGAAACAGCTTCAGAAGTACAATACATTACAGCTAGTGTGCATATTGAGGTAGATATACCAACAGTGCCTTCAACGAGAACTCTAATGCCTAATGTCACAAAAATGCACATCAATGAAACATCAAACAACAGCTTAATCATTATTACTATTATCATAGTATTGCTTATCGTTGTTACAATAATTATTCTCATTATAGTAATGGTACCAATAATTGTGATAATATTTTTTATGAGGCGAAGAAGATATCAAGAAGTCAAAGATGATTCTGTAAAATCTACCAAAAAACAACTTCCATCCAAGAAACCACGTAAAATTCAAACAAGTGCTGATGGATATTCAGAATTACCAATTTCGTCAGAGGCTAATTTAAGAGATAAAGAATACATTGAACTTGGTGAAATTCAAAATCAAGAATATATGACAATTGACGAAGCTTCGATTGTTTTGGAAACAGAAACGTGATCAGTTGTAAATCCCTACTATTCTAATTTAGGACCACCTATTTCTAGTCAGAGTAGAACAAAACAAATACAGGTTACAGGAGACAGAGATTATGTCAGAATGGATAGAAGTAATTCTGATGAAGGATACACCCCAATGAGCTCTGTTATAAAAGAAAATACACTTCCAAGCAAATCTATTTCTGCTAGAGATTTCCCAAATACTTACAAACTTTATGTAGATTCAGGAATTGGAAACGATTCAAAGTTCTTTGTCGAATTCAAAGAGTTAAATGAGCAAACTAAGAATGTTCTCTCAGAATCAGAATATACAAAATTCAGGGAGCACGTTAGCCATAAAAATATCCTGTTTCCTGATGAAAATAGAGTTATACTGGAATCTCAATACTTTAAATGTAATTATATTAATGCCAGCTGGCTTGAAAATTACGAATACATTGCAACTATACATCCAACTGACAAAACGAAACAAGATTTCCTACAGATGATATTTCAAACCAAAGCTAGTATGGTGATAATGCTGACTACTAGACAGGAGAGAGCCAAGATTCTCACTGGAGTCTCTAATCGTATGTGTTATTGGCCAAAGAAGGATGAGCCTCTGATATGCCAACCATTTGAATCCAATTTAATCAGCTGTACTGAAACTACTGCATTTGTGAAACAAGAAATATCATTGAAGAATACTGTGGAAGGAAAAGAGCACTCATTTATTCACTGTGTATCCCCAATTTGGAATGAAGATTGTACAGTGAGTGACATGGCATGGGTTGTAACACTCTTAAATAGAATAGTCAAACAGAAAAAAGATTCTCCTTACATACCAATCATAATACATTGTCCTGATGGTATTTCTAAGACTGGGATAATAATGACAGCATTGAACTCAGTCAAAGAAATGACCTCGAGGAATACCATTAATATTTTCGATGTAGTTAAGAACTTGCGTAGACAAAGAATGAAAATGGTACCCACTCTGGTAAGTTCTTGGACATTATTATAGTAATGTAAATTTGTAAATCATAGCCTACTATAGTCGACCACTTGTAATTTAAATACCCGTTAATTCGAACGATGTTTTTCCATTGAAACTCTCGCACGTATCCCAAACACATCAGTCCAACAAATTATTTTTTCCGTTACAGTTCGAATTATAAACCATATCAATCAAGATTATTGCATAATCTGAAAAATGACCATATATGAGTATTAGGGTGTATCAATTGCCTCTTTTGTCTAAAAACACGTCGCGTACTACTTATTAATTTATCTATGTATGCACCATTTCAATGAAATCCATGAAGATTTAGTGGTATCACAATATATTTTTGTAATTGTGCTGGTTTTTAGTCCCTTTTGTCCTGTTCTCGTCCCATTTTAATGAAAAATGCAGTTATTTCATGAATAGAGATCTGAAAACTTGGATTTGAGTAGTGGGTTCATGTCGGTGAATAATACTATTCAAAAAACCAATCTTGTACAGTTTAGGAAAAATTAGCGAGAATATTTTTTGGTCGGATCTGATATGATACGTATCATCGATTGAAGCGATTTTCACTATTACCTTCTAAATTGTAAAAGATTGGTTATCAAAATGTATTATTGACCGACATAAGACCACCCCCAAACTACACAATTCCAAGTTTTTCAAATCTCTATTCATTATCAAATTTCATGTTTCACCAAATTGTATCTAAAAGGGGCAACTGAGCCACCCTAACGCAACAGGTTGGGTATATTGACAATTACGTCACATTGGTAAGAGTTATCATGTTAAAGTGTATTACAAGGCAAAGCGGTCCCAGGATTGATAAAGAGGTCCAGATTCAAGAATTGCAGAAGTATAATGCCCCGGCATTAATTGCGTGTTCTGAGATATCATTAGCTATTATCCGTTTATAATTAGATCAGTACACCGGACTACACCCTCGATTATCCGAACAGCAAGAAGCATTATACGTACTATTTTAGCACTATTTTTCGGATGATGTCCCTAACTTTGAAGCTCTGCTAACGTTAAAATATGTCACTTTCGATTCCAGAATTTTCACTGAGTGATCAGAGAGGATTTCACGCATACTCCTGCCCAATGTATAGTTTATACCCGATTTCCCATACCCTTGTAATACATTTTGATATGCTATCTCTGCTCATTATGACGTAGTTTAATGTATACCCATATATGGTAATATTCAAATACGTATCAGGTCATGTGTGCTATTATTAAATTAGCGAAACAAATAGAATTGCCTATGAATGTGTTGATATATATCGCTGTCTCTAGTCCAAATTTTTCAATGATCAAAATCAATTTTACAGGAATTTTAATGATTCTATCCAATAGGGTTGCTATAGGACCTGCTACTCGCTGATGAATGAGTATTGTTCTATTCACCTCTAATTTATATCAATACGTATGTTTATCTTCATTTGTATATCTCTAACTTTATTACTAGCATTGTCCTATGGAGCACATTCCTAATTCTTATTTATAGTACTATGCTAATTACTCTTTGAGCTGAAACATAACATTTTGCTAATTTAGTATTGTAGTAATTATTAATTAAGATTTTGTATCCTGTATCTGAGAACATCTTACACTATTCTGGTTATCTGGATAGGAGGATATGACAATATTGGGCTGAATAATCTATAATCAAATCGTCCAGTTTAATATGTAGTCAGTGATTAGTTTAAACTTTGTGCTTAACTTCTTAGTGGATAATGCGGAGGCAACGTATTTTTACTTAACTAATTCTTTTAGGATTCATTAATTAAACTATTAAAGGTATGACTTTGATCTTTTGGGTCGCACCTTTTGGCTTCGCGTCCCTGGCACACCTTTTGTAGAGATTAAACTAGGATTAAACTGTTACTGAATATCCGTAATTACTAGAATAGTAACCAAGATGATTATTAATATAGCCACCCTATGAGAGAACTACTATTCTAGGAAATACGAGATATTCAATAGTTATGGGAGTGAAATCGACCTTGCAGGTTTGCATTATAACGATGTTTTCTAAATGTTGTCCATTTTTGCTTAAATCTATTGAGCCATAATTAGTGCGTAACTAGAATTCACAAAGAGAGGAGTCATCGTGACTATTTGCTTTATCTGCGGTTGCAATAGGGAGATGTGGGAAAAAGGCGAAAAAGCGAGGAGGATCTCAATGCGAGTTACACCCAGCATATAGTTTTGTCTGACTATGGCCCTCTGGAACCATAGAGCGGGTAACAACATACCTGTGAATGCTGTACATCATCAAGGAGTTTACGAGTTGTCCTCTGTTCATTAGCAACAGGTGGTTCATTGCTGATAGAGATTGTACCAGCTATAATGTCATCTTCTCCTCTATAAGTTATGTAGTTTATCTACTCGGATCCTACACAAATCACAAAAATCTAAACAATAGCAGAAACTTATTCAGAAATTGAAGTCCTTTTCGTCATGGAGGCTCGTATTATGGTAAATGGTGGTGATAGCAACAAAAAATTATCAAATTACCACAAAACTCTCAACTTAGTGGCTGAATTAAGTCACTATACCAAAGTATTCTTTGTGAACAGTATTTTACGTGATTTAGTAAAATACCAAATTTCCAATCAGCCAAGAACTCACAATAATCCTACAATTAATTTCAACATCTCTTCTTTTCAAGAAATCAAACCGGACAATTTTTCGAGGAGGTACGTCTGATACTGTAAACATTTTCGTAAATTGAAAATTATCATACTAAGAATATTTGTAGCCTATTGTTAATACTCGTAGTATTGTCAACTGTAGGTCATAAGTGGACAACTCACTATCTCATGAAGATACGTTGCCCAACTACTATGGAATTAGAATCGGTTAATTCTTAATTTGAATGAAAATTAATCTATCCTTACAATAAGCAAATTATTTTTGTAGAGCAAATATCTACACATTGTATTACTTCCTTTCAGAATAGGAAAATATTTATAACTTTCTAAAACTTCCTATCTTATTGTTCTTAGGTGTTAAATATGTGTTAATGAAACAATAGATCTAGTTGATAACCTCGAGGCCATCAAATTTGTGCTCTACATAAAAGTATCTTCATACAATAACCCAAATATATTTTATAGTGCAAATATCTACACATTGTATTACAGATTCAAATGGAATCAATTTGGATATTTTTGAAAGAAGAGTTACTGATACTCGCGAAACTAATCATTCCAATCTACTTTACAATATTCATATCAAACATAAATAGTCTATTCCTGCCTGCGATATTTGCAGGGCATATAGGTGATGTTGCTAAGAATTATGCAGTTGTTGGTCTAAGCACTTGCTTTGTTACAACTGCTGGAATATATGCACACAATTTCATAAGCTGTGCAGTGAATACATTGGGTTCACAAGCCTATGGGGCAGGTAAGAATAAAGAATTGGGCACTCTCCTACAAAGAGGATTGTTAATCCATTCTCTCATGTCCCTAACTATTGCAATCATATGGATTAATGCAGAGAATATTCTCCTATTGTTACACCAATCTCCTGAGCTGAGTAAGATGTGTGGAGAATTTATGTGGGTTATGCTACCAATTCTACCTGCTTATGCAATTATCTATCCCACAATGAGAATACTACAAGTACAGAAAATTGTGTTACCCACAATGATTATTCTCGTCAGTTCAACACTGATAGAAAGTATTCTCTGTTATGTTCTAACTAACTACACTCTGCTAGGCATCAAAGGCATAGCTATAGCTGTTGTCATTACATTCATTTATCAAGCTATTGCTCATCTTGTGTATATACGTTGTAGCTCAGTTTGGGAAAGAATTTGGGGAGGTTTTACTTGGATGGCTTTACAGAAATGGGGTCAATATTTGTACTATGGTTTTCCATTGTTAATCATGACTCTGTTACATGATGGTGTGTTTAGTTTGGGTAACATTGTAGTAGGCGCAACCTCTTCTAATGCAGCAGTGGATTTATCAGAATATTCTGCTGTGTTATACATCGAATACTGCCTGTATGTACTCTCCAGTTGTATGAATATTGCTTCATCAATTAGAGTTGGCATTCTTGTTGGAGAAGACAACATTAGTAGAATGAAAAAGGTTTGTGTGTTGACAACATCAGTGACTCTATTGTTAGTATTGGTTCAGGTGAGTGTTTTACTTGCTGGCAGTAGTTTGTGGGGTAAGATGTTTATATCAGATCAGGAGGTAGCACAAGGTATAGTGAACATTATATTTGTGATAGCTGCTTATCAACCGATAGATGGAGTAGTAGAGAATTTTCTGGGAATACTTGTTGGCATAGGAAAGCAGTGGTTGGGTATTGTATTTCCAATTGCATTCTTCGTTATAGCTACTCCCAGCGCAATTCTCTTATCAGTTGTTGCAAAGCTGGGCCCATTAGGGTACTGGATGGGGATTATGATAGCTTTTATAACCCGAGCCATTTATCTCATCCCCCTTAATCTATGCTGTGTGAGATGGAACAAGATTACCAGTGTTCTAGACTCAGTCTCAATCAGCCCAGAAAACAATTCTACATAATTGTTGATATGTTTACATATATGAGCTCTAATTTATGCTTGTTAAGAGAATTGTCAAATAATTAATGATGTTGCTTCCTCTTCATTACTCATGTCTATATGTCTACATAATTCAAGATAGTGTACCTGTCTAGGGTACAAAATTTTGTCATTCTTCGTTGACAGCATAGCAAAACATAACATTTAGAATTTGTCCAAAAATATTCAAAAGTTAGTTTTAACTTTGAATTTATCCTACTCTAATCTATTTGAAATCTGTCTAGTTAACTTTTTTAAATAGCCACTTTTAAGACACTAGAGCAATACGCTTGTAGGAGAAATTCTAAATTACAGATAGGACAACTTCCGGACATTTACTAGGATAAATTCAGTTTTCAGTATACCTCCTTTTCAGGGTAGGCGCCACCGATCCAATTGTTCGGATTTTAACCGGATCACTTTTTGGTGTAGCATTGAGTGATAGTGATATTTACGTTAGTGATACAGAACTTGATCGCATATTCCGGAACCAAATGTTCTTTTAGCTGCTAAGGACGATGTTATTTGTGTTTATTATTATACCAAGTTTGCATTATACATTTTCTATAGGTAAATTTAGAAAGTCTCGATTTCAGCTAACACTAATTTAACAATTTATAAAGTGGGCACAACGAACATAATAAAACTCT
>JAKMXF010000017.1:0-14469 GCA_024704765.1 Oopsacas minuta | reverse complement strand
CCTACAAATACAAATGGGTTTTGGGTATCTGCTAGACTATTAGGGGATTTGGACTATAAGGGAGGTGGACTATTAGAGAGGACATACTGTATAACAGAATCTTTTTGTGAAGCATATTTATGTCAGTTTCAGGTTCTAGGGTCATCAAATGGGCCCTATTTCAATTCTGCTTAAGAAGAGTAAGAATTTGTGATTAACTTGTCTCGCTAAACTAGACATTAATCTATCATGTTCAACTCAAAGTCTCCTATTTTATAGGGTCCCTACATCCTTGTCCTGATTGTAAATCAGAAACATTGATATACTCACCCAAAGGTTACTATGTGTGTAAGGGTGCTCTTTCTGAATGGAGCAAGTGCATTTATACTACAAAGGAACCTAAGAGGAAGAAGTTTCACATTCCAGAAGAAGTTAAAGAAATTCCTGAAATGTGAGTTTATGTGGGAAGGATTTGTATATTTATTTATCTAGAATGGAACCAATTATTGGCCGAATCCTATAATTTACTCTATATAGCACGAAAACGCGATAACGGGGCGCGGAAATTTGACCAAGATATATGTAGGAATTGTACCAACAAATTTATTGTTATGAATGATTCAATGTTGGCTAAAAATACTTTTTCGTGCAAGTAATGCAGTAAGCTAGAACATGTTCATACTTCCATACAACATTTGCATGCAATTTTTCATGGAATTTAATTTACAGTACACGATACAAGATCAACGAAGTTGCATCGTGTATGGCCAGCCATAGACTACTATATCATAAAGATAGGAAAGTAGCCGAGCTACGAATAAAAAAGTGAGGCTATTTGTATAAATCTCATAGAAGTTAAATTAACCCTTCAAAGTTTGTGAATTGAACTTTTTTTAGGGTTAGAAAATGTAAGAAATCAGTTAAGAATACCTAAAAGTTCTAACGGCCATCTTTCATCCGTTTAGGCGCCATTTATGCGATGACGTTAACATTTATATAAGTTGACTATTTTCTCAAATATTTTTACATTTTTTACCCTAAAAAAGTTAATTTCACGAACTTTGGAGGATTGATTTAACTTTTAGGAGATTTATACAAATGGCCTCTGTTTTATTCGTTTCTCGGTTACTTTCCTATCTGTGTTATGTAGTAGTCTATCGGTCAGCTCATGCATGGCGCGTGACATAAGTTTCTATGGCTTATAACCTCCTATCCCGAAATCTTTGTAATATTGTCCTGTTGCCAAATTATTATCAGTAGATGCATATGTTTGCCATTCTATTTTATTCATTTACGAACCCAGAGTTGTTTAGAAAACATTCCATTTTCCTAGAAAGTCTATGAAACTGAGTTACAGTGTAGGACAGCGCATCTTCCCTAAACTAACTGCTTCTGCTCCCAGCGCATCCTCATCATTAGGATCTCAAGAAGCGATGGAGACAGAAACTTCTCAACCTTTGAATGGATTCTCTGTTTGTATTGTAGGGAAATTGGAGAGAACTAAGGTGAGGATTACTATATCTCTAGTATAGTAGAACAATATAATACGTATTACTGACCTTGTTGATCTGTAAACCTTTAGTCATCTTACATTTCATACTGCACCATTATGTATAATTTTAGGTTCCACACCGTCATTTCCAGCCACATCCATGACATCAAGCATTACAACGTGATTTACCCAATTCCTAATTTCCAATCAAAACAACCTCAGAAATCACATTAATTAATCATACATTTAAAATTTGTATATAGTACACTTACGTGCCATAATAAATGTTAACAATATTGGTCAGATCTTTAAACATTCATGTGGCCGGCAGGGTTTAAAAGGTTGACTACCCATGATCAAAGGATAGGAATACATTTTGTAAATGTTATGGTTAGTTTATATACGAATCTTTTGGTCATCACGAATTACAAAAGTCCCCTCGTCTAAGTATTTAATTATTAACCAATCAGGATGATTTAGTAATTATTTAGATATTAATTGTTGATTCTAGGGTGAACTTACTGCAGAGCTAACTTCATTGGGAGCTGTGGTTGTAGACTCTGTCTCCCAACAAACAACGATTGTACTCAGTAATCCCAATGAAGTTACTAAAAAGTCTGCTAAGATCAAGACAGCTGAGAAACACAGCATTCCAATCCTGTCAGTTAGTTTCTTAGAAGAATCAAAAACTGGAGATGCCTTGTCTAAAGTGTTAACCAATAAGATATCAGATTGGGGAGCAGTTGTAAGTATTCTGTGTTGGTTATTTTTAATTCGAATTAGATATATATATATATATATATACTTTGAATCGGTATACGACTCAGCAGGCGTATGTGGGACTCCTACAGGCATATACATTTCATCTCTTATACCTCTAGGCGTGCAAAAATCGAACAAGACTACAATTTATGCGTTATGATACTTTCAGATTGCAATTTTGATCGTATGACCATATACTTTCTATCTCAAACTTATTGCAATCGAGGAATTAGCGAAACCAGACTATTAGTCCTCGAAAATTTATCCCAAAGGACCTCAATTTCTCACCATTTTCAATCTGCAAATGTTTTTTTCGCAACTCCTTGTACTTTAGTAGTTTCTATTTCCAGCCTCTACCCCCATATTAGTGCTGCATAGATCATTACTGTTTCATCTTTTGATCTATATTAATAATATGTTTCATATTCTATATCCGATAGCCTCAAATGTTAACCAAGTCTGGTGTATTTAAGAGCTCTGCTAAAAGCGAAAAGTCAATTCCCAAAATGGCAAAGATGACTGTAAAGGGAGGAGGAGCTGTAGACCCTGATTCAGGACATGAGCATGACTGCCATATCTATAAACAAGGAGATGTGATCTACAGTGCCACCCTAGGAATGGTGGACTTGTTTAATGGAATGAATTCTTATTACAAGCTACAATTGTTGGAACATGATACTAAGAAGAAGTAAGTTCAGATCCAATATTTCATATTTTTACTGTTGTAGTATTCTATGTTTGCACATGCAAGGATTGTCTATTTCTAGTTAACTTCTATCTTGTCTAGATATTATATATTTCGTGCGTGGGGCCGTGTAGGAACGAATGTGGGTAATAGCAAGTTGGAAGACTTCTTCTCACTACCCAAAGCTGTCAATGAGTTCGCTGCCAAGTATTTAGAGAAAACTGGTTAGTACTCATTTATATGACAAACAAGCAGTGAGACAAGAACAGTATAAAATTCTAAGTCATAGCCGGGTTAATTAAGTAATCTGTTCAATTTTGCTTGTAAGAAGAGCCACCTTCGATTATTTATATTACTACTGTAACAGATTGGCGGTATGAGAGGCCCTATGTAGTTTTGATGTACAGGTACTTTTGAATGGGTAGCACTCTTATTTCAATAAAAAATTAAACTCTGCTAAGATTGGGGTCTATGATCCCCATGACGTCACTGCTTCTTTGAATTTATTTAATCATAACAATCTTTCGTAAAGCTTTCTAATTTCGTTCTAACCTATCTTAACCAATTTTGTATTTCAATAATACAGTAAACATTGGATTTAACGACAAATCGCTTATAACGACTCATTTTGCTTACCCAGAATCTCGCAGCATTATTCTGCACACACCATACCTCGGGTATAACGACCTGTCGGATACGACAAATTGAATTTAGCGACATATTTTCTNTCCTAGCTGAGATGAATATTAAGACAGATGCAGATTATGAAGAGTTCTTAGAGCTAGATTATCTGCCAAATATAGTTAGAGGATGTTCTTCTCTTTATGGACACGCTTCTATACACACATTTCTTAAGGTCAGTCAAGTTTATTGTTGATTCAAAAGTTATTTCCAGAGCATTAAAGGAGCCCGCTCCTATTTAATTGCAAACAATTTACAAATTTCATCGTTATTATGCATAAAATTCAGCATTCTTGGAATCAAAAGTGGATGCTGGGACACTTTTGTATAATTCACAATATATTGAAATGGTTTGAAGTTGCACATTTAGCAATTTCCCGAATGTTAAATTCAATCCTGACTGCTTAAAATACAAATATAACGAAAATCTGAGAGAATGAAAAGGAGCGCGATTGGAGTCCGCTCTGTTTGTCCTGGAGCGGCAGCCGGAGTGTGCTCCTTTTCTGATTAAGGATCGGAGGTGGGAGCGCCGCTCCTTTTCAGGGAGGGAGCCCAGAGCGAGAGCGCGCTCAAAAACTGAGGAGCGCTTAATGCTCAGGTTATTTCACATCCAGCTACTAGGCCATCCAAACGTTATCTAGCTCTAAATTCATGAAAGTATCTACCCTCTCCATATTTCACGCTTCTTGTTATTAGATGTGAAGGGAAGCGACAGTTTGCCGATTTCTATCTTTTTTTAAGAATATAAGTTCGTCCATAGCATTCTATGCGCTAAAGTAGTGGGCTAATGGTATTGATCGATAGATTTGGACCAGGGATGTGTTAAATCAGTCATATGGAATTCTAGTAATTTCTATAATATTTACGTGATATTTTGGCCAGAATAAATCTATTAGAATAAGCAATCAGATGACGTTATTGCGGCCAGGAAATGGTTAGTAAATATGGACAGTAAGTAATGACAAATACCATTACAGCAAATATGTCAGAGAACTGTTCTAATTTTGAAACTATTTTAAGAGGTAATAAATACATTTATTAGCTTTTCAACTTGTCTTTTCGAATTTAGTTTCCGTTGCCCTGAAATATTCTACTCAAGTTCAATATACAAGAGAGGCCATTCGGTACTGTAGTTTTAGGTGAGATATACAAGAGGTGCTATGTTATTTTTGTCCTATGTTCTAAGTATTCCACTAACTTCAAATTGGCCACAAGTTAAATGTACTCGATTTAACATTATACGACATATCAAGAATATACATAGCATTTACTGCATTTGATGACATTTCCCTGGGGTTAATCACTGATATCATTTGCTTCAGTGCCTCTGCTAGTTTTATTATTTATGAGGAATTTTCTAAGTCAGCAGGTTCGATATTCTCCAGTGATACTTTCGTGAACGGAGAACCAGGTCTCGGGTCCTCTTCCAATGAGTCATTTTCCAATATAAGCCCTCCATACTGTCTCTGTATCGTTCGTAGAGATACATTATCATTCCCTAAACTCGACGTCATTTCAATTAATGAGTTTGTAGTTGATATCTCAAGTCTAAAGATATTATATACTTTTGCTCTTATTTGGGCTTTATTGAGTATTACCATAGTTACCAAGAAATATGTAAAATGGATAAAGTGAAATTGTCTGCAAATGCATAGTACTATTGTAGCTACCTTCTTGAAATTTACAGTACAATAGCTTGTGGCTAAATTTGAAGTTAGCGGCTTTTTAGAACATGTTAAACGACAAAATTTGTCTTTTTCTACAAAATTTACAAACCATACTTGCCAAGAGACTAAGTGTCCGTTTATGCCAAATATGCAATATTGCATGCCATGATTTATCATTTCCTTGAAAAAGGACACAGACAGACAGACAAGAGAATCACAACATATATTCACAGTTCAGTATGATTTAGTAACTCGTATCATTACCACCTTTTCTTTAGGTTAATGAACTACACGGTATAATACGTGCTCATCAATCCAAAGATCTTGGTTACATGACTCACTACAAGGACACTTGGCATAAACCTTACTACTACCCTATGGTAATCACAGTATTCTCTGCTCCTAACTACGTAGGGACTCATGGAAATCTTGCTGCATTCCTACACTTCAAGGCTGATACTAGTGGTATTGAGATTATACAGTTTGATGCAAAGCAGACAGCTCGTATCGATCTAGCGCCTAATCCTAAAGGAGAACGTTTCTCCTTTCCTCCTATTCAAGCCAAAACTCCTCTCAATGTTGCCAAGAAGTCTGTCACTACAAAAGAATTCACTGATGATTCTGACGTATTTGAGTTTTCTGGATTGCCTCTCAGACAGCGGATAAGTACAGCGCCTGTAAACAGTAAGTTTAAGCGGAAGAGCATTAGCCTGCTACAGCAAGGAACCTTGGGGGAACAAGGTAGCGAAAAGTTCAGACTTGCTATGAGTACGAGCATTGAGTGTGAGAAACATCCTGGATGGAATAGTATACGGAGAGCTACATTAGCTGTTGTAAAGTTTAAGACCTCGCCCATGAAGAAAGTTAAGAAAAGCGCATCAGTGCATACAAGCGGTATTATTGCTAGTTCTACTAAGTGTTCTGATGATGACACACTTAATCCTGCTACCAATTTTACAACTCCCAAAGCACAAGCTTCTGGTGATAATTCTGGTGATGGAGGCGGTAGTACACCTTCGTTTCCGCGTTCCACATCTGAAAATACTCCCATTGTGTTCTCTAGAGCGCGTTCTAGCAACATGGATCCAGAAGATGACCAGCAAATACGAATACTGTTTGACACGATTGACAAGAATGGAGACGGTAAAATAACTCGCAAAGAATTCTCAAATTTTCTATACAACATTGAAGAGTATAATTTTAATCAAGGTCATGAACTGTTTAATAAAATTGACATCAATTCAGATGGATCTGTTGACTTTACAGAGTTCTGCTCTTATATCAGTACGTTAGAGTTACTTCCAGAAGAATCTATTACAGCTATTGACGACTAATCTTCTGCTAGCGACAAATATAATTATTCCTGTAACTAATGATGGATTATATTATTTATGTGTGTATATATAGAGATTCCTCTAATTGTTTATTTTCTTTGCTCGATAAGATATTGTATGTACTATATGTATTATATATATATATTGGTGAATGAAATCTAATAGATACGTATGTCGTCTCTCTTATGACAATATAAGTGATTACATGTCACTATTATTCCATTCAAGGATAGAAGATCCATCTTGTATAAAACAGGGTAAAAAAGGCTCGAAATATGGCCAAATGGTCCAATAAAGGCAATTATGCAATCAAATGATGACAACTCATAATTTGAGAAGCCATACTCATACTTTGATATCCTATTTAAATGGGTTGATAATACACTTATAGTAAATAACTCAAACAGTTGTGCTAGACATCTCAATATTTGATACAGTCATCTATACGAAATCCGTTTCATTCATGATATAAAGTAATTTAAACTCGATATGAGTCAGTTATGACGAATTACTCACATAAATGAATTTATCAAAAGATTTCCTAGCATTTGTACACAGAATGTATGGAAAAATTCTAAGTAAAACATAAGTTATGGTAGATCAATATTCAGCCTATGCATTTCTCACCGTGGTTTGAATTTGTCGCGTCCGTGTATTCTACTAGTCTGTGTTCAAAGACAACCAATATTAATGCGATTTAGTTAATATCATCATATCTTATTTATTTTAAATTGTTGTACTTTTTCAGATTTCATTATCTAAATGGAGGAGAAATCTAAATTTCTAGCTGAGTATGCTAAGTCTAGTCGAGCTGGTTGTAAAGGCTGTAAAGGTAACATATTCAAAGATAGCCTGAGGATAGCTGAGATGGTACAGGTTGGTCATGACACAACTATTACTATTGGACTTCATGCTTCACAACCATAACAGCATTACAACGTATTTAAATCCTAGCAGTTGGGTATTTGTGTTTGATTAATTATAGAAAAATAGCCAATACCATATATACGTGTACTATCATTAATTTGTAAGTCGCCAAATATTAATCACAACAAAGAATATATAGACTGAATATTAACTGCATGCGCACATGCATGTGTAATTTAGTGTCTAAATAAATCCTCCCGTATGAATATTACTTTACTCAAAATAGCATTATACACCCTGCACCAATTAGCTTAAAGTCCGAATTTGCATAATATTATTCATTTGTAAGTTAGGTTTTGAAAGGTTCTAATTTTTTATACACGAATTCTGCTAGTTACGCATAATGAGATGTTACTTTTAGGTGCGTATTCTCAAAAAAATTTTATTGAATTATTAGCGGGCTTCTCAGTGCTCGCCTGCTAGTCTGCTACGGGACTGCCGTATGCTCAACACTTAGTGCCTCAAACTTAGCAAAACAACAGCTAAACTTCTTTTAGTGCTTTTGGTCACTGCGTGACGGTTTATACACTAGAACCGAAAAATATATTTAAATTTGAATTTCGAAATCATCTTTGTTTTATGATTCAGACTGTAGAGTATTTTATTTTATTAAAATCTCACTTATCACTTTGTATCTCTTCTTATTGGTTTGTTTGGTCTTATAGTCTCCACATTTTGACGGTAAAGTGCCCAACTGGTACCATCAATCTTGTTTCTTTAAAAAGAAAACAATTAAGAGCACAGCAGATGTTGGTGGATACGATTCTCTCAAGTGGGAAGATCAAGAAAAAATTCAGAAAAAATTAATGTCAGTGGACGGGACTAATTCTGCAGGAGCTCATGGGAAACATTCTGGTATGTTTGCTGAAATATATTGTTATTTACCACACAGTTATATGTAGTAGTCATATTAAGAGTAATCTTAATTCTTTTATTTATGTATTTTTTATTACTATTTATCTAAGTTGTATAATACCTTATACATTATCTATTTTACGTATTATACTTCTGGGTTAATCTCGAAATAGGACATTTTGACATTTTTGGACTTGTATAAATCACATAATTATCAAGTATTCATAATTTGGTCAACTAAGCTGATATTTCTCATTAACAATTCGAGAACTTCTGTTTTCATGCCGAATATATATTGCAGCAATCAGCCTAATAGAAGTTACGTCACCAAAATATATAATACGTATTAAACAACTTAGCTATTTATTCTAGCTAATCCTTAGCCAGTAATTGTCCTACTTGCAGGGATCTCGCACATTTATAATGTTGTCAGTGTGTGACACTAGGTCAGCACGTTGGTGCCGCAATACCGCACCTGTGATACATTTATATCTACAATTTTGGTTGGCACACGTAATTGTAGGTGCAGCATGTTCCGCATCTTGGCTACGCCTCTAATTTTGCCAAGGACTCTTATTTGGAAACAACAAATTGTAATTTAGTTTCATCTTGTGATAATTATGTAACGTATCATCACTATACGAAACTGCATTACAGTTAGTTGCTCCCAATTCCCAAGTAAGAGTTTCTGGAAACTGAAGAACTGTGGCACGTGTCTTTATTTTTAGTATAATTAATTACATGCGTTTGTCCAGCTGCAGGGTTCCACTTCATTTTCACAGTACAGAATAACGAAAGTAGAATTACTTGCAAAGGAAATATTTGAGAACTTTTAATTTTAGCCAATGTTAAGAGAAGTCCTAGAAGTCCTGTTATTCGTTAACAAATACAGTAGAAACCGGTTTTTCTTACTATTTCTTCCACGGAAATAAAGAAAGAAAAAAACTGATTAGTAAGTAAAACAGATTTCGACTGTACTTTTGGCTGAAGTATGAATTGCAAAACATTGTAATGATTGTAATAATTTATATTTCCTGTCTCGATTTTGAAGGATATGATCGCAATTGAAAACTATATTTACACCCATACATGTATTTCCGTGAAATTTGTATTCCGTATTTACAATGTTCACTATTGTGGTTGCATATTAACATTTATTTGAATTTACTAGTTGCGATAGATCACGATTATGTTGCAGAATATGCAAAGTCTAATAGAAGTTTATGTCAAGGTTGTGGAGAGAAGATTGAAAAGGTAATGTTAATTTAATGATTAAAATACAACAAATATTAAAAATTCAACAAGCATTCCTTGAATATTATTCAATAAATAAATATTAAACTATTTTAACAAATTATTTCGCCTTCTTAATAGTTTCACATTTTCAGTTGACTTAGCATGTCCTTTACTCGAAGCTTTTACAAAACAATTGAGCGCTGTTTGGAGATTTTTCTCTACTCCTTTTCCATTGAAGTACATCAATCCCAGGTTGTAATGTGCTACTGGATTCTCTAATTTAGCTGCACGCGTTAACATTTTGACTGCAAGTTTGTATTCTTGTTTATTTGAGTAGCAGAGCGCTTTTGCGATGAATAAACCTGCTGTATCTTCCATAGCTTGTTTCTGAATTGAGCTTATTTCGGATAAGTTCATTTCTGATTCCAAAGAATTGGATGATGTTTCTTTATCCGATTCATAGTCTTCTCCAGTAATTTCATTTGCTAAGATATCGTTCTTCAATTGCTCGTGATATAGAGTTTGTCTCTTTTCCACCACAGTCACAAACCATGTTAACCAACTGTTGAACAAGTTGACCAATTGATTAACAATGATTACTATCAATAGTGATACTGGTGCATCAATATTGTCAGCATTAATTTCATCTATAGTGGGGTGTGTCGCGATTGTTTCGTCATTTCTATCCGGAGTGTTATAATTGTTGGATTGTATAGGAATTGTATATGGTTCTAGTTTCGGAGTATTGTTGTTGAGAAATTTGTAATGGATCTTAGCAATAGAAAATGTTGCTAACAATAGTATTATTTCGATAAGTATTTGTAGCAGATATTCTGATGATGTCATTTAGATTCTATTACTATTTTTGTAATTTCTAATTTCCTTTGCGATATTATTCTATTTATACATTTTATACAAATCTAAATAGTCATAGATTACGTATACCTTCCACGTGTAGCTAAGCCTGAGCTAAAAACTACCTGAAACCTTTCGAATCACTTTTCTAGTATATCTAATATAATTGTTGTAGCAATTCTATTGGCTGGAATTTTATAACTATGTTTCTATAGAATTCTTATTGCTATTATGTATATTCAATTTGCACTAGTAATACTGGAATTTGTTAGGGAAATTTAGGAAATTATAGACCAGCTGTTATGCGAGTTTTAATAAACTATCGTACAGGATATTACCAGCTGCTACCAGTGTTTCACCAAAGCCACCCTCTGAAAAATGAATCTGAATAAAATACCCTCAGGATAATTTGAAAATAGATCCATCCCTGGCCGTTACCAACATCAGTAGACTCTAGACTATTTAGCCATTACTTACAGAGTGTACTTCATTCCTGAAGGGTAACCAAGAAATAGATGTTTGTTTACTAAGTGTTGCATGGAGATCCTTCCTTAATATATTTCATGGATTAACATCCTTATTTTCATGCATTAGCAGATCTGGCAGGATTGTTGTAGTATATGCCACTCTCTTCACCTGAATACAGTCAAACTGTTACTATTGTAATGAAACGGAACACTAAATTTTAGCATCACATTTTACACAATTCTGTAAACATCAACATTTCCTCAAATTTTAACCTACAAACATTCCAACATTTTTCTGGCCATAATCGGTTAAATATATACAACTGTTCTAGACAAATTTTCTTTATACAGCTAAACCCCCGAGAAACGGCATCATCTGGAGATAATTATGTGCTGTATCTCAGAGGTTCGAGAAGTTATATTTGTATAGGAAAATCAATCAGTGGAATGGGATTGTGCCGTAGGTGCCACTTTGGAGGCTTTACCTGTATTTGCAAATATAAATTTGTGTTTATAGGATGCACTTAGACTTGGACATATGGAAACTTCTGATGGTGTTGGAAGCAGACCAGTGTTTGTTAAATCGCCACGCTGGCATCACGTAGAGTGTTTCATGAAGAAGAGGGAAGAGTTGGAAGCTAGCAATTTATCTGCTAACAATATTAATGGATATTCCTCTTTGAAGAAAGCAGATAAATCTTTGTTAGAGAAAGAGCTTGGGAAGGCTAAAGTAGCTCCCAAGAGAAGTAAGGAACAGACAGGAGCTCCTCCTGCTAAGCGTACTAAGGAGGAACAAACAGAATTGGATTACCTGAAGGTATATTATACCTTCGATTAGTAATTGGCGAATCACAGCAAAATATAGGCTACATTAATTAACTCGAGGTACAAGTAAACTATTGGCCTTTATTTGAAATTATGAGACTTAGCTAGAAATACAAGTTTGATACGCTTTTGTATGGTAAACAGACCAGAAATTTCGTTGAACGGTAAAGTATCCGGGAATTATTCCAGGGGATTTTTCTCTTTCCTCACGGTTTGGTTACAAACCTAACCCTTATTCTTGGTCCAGGGTTTTTATCTCGCCCTAATTTTTGGTACTACAGCTTTTTGGTTATTCACCCTGACTTTACAATTTATGAAAATCTACAATTACAAACAATATTACTCAGCGACAAACTTAAATAATAATATTGCAATATTATTTCGGTTCTAGGAATTTTCCTTTCTACGAAATAATTTCGAGGTGGCCGCTATTCCACGAATTCCGTTAAGCAGGGTTTCACTGTACGCTGATTCCAAATATGCTATTTCAACAACATTTTGTGAATATTTGTTGTTCTTATGAAAAGAAATTCGAGGCACGATGCAGATACTATTTCCACTTATTTGTGAGGCCTAATATAACTTAACTACATGATTATTTCCTCTACAGTCGAAATCGGTTTTTCTAACTCTATTTTATTGCTCAGATTGCATAGAATGTGAGATTTTTCTTAAATTTTCCATCGATTTATTCTTACTAATTTTCCTGTAAACAATAGTTAGAAAAAACCGTTTTCGACTGTATTTTGTACTTTAGTCTCAGAACGAGAAAATATGGAAGCTAATAGGTATTCTTAAGAAAGAACTAACTAAGCAAGAGATGGTAGGATTACTAGAGGACAATAATCAGTTTGTTCCTATCGGCGAGCAAAACATTATCAGTTCTCTTTCAGATTCAATCCTATTCGGTATGTTCTAGTTATTTCATTTTGTATCGTTTGAAGCAGAATTTGATTTTTCATACAGGTTCTTTTATCTCCATTTTTCTTTTGGGCTATGTTCGATGTCCGTAAGTCCGTTCGCGGCCGTGCGAAATCTAGCAATCCGATTCACATGAAAATTGGTACACATATCATTTTTGTCGGAGATTTGCCCCTCGGGTATAAATTTTTTATAAGTACAACTCAAAAGCATCCTCAAGACTAAGTTTCAACATGTTTTCAGGGGTAATTGGGTGCGTAGAGTCAGATTTTGAAATTTTCAGAGTCAGGAAGTTACAAATTCACATATTTAACATATGATTAATCATATTTTTCCACCTTTTGGTAATACTTCAAAATGATGCTTTCGTTTCAACTTCTACAATTTTGATATATTTAAATATATCATAAATGGAGGAGAAATACGGCTAAGACTTCATAATATCTATTAGTGACGATATAATTAAGGATATGTGAATTGGCACCAAAGATAGTATTGATATAGTTGATACCAAGGTTGAAACCGACCGAACCGAATATCAGTATTCATAAATAGCTGTCTTGCCGATTACGAATACGAATACTGATAATATTCGGTTACTGTAACCGAATATTGAACTATTCGCCAAATATTATTCGGTTGCAACCTTGGTTTTTACATATCTACTATACTGTGCTTCTTAAGATAGTTTATAAAATCCCTGTCATTAAGAAATTCCACAGATAAATAGTAGAATTCAATTGAAGCATGAAGATGTATATACAGAATTATTTAAGCTACATGCATGATAGATATGTAAATATTAATTACCAGTCTAAAGATAATCTGTGTGAATCTGATATGATGATTTGTTTATCTTTTAATTTTGCATTAATAATTGTATAATTTTATGTTATACAAGGGGTTTTTTAGGAGAATATTTGAGGGGGGGGGGGCATTTTACCCCTCAAATCATCTAGAAAAAACCCTGTGATAGTTTTGACTAAAATCTGTACTTAATCAGTGAAGTCAGCTTGGTTAAAACTATAGTAACCTAGTACGCTTATTATATGAAGTCAAGATATGTACTCGGTATCTTATGAACCCCGTCCGTCACTCTTTGTGGTAATTAAATTCAGTATTCCCACAAAGAATACATTTACAGAACTACATGTCTGTCATTTTTTAAATATTCAGGGTCAGTACTGGTAGATTTAATTTTCACTAATTAGGCCACTGTTAATTGGAAACATGTTTCAGCTCCACCACCCCGCATCTGATTTGACTACCGCACGGATATTGTCATTATATTTGGGAATTTAAAAAATATAATAAATTTACATATGAAAGATGTAAAATCCTGATTCGGCGGAACTGCCCTGGGTAGCTGTTAAGATCAAGTTTCCTTCGATATTTGAGATTTGGCTAATTTGTTTATTTCATATTCAAAACAATAAATTACTTTACATATGATTAATTCAAATGTGTCAAAATCGGATTAAGTATATTCGATATACAGTAGAATCTAGTTAGTACAAATATGGTTAATACGAACAAATATTTACACTAAATCAGTTCCTACAATGGTTTTCACTTGATATTACTCCGATTATTACTTAGATAAGAAGTACGAATTTCGATAGTCCGCTCGTATCAAAGAGGTTCTACTGTATTTTAATTCTCCAAGGCTCGTATTATATTATATGTACAGTATGTCCTCTCTAATAGTCCACCTACTGGCAACGGTAGTTGAGGTGGACTATTACAGGTATTGGACTATTAGAGTTTAACATGTGTAAATACC
>JAKMXF010000016.1:0-98291 GCA_024704765.1 Oopsacas minuta | reverse complement strand
TCATTAACGGATTCCTCAAGCATCATGAAAGCTATTTGATTTGGCGCTCTCAGGTGAAAAAGCGTTCCCTCAAAGAGAGACAACTGCTACGAGACTCAGACAACCTCTGGACGGTTGAGCTAGTATTGAATGCACTCAATACTCTCATTAAATTCTCTAATATAAATGAACAGCTGTAGGCATATCATAAGACGAAAGATCCAGAAGTAGCTAAAGAGGTAAGTATTTATCTATTTATTGTTCCATAACCTCTCTAATACAGTTAACTCACGTTATGTCAAACACGGATATATCGAATACCCGCTGATAGCGAAGTCTGAAAACAAATATGGTCCAAAACCGTCAAAGTAAGATAAAATTCCATAAGTTATTCATTTATATCGAACTCCGCTATCGAAGTAAACATCGCTGTACCTTGAGCTTCGATATAGAGCGTTAGCTGTACATCTTATGCTATTGGATCTAGCGCTCTCTCCTTTTACTTCTAATTATGGCACTTTATTTTGTAGATTTCATATACAAAGTTCACTCATTTCATTATTTCATTCTCTATTTTACTTAACATTTTCTAGGCTGGAAATAAGTACGGGAGACAGCCTCTCTACAGGGACCTCGGCTACTTCAGTCTATTTGCACTACTGAAGCTTCACACACAGCTGGGAGATTTTCACGAGGGTTTACCCTCTGTGAAGAATATTCGCATTACACATCAAACCCTTACAAGGATGACTATTCCCCTAAGTGCAATCAATCTACTATACAATATGGGATTCTGTTACTTCATGATGCGTCGTTACCTAGATGTAATCAGAGTATTCTCTGAGATAACTCAGCTCACACAGAGCTGGTCTCTAGGAAAGAATGTCATTCAAATCTCTACCTAGCGTACTCTGGACACGTAACACCATTTCCTGAGGGAATAACTGTGACACCAGCAAAAGTATACCTTGATGTATCGTTTCCAGGAGTCTAGGCTTAAAACTTTCATCATTGTGTTTGTACAAAAAAGCAATGATATAATTCTCAACTTCATGAAATCGTTTGTTCCATGGAGATACATCACCCTCACTCAGATGGGAAGTGACCTCTGAGATGTCACTCTCATCTTCACCAGAAACAGCTATGTGTATTGCCTCAAAGTCTTCAGGTTTGCCAACTAGAGGGTGGATATAGTCTACGGCTTCAGACACCTGATAAGCTTGAGAGACACTTCGCTCATCAACGTTCTCACTTGATCCGAACAGGTTCGTGTTCGGGCAGTGTCTGAGGGGAAAATTCTTGGTGGGAGAGTACACGGTCTCTTGTCTCCTCGCCACCTGCAGTCTCTCTGACACTTGTGTAGAAGGTATGAAAGATGAAGGGGTGGGGGGAAGTTGTGGAATAGCAGAGAAGCCTTGAGCATCGAGCAGATCAGGATTTTGAAAATCTTTAATCACACGCTTCAGAGAACTCAGACCAGATTCTCTCAGATAATCAGTATTGCGTGATTGAGCTACACGAATAAGCTCTAGCATGTAGTAGGGACTGTTTCATTCTGTTTTACCAGAGAGGCTACCTCTGAGTATATCCGTTCCCTCACTTGATCGAATACAGGAGACTCAATCCCTACCCCCGAGTAAATGCCACAATGCACTGGACCCGACTGATTATGGGATCCTGGATCAGATAAATATTTTTCCAATATTATAAATATAGATTTGAAAATATCAAAATTATAATTCCCTTACTCGATTACTCCTTACTAGAAGTTGAAATGAAACCTCTAGCTGATTTTGATTAATTTGCAAAAAGCTGTGAATTGTAATTAATGTTAGATTAGAAAACATCTACAAATATATTATTAAATCTCGATTGCTGTGTGTTTGTTAGTCCGGTTAGTATTATAGTATTAGCGGAACAGAACTTAGTGAATGGGTAATATGAGTAAAGTACACAACTAGGTGGATAGATTCCAATTTCGCATTTCAAGATTCTCATATGCAAATGCATTGTTGTTATTATGAATATAAAGTAAATAAAATATCGGAAGAGACTTGCTTTCAACGCCTATAGAGGGAGCTAAGTGTGCTGTGTCATATAGTGTCAGGAGGAGAAGGTGAAACTGTATGTAAGGTAGCGAACAGAGATGGAACCGGTCGGGTCGGGTACCGGTCGAAGATCTCGACCGGCCGGTCATAATTTCTGAATATGGGCAGTCTGAATTTGATCTAGTTGTGCTAAAGGAGGCAGCGTTAAACGGACTTTGGCCGTAAAATTCCGTACATATTCTATATATTCAAAATTTCTTTATTAGTCTACATTTCAATATTTCTATCTTTTCTACATTTCTGTATTAAATAGGATTTATGTGTATAATCATCCATTATATACTGCCTGGCCAAAGTATTCGAACGCCAGAGCTACAATTAGCACATAGCACCAATATAAATGCCACATTAGTTATAGACAAATTATTGAAAATTATTTCATACATTTTATAATAAATATTAATTCATCAACCTTGAAGAAAAGAGATTTTCTACTTTCTGCAATATCCACAGAATATTCAACATATTCTCGCCGTGTGCCACTTGTGTCACAAGTGGCAGGGTGTTCCAATACTTTCGGCCAGGCAGTGCATAGTCAAAGCTACCAGTCGGCCGGTCGGGTGAGGTCATGAAAAAGCTGACCGGTTCCATCTCTGGTAGCGGAAGAATTCAGATCAGTGCTGCAAATGGGTCAGATGGGTCACTTTTTTATGATGGGTCAGTGGGTCATGGGTCATGCGTTAATGGGTCATGACCCATCAAAATTGTATTTATATACAATGTAGGCTTAAAAGAGTTATTTGTCAATTAGAAAACCTTCTAAATAGAGTTAATAGAGATGGTCATTATACTAAATGTTTGGAATACTACAAGTAAGAGTTTTAATCTTCTTGATTTGTGGAAGCAGAATAACTTAAGTTTCCATTATTATCAATAATTGCCATGAGACTATTGGTAATTCAGGCATCCTCATCCGAAAGCGAGAGACACTTTAGTGCCTTTTAATGCTCGGCATATCGTAACATCTCAATGGAATGCAATGTTGCCAGAAACTATCGAAGCTCTCTCTGTTGTGTTGGAAAGATATAAGAACAACTTGATTTAATTATTGTGTTAGACTAAATACTTACATTATACTTGTTCCTAATAATGAAATACATAATGGGTCAGAATGGGTCAGGAAATAATAAATGGGTCATGGGTCACTTCATGTGACCCATTTGCAGCTCTGGTAGCGGCCATAAGTGCTGTATCTCTTCAGAGAATCTGATTAGACAAGAACAGCGAGCAGCACTCGAAGATAGTAAGCTTTGTATGAAACCTCTACTGCATCTGAATCAGAGCTGCAAATGGGTCACATGAAGTGACCCATGACCCATGTGACCCATCGAAGTAGTGACCCATGACCCATTGACCCATGGGTCATGACCCATTTATTATTTTCTTACCCATTCTGACCCATTATGTATTTCATTATTAGGAACAAGTATAATGTAAGTATTTAGTCTAACACAATAATTAAATCAAGTTGTTCTTATATCTTTCCAACACAACAGAGAGAGCTTCGATAGTTTCTGGCAACATTGCATTCCATTGAGATGTTACGATATGCCGAGCAGTAAAGGCACTAAAGTGTCTCTCGCTTTCGGATGAGGATGCCTGAATTACCAATAGTCTCATGGCAATTATTGATAATAATGGAAACCTAAGTTTATTCTGCTTCCACAAATCAAGGAGATTCTACATTTCACAGCTACAAATTAGTAAAATTAGGCTTAGCAAAAAATAAAAATAAAATGCCGCCCCTCGTCCCTATTACGCAGGACCACGTGAACAGTGTGTGCATTATACGAATATCTTGGACGTCTTGGAATAATACTTATTTTTCTTTCATGTACAGACTCACTGTACAGCTACTTCTGTGGTATTCAATGTAAGTGTTTATTGTAACTTGAATAAATCTATTCAGAGATTATAAAGTTCAGGGTTTCGTACAGGATTTTTTTCTGGGGAGGGGGTTGAAATTTGGGAGTCTAAGGGCAGCCAAGAGCGAGAGACAGTAAGGGGGACCAGGGGGTTTAACCCCAGAAAAATTTGAAACTTATTACCCCAGGCCCAACTATTGATCTGGAGCTATTCTTGCCACCCATGGAACAATAGTTAAAACATGCATTTTTCAGCAAAATTAGTATTTTACATAAAATGGAGCAGGACACAAAGCCACAATCACAGACCACTGGCAATAACTCAACATTACGAGAAGCTACAGAACGCCAGACCACTGTACGATCCCTCCTCTCTCCCCCAGAGGTCTATTTCTGTAATGACCGCGAGCTCCATTCATCCTCCCTCTATTACCAATCACAGCGTTAGTTTCACAACACAAGCATGTTCCAATAATCAGCCTGTATATCCTCCTATCCTCTCACAGGGCTCACAGAATGAGCATAGTTCGTCTCAACATAACATTAGCTCTTTGACAGTATCTGTTCAAGGTACAGACTTACGTATACTAACAATTATCGTGTGAACTATCCTCAGTTGCGGAGTTAGCCAGCCGTTACTGGTAGGGCACAATTACGTCACAGTTGGGGTACAGGTTATTAAGCTGGGGCATGCTTACCTTAATGAGGTGGGGCGCATGCCCCTGGCCCTCCCTTGTGCCGCTTCTGGCTATCTTTCAGCCCACTATTAATATATTGCTGTTTCGGCAGATGAATCCATCTAAGCATGAGGTCGGGCAGTATTTCATTATCACTATCGGGTACCTGTGGTTTTAATTCCCACTATCTAACACCTATATTGGCTGACATTGCCCAATCATGTGATTTATCATACTTCCGTCTTAGGTGTGAATTTTAATCCAAGAATCGGACTTGTCCGTGCCGGGTCAATATACATCTGTGTTCAGAAAATCCGTCCTGGGGCCTTCCAGTTTCTATAATCAATTCTGGGCATACATACATGTATAGAGTATATTTTATTTCTTCTTATGCTTTCACATATTTTGTATTGGACAGCTGGTGTCGGCCCATAAGATGTAGAATAATTGAATTTTGTTAAGTGTCAGGGGAAATTAGTTTGATTCATAAAATATTACTAAAGTCATATTTAATACCTCCACGCTAGACCAAGAAATTCCATTTCTATTTTCCTATATTATCAACTTTGTTTACACCTTTGTAGCTGAATTACATGGAGTATTACTGTAATAGTAAAATTCATTAGAAAGAACTATACAGAGTTAGGAAAGTCGGGTTTGACTGTGCTTTACTTGACTCAGAGTTTTGTATAATGAAAACTCAATACTCATGCAAATATTCAGTTTATGACTATTTCAAATATTTTTTTGTGTGAATATTCTGAATTCTAAGTAGGGTAACAAATTTCTTAAACTTACTGTATTGTACACATAGTACTCATATTTTGGCAGGTGGATGATTAGGGAATCTGTACAATTAGAGATACCCCACTATAGTCAGAGGGGCGGATGACTCCAAATCATAATCCAATCCGTAATCCATCCGGCCCCTCTGACTATAACATATATTAATTATATGTGCATGTGTGTCAAATTTATATAGGAGCCTTTAGCTCGTCGCTTCGCGATGAACTCGATGCATTGCGCCTCACGGTATCCATTTTTCTCCAAATGACGGCCCGTTTGAGTATTTTAATATAGATATATTTAACACAATGTAATTCACAAACATACGGATATGACATATATGTTATTGAAGTATTTTTATGATCAAGCCCCTTTTTAGCCGTTGAGGGACGTATCTACCCAAATTTTGAGATTTGGCTAATTTGTTTACTTTATTTTCATAAAAACAACAATAAATTTATATATGATTAATCCAAAAGTGTGAAAATCGGATTCATCATGTTCGCTATATTTAGTGAAGTTTTATTGAATTTTATTTACTTCTTTGAATTCAACACAACAAATACATAATTATGCGACAATTTAAAAATTGCATACCGTAAATCCTTGTCTTGACAACGGACAAACAAACAGACAATAAACAAACAAATAAACAAACAAACAAACAAACAAACAAACAAACAATAAACAAACAAACAAACAACAATTGAGATTTACAAATATAGATGTATTTATTGTTGTCTAATTCCTATATAATTTTCACTGTCGTTTCACCACGCTTTCAAATCATCACATGATGTTACCCCACCCCTAGCAACACTATTTTCCCATCAACTCGTAAACGCAAATGTTCAGACTCAGATACTCCTGGGTCTCCCTCCCAACCCTACACCACACCCAAATCAAGGGCCTCCGGTACTGCTTCCAACAGTTCTGACCTTCCGTCACTGAAGGTACAGAAGCTGGTTATGGAGCACCTGCTGCTGCAAAACTCGGCACGGGAGAGGGGACAAACTAGGCACAGGGGGCTGTCCCCCTCGTGATTTCCTTATAATCACTTTAGTGTATTGAATAGCTCCACTAAAACGGGTATAAATGTGTGATCCCGATGTGACCCTATTAATCATAGTCAAAATTAATGTATAATTGTATATAGTATATTGTTTGCTTTTATCAAGAGAATTATTAGCCACACAATTACATAATGCTCCCACTCCCTTGGGAATTATACTCGTTCGGCCCCTATGTTTCCTATTCATGTTCACACCTTGATAAATTCTCATCCAATATTTGCCATGTATATTTTCTAATGTGTAGATATTCACACCTTTTAGGTGAATTCGTAATCATAGTTTCAAACATCTGGTATTTAATTAGAGCTTTATTTGGTTGATTAGTGAGTATTAGCGGTGATTAATTCAGGAGAAATTATCATAAATGAAATAATACAATTCTTATAGTCAGCTGTTATGTGATTAATTTTCATTTACTTTCAATTTTCAGAATTCAGAGAAGAAAAGTACCTATCAAGCCCGGGTGAATCTCCTCCTGTATTCAAGAGTACACTATCGAGACATGAAGAGAGAGTATCAGTTGCCTTAAATTCTCCTCCACAGGAGCACCCTCTCCCTCCTAGAATAAAGCCATCAGTAACAACAGGTATGATCCTTCAAACCGAGTGATTATAGAATATTTATCCATGGTTCATTAGATATAACTTTAGAAAGTCACGAGAGGAATTGGAGCAAAAGGGACAGATAGATGCCTTAATCTTAAATATGAAAACTGAACTGGCAAATGTAAAACTGAGAGAAGAGATACAAACAAAATTAGGGGAAGTGAGGGCCTGGAAGAATAATCACGAGAATCTTTATCAATTGAACGTAACTGTTGATAAAGAGAATGGCTCATTGAAGAAAGAAGTAGCCAAACTTATCAAAGAGTATACCTCAGCTACGAATGAGCTACAGGATAAATTAGCTGATAAAAATAAGTGGGAAGATAAAGTGAGAGAATTGAAAGAGAAGAACTCTGCTCTCCTGAGAGAGAAAGGATGTGTATATTTGAATCGAATTTTATGTAGGACTTTGATCAATTTTCTTATGTTGAACTTTGATCGAATGATGAAGAAGGCGAATTTTGATCAAAGTTCTACTAAAATGTCTCCAGTCAAACTTTGATCGAAAAATTGTAGAACTTTGATCGATAATGGAGAAATACAACAAAAAATCCAACGATACGCCATTTTGCGAAGATTAATAATAATCAATCCAAAAACTCCATTCAATCATAAAATTAGCATAAATTCCACACTCCCGTCCTTTAGTAGCTAATAACGAACACGAATAAATACTCCCAGAGCCATAAGGTAGCGAAATAAATCCCTAATCCCCTCACAATGGTACTCTTTCTAACTAATGAAATATAAAGTTATTGTGAGATGTATGCTAATTTTATGATTGGATGGAGTTATGTTGGATTGATTATTAGTAATCTTTGTAAAATGGCGTATCGTTGGATTTTTTTGTTGTATTTTCTCCATTTTTCGATCAAAGTTCTACAATTTTTCGATCAAAGTTCGACTGGAGACATTTTAGTAGAACTTTGATCAAAATTTGCCTTTTTCATCATTCGGTCAAAGTTCGACATAAGAAAATTTGATCAAAGTTCTACATAAATTTCGATCAAAGTATACAGATGCGAGAGAAAGGAGAGAGGGGTAGGAACAGAGAAGATAGCAGATTAAGATTACAACGAGATAAGGAGCTAGAAGGAAGGTTCCAGAATCTTCTGGAAGAATCTCAAAAGAAAATACTTAATCTTCAATCAGAGGTTGACTCTTATAAACTGCAGCTTATCAGTACACAGGTTAGTATTGTCTATTCTTAAGAATATATTAACAATAATTATACATAAGGCCATGTAGAATACATTACTTGTTTCTCATCCATCTTTTTCTGCGAAATAGAATAGCAGCGGGGGCGACATTTTATTTTTATTTTTATTTTTTGCTTAGCGTCATTTTACTAATTTATTTAAACTATCTCGTTAATACGAATTTCTTATTAGACTAAGAATATTCGTACATAATCAGGTCCCTACAATCGTACTCAATGGATATTACTCCGATTTATGAACTCTGGAAAGGCGAATAAATTTTATCCATACGGACGGTACGTTGGTGTTCGTATTAAGCTTACACTGTATATGGGAAACTAATATTCACTTCCTCTCTATAATCTGAATTATTGTACAATTATATGAGAGAATTATAATTCGCAGTTCACATAAAACACTCAAACTATCTTTCTATGCTTTAAATGTAAAATGAAATTCTGGTGAATGTGCCATGCAGCGAGGGGTATTTGGGCCTGACTCGGACAGGTTTGAGTCTTGGACGAAAATTCACGCCTGACAAAATTATGATGCCATTGCCACCTTTTTTGGATTTTCGAAAAATCACATGATTAGCCACACTGCTCAGCGACCTAGCAAGCGAAGGGCGCTAGTGTTAAATAATTAGCTTGTTTCGAAGATGTTCATCTGCGATTATAAGTATTAAATGAAGATATGTAATAAAATAATAAAATTGCCGAGGAGGGAGATTAAATGGGCGGGGATGATAAACCAGGATATTATTTATATGTCCTTATCGAAATAATAATTGTTTTCATATTTTCTAAATATATTTTGTGAATAAATAGGCGATTAAAGATGGAATTATGATTGATTCGAGAACTTGAATATTCATAACTACAGAACTGCATGAAGGATTAAGAAATAATTAGAGGTAGAAGTTAGCTGCGAAAATTACAGTTAAAATCAGCTGTATATAAAATGTATTGCGTTAATTACAAAACGAAAAAATGAAAAATGAACTCATCATCACTGGTACTGTAGGGTAGTCCTCCTACAAAAGAAGAGCAGAGGAAATTCATCGTCTATAGTTTCGATGACATAAACACTAAATAATGTGACGTGGAGATCCCCCAAGAATGAGAAGTTTGGAATATGGTTGATGTAATTAGCATCGTCCATCTGACAACAAGAGTTATTTTCTGTACAAGATAGTTTCAAGCATTGCTCTACCAAAACTTGTAGAATATATGACTGGAGAATGTGGATTCTCTTATGTATTATCATCTTTTATGCAAAATAATCCATTTGAACACCATTTTGGAGTACTTACACAGATTCAGGGTCAAACTATGATTTTTCTGTATGTCAAGTACTAGAAAGTAAAAGGGGTACTAAACTGGCCGAATATACTCAATTTCTATCATAGGAATAATTGTGATCGTAAAGATAGAGGCTTCTTTACAGAATTTATCAGTCATTTCGAATCAACAAGAATCTGGGTGGGGAGAGCCTACTATAACAGACTGGTAGAACTCCCTCAGAGACCTATGTGTTGAAGAATTTTTAGTCAATCCTCAACCAATTGGAGGGCCTGGGCATATTGTAGAAATAGATGAATCAAAGTTTGGACATCGAAAGTATTCAAGAGGTCGTATGCTATCAGGTCAATGTGTATTTGGAGGGATAGATAGAGAAACAAAGGATACCTTTATGACACCTGTTCAAGACAGGTTGGCTGCAACATCAATCCCTCTCATCCAGAGATATATTCTTCCGGGCACTACCATACTTTCTGACGAATGGGCTTCGTATAATTCTATCCCTGCTGCAAGTTTCAGCATCTCACCGTCAACCATAGTTTCAATTTTGTTGACCCTACTACAGGCGTACATACACAAACAGCTGAGAGTATATGGGGTGGTGCGAAGAAACGGCTGAGGAATTGCATGACTACTAACCCCATACTTTTAGATACTCACTTATCTGAAGTTTGTTGGCAGAAAGAATATGGACGAGGTAGTTTCTCCAACCTTATCATGGAAATAAGGAAACAATATCCAGTTGTCTAACTGTTTTGATAGTTATCAGTAACCTATAATTAGTATCATACTTCTGCTTTGGTGTTTCTTTTGTAGCAGTACTTGTTATATTGTAGATTTGTAGTTAAAGTTGTAGATAGAAAGCTTAATACTAATTAGTTACTCCAAATATAACTACTACCCATAGTATTATATCCAGCCATTACTCGTTATTAAGCTACCTAGGGGCGGGATGTGAACTTCATGGTAATTTTGTGTTTGGATGGACTTTTATTGGACTAATTGTTAGTAAAGTCTGCAGAATGGCGGATCATGGATTTTTTGTTGTAAAACTTTGACAACAGTCAGAAAATCCATTCTGACTTGTGACAACAGTCGGAAATCGACTCGTACTTGTTTCAATAGACCAAAATCGATTCGAACTTGTTACAATTCAGAAAATTCTGACTCATGACAATCATATAATCCGAACAAATGCATGTACCTCAACTCAATTCCATTCCACATGTATTTATCCTCTACAGTTCTTTTTTTTAATTTTCCTTCGCACAAACCATGATACAATTGATGTAACTATGCCAATTGTCTCGCCTTTTCGTGTTTATGTTGATTGTTGTCTTCCAAAAACCTCCCGAAAGCAAATTTTCCCTCCTATTGCAGTGAAACCTCCACAAACGTGGAAACGGAGAGAAATATATAGAGCGAATTCATGGTACCTCGTCCCATACAAATGAACTGTGGAATTTAGCAAGAATGGGGAGCTGAGTAGTATTTTGGGCCGTTTGTAGAGGTTACGCCATAGTAGGCAAGACATTCTTGTATCTACTTCCCATCAATTTGCTAATGTACTGCTATAATCTTCTCTCTATTTCTCCTGATTTACATGTATACCTACATTTCCATATTCTATAGTGAGCGATAAAAGCAGTATGCCATCAGAAGTACAGGGATCTAGTAGTCACGAATCCTACCCGAATCATAAACTAGGAGAACCCAGGTTATACGTGTACTTGCTCTCTGTTCTCACAATGAGAATGACCAAGATACAGACAGACACAGACACAGATGTAAATATTTGTGTACCGATCGTTAGCATTGAATTGAGAGATAGATATCTAATTGATCCTAGAGATTTTCAAACACCATCTTTAAATTCAGTTTCAGTTGGTTCTAGAAATACAACTGATCTGATCACTAAGAATTCATTACCATCACTTACACATAGTTCAATAATAGAGGATTCTCCTTCAAATATTCAACACATTCCTAATATCGTTGTTGCTAGTAAGTTACCAGAACCACATGTAGATACTGGAGTGAACCATTCTGTTAGTTCCTATCCTTCTGTTTGGTTTCCACGACAATCTTCAGTACTAGAAGCCGGATCAAATAGTGATGAGATCGACTGGACAGAAGGAATAAGCATTGGCCAACGCCATATATATAAAGGCGAGAATGCTATGTTAGTTTCAGATTGTATCCCTTCTCCCACACACACGGTTAAAACTGAATATCAAACCGCTAATAGCTCTCCCTTGTCTTTTTCGGATTCCCAAATATTTTTGTGGGATCCCAAAAACAGCGCAAACTATTTTGAATGGGCTTTAGAAGCTATTGAATGGGATCAACAACAACAACAGTTACTATGCTCCCCAATTATCCCAGAATCTTTACTGATATCTTCTATCGGAAATGTGAGTTATATAATACACATTCCTAAAATTGAAGTTATAACTTTGTAGTAATTTGTTTTCTTTAAATTTCCATATTTCTCGCATTACTTAATACACGAAATTACTTCGAAACTAATTAATATATAATTATTATTCATAAGGCTTGCTGTATCTAATCATTGAATGTGTCATTAATTAATAAGTCATTCACTCAAGTTAATTGTTGTATTAACTACGTATGTAGCTATTTTCAAATTCCTATGTCACATCTAGTTGCTACGCTAGCAAGGGTCGATTTATTTAATTTTGCCTATAGACACCTGAACAGACCCCTTTAGACACCTCTCCAAGATACAACTATTCTTCTTTCATTCTTAATCCTTATTGGGATAGCTATTATTGTGGTTCTTTGTCCAAATCGAGTATTTGGCACTGTCAAACTGAGTAAGGTTATTCTTATACAAAATTCGAAATTTAATGTTATGGCTTACTAAATAACAAAATTTTGAAAATTTTGAAAATATGTTTGATGGTTTGCTAAAATAAATGAATGTTATATCTAGATTGATACTACGAATATTATCCTTCAATTGACTTGAAAGAGTATTTGTATTGTTTAATCAAAACGAAAGGAAATTTCTAGTTTATTGACTGCAGCATTTTGTAATGGTTTAAATCCTAGAAAAGTTATAAATGAGTGTTGCTAAATAATATAATTATTCAACAGAATAGTGAATGAAAATGAAGAGGGAACAGATCAAAATCCTCATGTTAGGAGTAGGTGCTGTTGGTAAGACATGTCTCATTTTACTGAATTCGTGTGTGGATATACTCCTACGATAGAGGAGGTATACGAGGCTCCGGCTAGAGTGAAGGACAGTTTATACATCTTACAGATCCTGGATACAGCAGGAACTGATGAGTGTGGAATTATTCGGGAAGAGTTCTACCATCAATGTGACGGCTATCTGTTGGTGTTCTCTGTCATAGATAGATTCAATCTGCAGGAAATCAGGGAAATACAAAAAGACATCAAGAGATAAGTGAATCTATCCATCCCATTCTTGGTTGTAGGCAACAAGATAGATCTGTCCGAATCTAGGAGGATCTCCTCTAACGAGGGAGAGACAATCGCCTCCATGCTGTGGGGGTAATACATAGAAACATCAGCTTAATTTCATTTCAATGTGGATAGAGTGTTTCACAACACTGGTACGTCAAATACAGCATAACAACAAGGTAACTGATAAGAAGGCATCAAAGAAGGGAAAGAATGCCAAAAGAACACCTTTTGTTTGATAATTTTTTAATCAATCAAAATTGTGTGGTGTCTTAAGCGAATGGCAACTTAACTGATGACTCCTCCAGCCGTGAAGAAACACAACAAAAATATTGAATTATTATCCCAACTCTTATATATGCCCTATAACCTCTATTATTATCTCATGCTGAGTTATGTTATCAAATGTTGAAAAGATAATTGAAACAATATACAAGTTTCGAAGGTACAGATAATATGCTAAAATCTATAGTTACTAAAAAGCTAAAACACTAAAACATATAGGCTAAATATAATACAGAATATTAGGGAAATTCTCAGCCGGTGGAGGCCCATGCACTTTACAGTGTATTGTGGCCTCATTCAGCGTCTTATATGAAGTAAAGCATCCGCGACGCCCATAAGGGTATCGTCTACATGGTACGAGGGTTGCCTCGCACAAGAGTATATTAGCGATTCTTCTTCAACCGTCCTCTCAGTACCTCTAAAGCAGGAACAGAAGGATCCCATCTCAACAAAATTGAACTTTTAGTGTGTTTTAGAAAATAATAGAAAATGTATGTATTAAACTATCATTTTCGTATTAATTCAATATACATGTAGGTGAATATATTTTACAAATATGGGAACTTAACATTTACCAAAATGTGACAATACTTCCCACATTGGGTGTCTAAGATTACTGGAAATAATCACTCCTAAACCTTCAATAATTTCTGCAAAATCCTTTACTTTATTATATTTCTTCGATTTTCTCAAAACTATGTTTTCATGAATTTCAGAGTTTAATTTTCAGAAATACTTTAGCTTTGTCATTAAATGTAAATAAAATTTGTTAAATATTGACTTTTTGTGCTGTTTGGAATATTTTACGATTTTTAGTAAATATCGCACGCTACTGATCCTTTACAATATATGAGTTTAAATCTCACGCAACAGATCCCCCTCTGGTTATTTCTATCCACTAATACGAATTTTTGTATTTTTATTGGATTTATTTGGCTAATTATTATAACTATTCGTAAGCGTTAATAAATCTATTAATTTAATTCAATACTCGAGTATTACATGATGTAATTCATAGTTGTAACTTACATTCCTCTATTTCATTCATTGGCATATTCTGATATTTGAATGAATTGGATATTGATCATACGTGTGGGCATACCTTCTGTCAGTCAATGGTCTCTGTAACCTGCCAGAATTTGCGCCTAGTAACATGATTGAGTGTTCGAAATGTCACCAGTGGTTACCTAAACCATGTGTAGGACTAATCGATGACACCAATGATGTTGAGTACTTTTCCTGTCCTCAATGTAGCCCTCATGGATCTTCGTTACCAGAATACATCGTATATCAGTATTGTACTAATTATCCCATTTAGTAAGCACACACATACACTCTAATACAATAACTTATGGAATGCATAATGTTTTGGGTTTATTGCTTTCTAGTAATAAAGCAATGACTTTTGAAGTGTGTCATAGATAGAAATTACTATTAATATCAAACTATAGAATAATATTTCCTTCATCCCAAACTTGTGACATTGAAGATGTGAAATACATTAGTGCTGTGTTGTATGACAGAACAACTACCTTGTATAACCATAACCATGGATATTTCTGCCATGACATTTCTATTACTTCCTTGATATGACTTGCCACTTTTTTACTTACTATCACACGGCTACAAAGCAATTTATCTTGTAATTTATTGTTAATTTCCTTCCAATCTAAGTACCATCATGTTTTAGATTTCACCACCTCAACAGCCTCCAGGAAGGGTAAACCCTCAGAATCAGAGTGTATAGGAAATATCTTGTGGTGTAAAATACATATTTAAGACGCATGTAATCGATCTGAGTAGCAATTCTTCGAAGTGAAGAAAACAGCTGTTCACAAACTTGTGAATTCATTTCTTCATCTCTTCTGTTTTGATATTTCTCAATGAGTAGGATGGACTACAATTGTGATTTGTTGAAAGATATCTATCGATGAGAACAGTTGTATCCATAAATACCTTGGGATCTCTATAAAGAAAACAATGCGAATCATTATATTCCTATATCAAACAGTGCATTATTCCTGCATATAGGATATCTTGAAGAAATAATTACAAATTGGGAGACACAACACACATCATTAACTGATGACGTAACTAAGGAGTAGTAGAGAATATTGAAGAAATCTTTAATCATGAAATATCTCTCTTGAAGCAGAGTAGAATATTATTCCCTCCAAACTCTAACACAGGACAATTCATACTCAAAGAAGTTATACAAACTATTACTACAACGTTAATTTCCTCAAAAAAATAGGTAAATAATTATAATACAAAGTTATGGAAATTTCAATTTTTGATTTGTATTGCAAAATATGCGGAAAATTATACAGAAATTTTTTCTATAGATTTAAACACCTAATGGAATTTGGAAAATTCGATAAGTTAATACAACTTCAATGGGAAAATGTATTGTAAAAATATCGCATTGAGTCAAATCTAAGCCCTGCTACTCAGTGCACACCTGATGGTAAAATCTATTAAATTTTGGCTCTGCACCGTTTACGGAAAATATAAGGAATACTATGTCTAGTGATTTCAATGCTGTGTCTATACTCAGTACAGTTATTAGTACGTGCAAAGCATACAGGAAATCTCTCTATTTGTACATTATATAACAAGTACTTGCTGCAGCTTATTAATTTAATAATTCATTTAGAGAGAGTTGATACAAACTTAGAATTGGACCTTGAAATTGAGCCAAACTTAAAGGAAGACATACACAGCTGATATCAAGTCCTTAATGCTAATTCACAGCCTTTACAGTTAACTACAACAGTTGATGAATCAACTCATACTATCAGGATTACTACACTAACTAATCTATGTGCTGAGGTAGCACAGGATTTAATTACAATACATTTGTTGTATCCACAGGTTAGTTATTGGATAATTGTCTTGATACAGGCGTACTGTGTGATTTCATGTAACTCAAGGCCTGTGGAACGGGCCGGGAACGCTAGGGAAATGCCTTGCTACTTTGTGCCTTCACCTGTACAACTCTATGGGGCAGGCTTGACCATTTCTAACCTTACTTAACAACTTCCAATCTTTCCTTACCACTATCAATTTACCTACGACGGTTTGTAAATACTATATTCTCCTCTTCATGCTTTTGAACAGACTGGAATAAGTTACTTCGATATTACATATCAGATTCTGGATGGAATTGTTTCTCAAGAAGTTTCTGGTCTGCTCAGTTCATCTACTTTCAAAGGATACTTTGAGCAAATCTCTAAAGAAGACAAGAAGATGACTGAAGAGAATACAAGGAAGCAATTCACTTTAGCTATTCTAATACTAAAGGTCAGTAAATCTGATATTTATTAAGGTCTATGTAATTGTATTGTAAATTCAGCTTCCTGATCCATTAGTTACACGAGCATGTTAAAGATATTTGTCAATTCAAAGAGCACATTATCAATGAAGTAATGAAAGCAAAGAAATACATCTTTGAGGATTATCAAGTCTGGTTTAAGCCTTATGTACTCAGTTGGATGGATGCAGCCAGAAATATTTCTATAGGTGAGATTGTACATGTACTTGAATATCTGCCAATCCATTCAAATTTCAGTTTTATCGAAGCTCAGGGGGAAAGCGATAAATACTCCTATATAAGCAGAGTTTGATATAACCGATGAAAATATATGTTACTTTGATGGATTTGCAGCATATTTGCACAATTTCAGATAAGCGTTGATTTTGACATATCCGTGTTCTCTTTGTGGGAGTTTGCTGGCTCCATCGATCCCATTACATAAATAATACTATCTAGGAACTGTGAAACGAGCAAGAGAGATTGATACGCGTGAAGTAATAATACAAGACAACAACAGAATTTAAGTTACGTCATCTGCTATTGATATCGCGATTTGCTTTGAGCAGTGCTATCAGTTCAATAGACAATTGAGCTGGAATCATGAAGAAGAGGGATCACGCATTATAGGTAACTAATTGGATATCATTCTAGCTCTCTATTCATGGGAAACATATTTCAACAGATTACTTACTGTAATTCTATTTTCTATAGCAAAGGTTATGAAAATGATCTGTGATATTGGTAAATTCTACAGTTCCCAGATGATTAAGATTATGATAGGTGATCTGGACAAGAAGGATAAGAAATCTCAAGCAATCTTTGAGCTCAACGAGAACAGTTGCGTGAGCATAAACAATACACAGGTAAGATGTATAAATATTTTCTTATAATTAGCGTCCGACTATACGTCAGTATAAATTGCTAATGTATTTTTGATAGTGTTGCTTATATTAATACCGTAGACTCGGCTTAATAGGGTCACATTGAGGCCAGATTAACCGAAGCATAATGTATACGTTGTTTTCAGGTAATATTGGAATATATGAGAGAGATTCCTCAAAGCTTGAATTGGGAAGAATTAATCCAAGAATCAGAAGATAACAAAGTTCTAGCAGAAGAATGGAGGAAATACTCGAGAAATCCGTTGCAGCATTGAAAAAGATAAAAGTTTAATATTAAGGGCGATTGTAATAGCTCTCACGAAACAGTTTAAAATATATTCCAATGATTTTATGCAAAAAACCGTTAGGAGAGTCGATTGATGATGCCATTGATGTATTAATGAATTGGATGGCTAATAACCTGGAAGGAGCTTGGACAACTCTATGGCAGGAGGATTTTCAGTTGCAATTGGAGTGTATGTGGCATGAAATTGTAAAGATTTGTGCTGGTTTGTAGCTATGAATAGAAAATACAATCATTTTAATATATTGTTGAACTTACAAATACATACAACCATTCACATAATAATTTCCAGGGATAGTATTGCAAAAAGCTGGATTTTCAAGTGCTATATCCATAAATGGTAATCTCTGGCTATTTTTGAAGAAAAAACTCTATTTTCAGTAATTCATCCATGCATTTCTTGTAGAATTCCGAGTAATGCATGGATTACGAAATGGCTAGCACTTGACAAGTATGCTTTATGTACTAACCCAGTTCTGTTGTATTTAACCAATGTTTCTTGCAGAATTACAGAAAAGCAAATCCAAACAAGACAGCTACTGTACCAAAATGGCTGCTGCAGTAGATATCTTCTACAATTTCCTATATGTAGATGGAAACGGTTAGAAGACGGAAGATCTAGAATCAGATGAGTATAAACTGTTAAAATCAGCACTTAAACCCAAACTCACTTAGTTTGTAACTTAGCGACTGAGATTTGGCATAAAACGCAATCTTTTGAAAGTGTTTACAAGTACACATTTGGTATATACGACTAATCAATATTGGATTAATTAGAGTAAACGGAAAGGGATAATACTCAGCATAACAGTGATCATACACTATAGACTTATTAGTTCATCTGCCTCCTCTCTAAGAGCCTCAGCTTTTTCCTGAAGTACAAGCTTAACTGATGCTATTATCTGCTTTGCTTGTTTGATGTTTAATTGTTTCAGCTTATTGACTAGCTCTAGGGGTTCAGTTCGTGCGATTTCCTTAACACTTATGTAACCAGCTTGTATCAGCTGTCTAGCTCTTCCTTGTCCCACTCCACTTAGTTCCATTATAGGTACAAGCTCAGGTTTACTGGCATAAGCTACTTTTTGCAACAATGTTGGTAATAACATGTGTAGCGGCCAGAGTTGCAAATGGGTCAGATGGGTCAGTAGGTCATGCAGACTTGCCAACCCTCCAGGGATCCCTGGATTACCCCGGGATTTGACCTCTGATCCAGGAATCCAGGGATTTACTGGAGAATCCAGGGATTCGAAAGTTTGTATCGGCCGGGTAAATTGTGAATTTTCAACTACGATGTCAATAACTATAAGTGTTACATAACAATCAATAAGTTATTCTTCAGAACTGGATTATATATAACCTAAAAAAAGATCCAGATATTTCCCTGGATCTTTAGTTCGGGAGTTACAAGCTCCTTCTCAGACGTACGGGTTCTTGTTGAGTTATATAATATCTCCGATATGTCTATGCAAATAATCTCTACGAATTATCTCCCAACAACTCCATAATGGTGACTTCCAAACTGGTTTATAAGTGAGAAGTAAAATGATCCAGGGATTTTAAGATTTCAATCCAGGGAATTATCAACGAAGGGTTGGTAAGTCTGATTGTGATTATTAATTGTTGCCGAACATACAATAACAAAGTGAGTATTTTCCCCCAGTACATATACCTTGAGAAATTCATTGATATACTCTAATTAATGAGACCGACTACCAAGCACTACCCAATAGATAGAGTTCACTGTATGTACTAATCTGGCGCCTAAACAATCCGTGAGACAGTGTTCAATATCGGTGAGCTTTAATAACTTTCTCTGAGAGATTATTCCCTATTTACATATCTTAAGAGATATTATTTAAGCTAGATGTGTGTAGGTGTAGAATACTCTGCTCCTATAATTATATAATCACATTTCTAACACATTTTATGTGATTATATCATTTATAATTAACTTACTATAGAGATATAGAATAGAGCTGTTTGAAATATAATCAGAAACTTAACTACACATATATATTTTCGTTCAGTTGAATAACAACAAAATGCAATAAAGGGAGTAGACTCCGCTTAATAATGTCATATCGGGAGCAAACTATTCTGATCCGATTAACCGGTGGTTCTATTAAGCGGAGTCTACTGTAGCACACAAAATATATAAGTATAATCTCTATTCAAATATTCTCACGCGTTAAGCAGTCAGAGTTACATATCCTCCAGCTACAAACTCCATGAATATGTTAACTCTCAGACACGAGCAGAAGTAATTGAGTATATTCATATGAGAAAGTCTCTTAAGTACACCAACTTCTGCCTTCAGCAGTTCGTATTGTTAAAATATAAATATCATATACAACAATTACTTAATGCTATTGCATGAAGACAGTATCTATCATGATAAAACCACTGTTAGTAGGAAACATGTTTAAACTCCACCGCCCACATCTGATTTGGCTACCGCACTTATATTGTCATTATTTACTAAATGTATTTCAACTATAAGGTGTATAAACTGGCAAGAGTACACTTGAAGTATCTTTTTCATATTCTAGAATATTAGCATAGCAAATTTGACTTTAGTAATTAGAAAATATTTTTTGAATCAAATCAATGAAAAAATATTAAACCGCCCACCAAAGTGGATGTTCAGGTGGATTAAATGTGAGCTGAAACAAGTTTTCTAAGAGGCCATATGTTCATTATTTATTGAGATTAGCTTCAGAGGGCTTAAAAGAAACTCTATAAGTAATGATTAGGATCACAAATTGAAACTGACAACTAATACAGCATAGCAACTAATTCTATACAGGACTGTGGGTAGTTATAACTGGAACAAATTTACATGTTGAAAGCTATCTGACCTAATACATCCATAATTCTGTGAGACAATAGTCTCGTGGTAAAGTTCAAGGAAATTGGATTAGTTGTAACTTCCTATTTCACCACTTAACACCTGAATAATTAACCTACAAACTTGTATAAATACAGTCTGTGAATGAAACAAATCATAAACAGAATAACAAACAAATAGCCACCAAATACCCAGATGAAATTCCTACCAACCATTTCGATCTAGCGGAACAGATGATCTATTCCACGTCGATAAGATAATTAGGATTGCTACAGTGAGGAAAGATCAGCTGCTTGTCCAGCTGTTCGATATCAAGCAGAACTATCTAAGGAAGGAGAATACAAGAAAGAAACAAGTATCAGACCTGGAGAAGATAATCCAACAATTAATGGAAACTAGTATTCAACAGAACGAAGTAGTAAAGTTACAAGAAGAACAGATGAGACAAACAAGAGCTGAAATACAGAAACACGAAAATAAAACACCTATCCCAATCCCTTCCCTCAATACTGAGGGTCTAGACTCTCTCCTAAAACAGCTGGAGAAGTTGGGGTCTATTCAGGATATAGCTGTACCATACAGAAACAAGACCGAGCCCATCAGAAGGATTGATAGTAAGGGCAGTAAGAAAGGAGAGCTGTATTTCCCTCATGGACTAGCTCTAGATGGAGATAAGATCTATATAGCAGATACACTCAATAATAGAATACAGATCATCTCTACAGAGGGTAAGTTCATTCATGAATTTGGTAAGGGGCAGCTATATTCTCCACACGGTATAGCATTACATAACGAATGGGTGTTTATAAGTAATTGGATAGTTTGCACTGTATTTAAATTCTCTAAAACAAAATGCAAATTAATTAAGAGTGTTAAGGAAGGTGGTAGTGCCCCTCTTGGTCTAACAACTGACATAAATAGAGAAGTGTTAGTTGCAGATTCATTTAAAAATAGAATTGTAGTATTCAGCTCTGATTTAGAATATATTAGAGAAATAGGAAAAGACAAACTCAGAACTCCACGTGACGTCAAAATAAATAATAGCATGATATTTGTAGCAGACAATAATGAGATGAATAATATTCACATATTCTCTAAATCAGGTGATTTGTTGAAAAGTTTCATAAAATTAGAAAATGGAGAAGCATTTATGTTTCTGTGTTTTGATTTGTATAATAATATTATAATTAGCGATGTTAGGGGAAATTCAATAAATATATTTACTAAAGATGGACAGCTGATACACAAAATTAAATATAATAATCCTACAGGAATAGTTGTTAATAATAACTTTGATACTATTTGTGCTAGTAATGATGATAATGTAATAAATATATATTAATTATATTGTTGTGTTTACATATATGTTTGTAATTAAATCATCACATTTCACTCTTTTATATATTAATTAATTCCCGCTAGACTTATGACCCTCGGGTAAGGAGTCCTCATTTAGGATATGTTAGCATTCCACCTCTCCTCGGTATTTGGAGATATCTATCCCAGCTTCCTTGATGTCGTTTAGAATCATATCAGTCACCCATCCAGCAGGTTGATTTTCTCTGGAATGAATCCAAGAAACGTCTCTCTAACAGAAGCCGTGTTTGTTTCAGCATTAAAATAAACATAACGATAACAATTGCTAAACTGTCCCACTTTTGGAATGTCTTTAGTGCTATCACCAACAACAGCGAAAAAGGGACAGACTGTATTTTAATGATTTTAATTATTGTATTAGTTAATTCTATTCCTATAGGAGGAATATCAGAAATGGTATCAGCTGTTGAAAGAGTTCTCTATTATGAAACTAACACCTCCCAAATGAGAGGAATTAACTCCTTATAACAGGGGTTCTTAACCATTTTGAAGTGAAGGACCCCCTATGAAGATCTGGTGAAAGTTATGGACCCCTGTCCAGAAACTGTACAAAACTAAATAAGGCGTTAAGTTGGCACAATTTTATTATTCTCTCGCATGATAATTCTGAAGAAAAACTAGGGTGTTTTGAATTACTAGTTAATTAGTATATTAGTAAAATGTGTATGATTGAGGATTAGTATGTAATGATAATTGCGAGAAAAAATATTTTTTATCTAAAAAGAATGCAAAGTTTGCAAATTACATGGCTAATTTGCACGGTATGGACCCCCTAGGGACACCTATGGACCCCTTGGGGGTCCATTGACCCTCGGTTAAGATACCCTGCCTTATAAGGCCAGTAATATCTACTATAAATATAGTTATTGATATTTGTATTTGTGAATGATTGTAAGATTAATTATTTAGTCTATTTAAGAATGAAATTAAGTGTGAATTCGATAAGCTTAATTATCCTATTTTATAGTTCCATATTAAACCATGTATTTATGTTATATTGGAAGTATCTAGTTTCATAGCTATATAAGCTCTGTCTGTACAATGTATGTATTACAGAGTATGAAGGGTGTTTTGTTGTTATTTACAATGTTATGCATATTATTATTTGTAGAATCAAATTATACTGACACTATTGGGGGCGCTGCATTAGATCGAATTCCGTGTGTTGTGATAGATCGAATTTATTTTAGCTATGTTGTCGATAGATCGATATAGAAAATGGATTTATGAAAACGAGGACGTGATAGGACATTTTATTGTATTAATTATAAACCCGTACCATTGGGAGGGGATTAGGGATTTTGTTCACTACCTTATCGGTCTGGGAGTTTTCACTTGTACTCGTTATTAAGCTACCTAGGGGCGGGGATGTGGAGTCCGTGTTAATTTTGTGTTTGGATGGACCTTTGTTGGATTAATTATTAGAAAAGTTTGCAAAATGGGGGATCGCTGGATTTTTTGTTTTCAAAACGTTTGTGCAGGTTTTTTAGAAATTTAAGGAAGCATTCAGTGTTTCTCAAAATATGAATTAGCCTTAAGAAAGAGATATTCATAGCTACTATTCATTCGCTCTATCGATGACTTCACTGAAATAGAATTCGACCTAATGTATACATAGTAAATTCGACCTAATGCCAACACCGTAATTCGACCTAATGTAGGCACCCCATATTATGTTACATGCATTATATATGCACCACCCAAATTGAGCATTCTTCAAATACTCAATTTGGAGGGTGCATATATAACAAATAGTAACTCAGTTATAATACAAGAGCTAGCTTCAGGATTTGAATTCTGGAGTTATTATAGTAATATTTATTAGCTAAACACAAATTTTCATTTAGACTAATTGAGGATTGAATGTATTTCTTTTCCTTTTGGTGTACGCTTGTGTTTACTCTAATATATTGTCGTGCAGGTGAGATATGTTGTCATTATTGTTTATGGGTAGTCTCAGATACGTCGCTAGGTCCAATCCTACCAGAGCCCCTTTGTGTATATGATTTAACGTACATCTTTGTTTACAGAACCTGTTATTGATGTTGACATACGATCAGCAAGTACTTCATTTGCATACACAGCTGATATAGACAGTCAACAGCTGGAGTACAGGTGTTTAAATGGAGGATCAGCTGATGGATTAATCTGGAGATATAACAATGTGGAATATACTAATCAAATTAATGCATATGAGTTCTATGGGGTTGTTAAGAGTATTGGTACATATAGTATTGGGTGTTACTCTGGTGGAAACAGTATAGGAGACATGGTGCTTACACTGAAAGGTAAGAAAGTGATATTCAGGAGAGCGCACACATTGTAGTTACAAATATGATAACATTGACTTTAATTATTTGTATACAGATATAGCTAACTTCACAGTAGAGTATTCTGGATCTACTTCTCTATACTCGTTATCCTCTGGTGATTATTATACAATATCTATTCCTGTTAATACTGATGTTATTATTACATGTGAAGTTAGTACAGGGTTCATGAGTATTCCAACTGGGATAACACCACCAACTACTAATCCTACCACAACATTTACAATAACCAACACTACAGGAAATGATCCTCATAAATTTAAATGTGCTAGAGGCGTGTTTGGTAGATTCTTTATTATAATCACACTAGATATTGTACCAGGAGGTAAGCATAGTATGGTAACTCATATAAGTACAGTGGAGTCTCCCAATAACAGACACATTTGAGATTAGATATTCTCCTTTGTAGGTGAGATGTCCGCTTCTCAGAGATTGATTGTTTATTCTTTACATGTATTATTAACTTATTTCGTTCCACGAGCTTGTCCGTCGTAAAGGTGTTGTCCGTTTTGGGAGACTACACTGTGTACTCTTGTACCATATAGTATCGTGACCTGTTTCACTCAGATCCTTACTCATTCTCTTTATTATATACAGTGTGTCCTCTCTAATTCTCCACCAATGGGCAATGGGGTTCGAAGCGGACAATGAGAGAGGATCCATTGTACCATCTTATTATCATTGATAAGTGATAATTATCAGCTTAGTACTAATGACTAGTTAGAGCTTGTAGTTATAGCGATATATACAGATGTTGATGTTTGCTTTGTCTTAGTTGCTGTTACAACAATCACAACTACTCAGTCTAGTACTACAACACAAACAACAACACAAACACCACCACCGACAACACTAACAACACCGACAACACTAACAACACCGACAATACCAATAATACCAACAAATGCAACAACAAATATAACAACGGCAACAGTAACAACAACAGTTTCAACACCTCCTGTAACTTCACCCACTATCACACTTATCACAACAACAACAACAACAACAACAACAACACCTCCTCTTCCTTCAGTATCCATACATCTGTCCTATACACCAAATTACAATACAGTGTTTGTAGGATATGATGACGTCACAATTACTTGTATTACAGACTCTACTGATAATATAACTATTACATTGATTGATGTTAGTACTGATAGCATTCTTATAAGTCTGATTGGTAACCAAGCAAGTATCCTATTGGAATTGATGAAAGGAAATATTACTCATAAATGTTCTGTACAGACAGATACAGGATTAGTATTAGGTGAACAAACAGCTGATTTGAGAGTTGAAGGTTAGTTATATTTACCATTTGAGTGGCTGATTCTCATTCTGGAATATTCTTAAATGTACCTATCCAATTGGCTTTGAATTTGTACCCTGAGTACATTAGTAGATCTTGCAAGATATTTTGTCAAAGAATTGACCCCCCCCCTAATAATGACTGCCATATTTAACCATTCGAATTTGTAGCTATCCTTCCTATATATTTATGTACATATATATTTCCTCTAGACATATACACTCAGGAAGTAGTCAATCTACATACTATAATACCTTCTAGTAGAGGTGTTAGATTGGTCTGGGAGACCTCTTACCCTCAGCTAGCTAATGAGATGTACATAATATCCGTGTATAGTGTGAATGAGTCTATTCAGCATAAAGATATAACTACAAATATGACAGAATATTATCTCACAGATGTATCATACACATTCCATTACACCATTACAGTAGAGGTAATGAATAGATTAAACAATACTAATAACAACACACAAATATACTATATTCATAATCAGCTGATATCTAAGCCATCTACTCTCTATGGGATGATTGGTCTTATTGCTGGTGTCCTCATATTAATATTGCTAATCATCATTATTGTTTTTCTGATCATAATATTGGTGTTGAAGAGAAGGAAGGTAAACAAACATGAATATACAAAACAAGATAATTCCCCGCCTAAACTAGAGAATGTAACACCTAGTAAAGAATATATACAGCTGTCAGATATTCACACCTTACCCTCTCGACACCAGACAGATTACAAATACGAACCTATGGCATCTATAATTCCAATTAGAGATGAGTATGTTGAGGTGTCATTACTATCAGATTCCCGATTAACATTTTACTGAACAGGAATATGAGAATTTAGCTGGTTTTAGTTGTAAATAGAGTATGTAGCACGTGATTTGTTGTTGTTGTTGTTGTTGTTGTTGTTTTATGTGTATATAGATAGCTGAACAATGCACCAATTTATATTTTTCCAACATTACCAAACTAATATGCTAGTAGTGCACTCTATTCCACCCATGGCCAATTTTACACATTCTGTGAACCTTTCCATAACTGCAATCCCAAGTTGGAACCACTCATATAGAGGGTAAGTCTATGTACTTATAGGAATAATTTGAAGTTTGACATAAAACTCTCAAATCACCGTCTGTACTGACTTAAAATTACCAAAAAATGAATATTAGTGGATTATTGAAATTATATTATAAATGTGTATCAATACATCTCTCTTCCAATTAATGTTACGTAATACATTCGATAAGTATTACTGTATTAAACTCCACCAGAACTAATTCAAAACTATTATGTACAATTGTATAACCCTACAATCTGATTGGGTTAATATACAGAGGTCAAAAGGTGTGAAGATACACATATTAGAAAAGTATTCAAATGTCAGGTAGAAGTCTCGAAAGGTGTGAACAGTAGAGCGAAAATATATATATTTGTCTGGCACAGTAAAATTAGAATTGAATCTAACACACTTAATAAATATATATTATATGGAGATGATAAAATAGACATAGTCGTAGGTCAAGCACTATAGTATTTCTCACTCAATTAGCAATTATTGATTATTTCCATTATTTATAACTAACACAGATTATTTCTTTTTCTAAATATTCTATAGTCTATTAAATCCTTTTAACAGTTTTCTGAATTTGAAACTTCGAAGCTCCGTTTTGACCCGACTACCCTGTGTGTCTATTTCATTTTTGCTGTATAATTATCATTTATAGATACTTTCCTAAGGTGTGAAACGAGTAATATTGATCTGACTGAACCCTGACTAACCGTATCGTCTCCTATAGTGATGAGATAGAGAAATAGAATTTAGTTTAGTGATATATGCTAACAGCTACTATTTTCCGTTTTCTCTTAACAGCTTAGCTGTTTCCATTCCTGTAACTATTCCATATGTAATAATTCAATTATCATTACTCGGGTTACTCTTATTTATATAATAATTCTATTCAACAAACATACGTAGATTGTATAATGGCAGAGAAGATAACAGACTCAGAAGGGAGAGAGGACTTGGTCTACATAAAGACAGAGGATGGTAGCTACAGAGGATGGAGGGTTGATTTGTTGGTAGATAACTTATCCAGCAAAATGGAACTGAAACTATTAGTATGTGCCTTATGTAATGGATTGTTAAGAGATGCTTGTCTCTATGAAGAAGAATTGAGGTGTGGTGTGTGCATTCCTGAGGGTGTAGCATGGCAACCAGTAAAGATGAACCGTGAAATAGTCTCCGATAAAATGGTAGTTTATTTGTTGTTATTTACAAATGTTTGTTTGTGTCTACAGATGAGTTATTTATTTGTAGATTAGTTGTCCCCTAAAGAAGAGAGGGTGTGAATGGAGTGACACAGTGACTTCAGCAATACACCACCTAGAGGAATGTGAGTTCCTTCCTGTACTGTGTCCTCTGGGGTGTGTCTGTTTAGAAGGAGAGAGGAGAGGGAAAGTTATGAAGCTGGAGAAGAGACGGATTCCAGAACACCAGAGAGACTCGTGTCCCTTAAGAGAACTTGTGTGTGAATTCTGTCTGAATAAAGTGAAGGCTTGTGAGATGAATCCTCATTTGGAGGGCTGTGAGCAATTTCCAGTTCCTTGTCCGAATGAATGTGTGAGGGAAGGAGAGGAAGTGACCAGACAAATGAAGAGGAGAGATGTTCCTGTCCATCTAGCTGACCTGTGTCCTCTACAGAAAGTAGAGTGTCCTTATTGGATCTATGGATGTAGAGAGGAGATGGAGAGGAAAGAGATGGATCTTCATGAAAGAGAATTCATGCACATTCACTTCAGATTATCCATGACTGATATGAAACAGAAACAAATTCAGACATCTCAAGAATTGGATAGAGCAACTGAGAGAATAATATTCTTAGAAAATGAAAGTGAAAGTAAAACAAAAGAGCTATCAAAAGTTAATTCAGAACTGAAATCAATTATAGAAGTACTCTCTTCTTACACACCTCTGCCTCTATCTACAGGACAATTGGAATGGAAGATTAAAGGTGTTAAACAGAAGATAGAAAACGAAGAGTATACTTACAGTGATCCATTCTATGTAGGTTTATACAAGTGTCAGGGCTGTATTGAATGTAATTGGTTAAATTTAGGTAAAGCATTTGTTTCCATTCATATTATGAAAGGAGGTTATGATGATAAACTACACTGGCCTATCAGATACAAATATACGTTAATTCTACTCAATCACATTAACAGTAATAATAATTATGAATACACTAATCAAATAACTAAGGAAGATTTGGAGTCTTTTCCTTATAAATTCAAGAGACCTACTCAGCTAAGAAATAGAGGTTATGGAACTGATTCATTCATTTCAAACACTGAAATATTAGAAGCTAAATATTGTAAAGAAGACAGCATAACTCTTCTAATTAAAATAGAATTGTTACCAGCATTATAACTTTATTTGTATTTTTGTTTACTCCTTACTCATAATGTATTTTCCTGAACATTAGTATATTGATTATTTCCATTATTTATAAATAACACAGATTATTTCTTTTTCTAAATATTCTATAGTCTATTAAATACTTTCTAGTGTAAGGAATTTTCTTAATTTGTAAATTCGAAACTTCGTTTCGTGACCCGATTAACTGGTGTCTTTTTCATTTTTGCTGTATAACATTCTAGATACTTTCTTAATGTGTGAAATGAACTATCTCCTGTATACATCCCTTCTACTCCTATTAATATCATTATACCCCAATTTGTTATTACTATACTTGTCTTTCGTCACCAATGTAATAATCAACAACGAAATAATTAACAAACAAGTAACACAGCATTGTAATACTCATATCTCCATGGATGAAACCATCTCTAAGTGGCCAGCTGGCGTGTATTTCTCATAACAGCTATTTTATCATACTTCTGCCACAATTCTTATAATTTCATTTTCCACAAGACTCCCGCCTAAACAGAGATTAATTAACACCTTTTTCTCCGTAATTGGGAATCCAGAAAACGGACGATGCGATTAAAAATGCCATATAAGGGCCTTGGTTACGAGAATGTGTTTAAGGAATGTGAGAACCACGCGATTATAGGCGAGTGGGAATGTGTCTTGAACTGTTTATGTTTACCGATTTGTCCCCACTTGAGTGAAACCATTAACCCAATTATTTGACAGATAAAAAACTGAATTATTTTGATAAGATTCAAAACAAGTACATAAATGAAAATATAAGAATATTAACTACCCACAGAGAATATATTTGTTGGTTGTCCAATATTATCAGCACTCTTCTGTCCCAAGTTAGAAGATAAAGTAAGGTTTCTAATATTTTCGTTGATTTGCTGTATTGTATATTTTTGGAATAAGCCTTTATATTTCCGATATTTATTTAAGCTAATAGCGTTTCTGTACATCCTTGCTCTCTAATGAGTTTCACACAAATTCATAGATATTTGCGTGTGCCTTTCCAATCGCTCTATTTGATCTTAAATGTCAACCTTCCAGATTATTATTTGTTCTTCGTTCTACTCAATAGATATTCCAAAGCTTATGGGAGTTCTAATTTGAATATCACTGATCCCCTGACCATTCATACTATAGATGCAGCCATTGCAATCTCAAGTGCGACAACGCCATCGTTTCTAAGTATTGGCCGACACTAATTTGTCAAATCTATAAGAATGACCTTCAAAACTTAACGCAGGACACTTTTTGTTGTTTCGTACTGAGATGCCATTTGATGAAATAATGTTCTTTACGTGAAAAAGTTCCCATTTATACGAAATTGATCTATGATACCAAAATGTGTATTATTTTAACACCAAAAAGCACCCTTTTATTCGAGTCTCATTTTGACATCGTTTCGCTCAAGTGGGGAAACCCCGTTGAAAACAGGAAGTTCATATCTGCCTAAGGTCAAAGGGGAAGTGTGGCCAGTACTCTTAATTTAAGCTTCTTGGTTGTGTCTGGCCCATAACACAGGTTAAATATAGGTTCTAATACTTTTTCAATTTTTTAATTGGAGCTTCCTAGACTCAAATTAAAAACCCCGAGATTGCAACGTTCCAGTCCTTCTCTAAAGGAGTCTGGGACAAACATAATTTCAGTCCGATGAATACAGATGTAAGTGACGTAACAATCTAACACTGTGATAACAGCGTATTTCTTCCAGATAGCTTGCTTATTCAGAACATCTGCCTTGGTAGGCTAATGAAATGCGGTAATTACAACGCTGCCAAGGGAATGGTATTATGTAAACATAATGGAGAAGAAAGGTAGCCATTCAAAAAGGCTTATTACAGAGCTGTGACAATAAGATGGTCGTTGTCAATCCAAACCAAATTCTGTAGGAATTAAATTGTGTAACAAAGAAGGGAAGCAATAATTAAACTCATTTTTGTATAATAAGGTGCTGGGTAGACACCAAGGCAAAGAAGCCAACTTACCTGTAAGTTTTTTATGAAGAATTTGTAGTAAAAGTTTGTAAAGCAAATAATAAATAACTAATCTACTACTTATATCTGATTCTGTGTATAATGTTATGGGTATATTATAATTATATATTATGCTATGTATAATACTACCATAATGCTATCCTATAGAATATACAATACACGAGCTCTCTGAGCTTTGCGCCTTGAGGTATCCCTTATCTCCAAATTGATGATCCATATGATTTGATACAAAGAAGGATCTGTCACTATTACGACAACAGAATAGACATTCCTTCATCTGGTATCACCACCCGTGACGATCCCATCTAGATAGCTCCACCTAAAGAAGAGAGGAACATCCCTGTAGCATCTGGTGTTGACAGAGGTGGAGTTAGACATCTTCAATTAGATACACCAGCTGGTATAATTGTGGTTAAGAATACGTAATAGTAGCGGATAGATACGATGATACAGTCTCACTCTACAGAGCTAATGATCTTGCAGCTAATTGTTCGAATCATGATCCTCATTTAGCTACTACTCCTGTCTCATTGTTTATTCTTATTATTATTATTTGTTGTTTATTTCCCAATTATAGTGATTTGTGTGTTTATACATTTTCTGAGTTATTCAGGGTACTATTTGATACCATGGGATCAATCAAATGGATACCTTTCTTCCTCTAATTTGGCTCTGCTGTTCACACCTTTAGAGATTAAGTCACCAAATTTGGTATGTATACTTGTAGTGGCATCTAGTTATGCACCTGACATTTGGAAACTTCTAATGTGTATATTTTAACACCTTTTGACACCTGTATTTTAGCCCAATCAGATTGTAAAGTTTTACAATTAGTCATAAATGAATAAAATTAGTTTTGATGGAGTGTTTGTAATTTAATTAGCTCTGTAATGTATTTGTATTGATGGAGACTGTAATTCTGTTGGTTAATACATTCTATTAAATGTAATACACTGATTTATCATATGATTAATCATATTTTCACAGCTTTCGGTTAATAGTTAAAAATTATCCTAGAAATTAGCTTCCACTTGTGAAATAGGTTGCGGAATGAAAACACAATTTTGGTAAAGTTCTAGAATATTCTCAAATCAGTCTGTGCAGCCTTAAATATTACCAAATCAATTTTAGTTGATTATCGAAATTATATTATTCTACTAAATATTCATTTTAGCAAAGAAAGATAAAATTGAATTTTACTAATCTTGTTAGACATTAAAATATGTTAATTAGAATTCTACGTCCCTCTTTACACCATAAACGAGATTTTAGCACCTTTTTGACGTCATAAAATCACACATTTTCCCGGAAGTATTCGGTTAACATATGATGAGTATTAAAGTGGATCCCATGGTACACTCTGATAAGTATATGATGGTAGTAAGATGATCATTGTGCATTAGAAACAAACCACAAAACAGACATAAAAATGATAATAAATCACAAAAACAGACTAAAGAAATTCACTCTACAGAATGGACACACAATAAAAATTGTGAATAATTAATATTAAAATTTGTATCTGTTAAGAAATGAATATTTTTGAATAGCAGATTCGACCTTAGTCTTAGCATCCTGATTCCACACAACACTATGTCTACTCTCCGTAGCTTTGGAGAATACACTTTTAGATACTTTCTCTACATAATCTTCCCCACAATAAATCTCCATATGATTACACATCCGTTGTATGTATATTGTAGGATTTGATATCAAGTCTTCATGATAGAGAGTCAGAACTCTATCTCCAAAATATTCTAAATATCTTTGTATTTTCTCGTAGAGGACAAACTGTTGCTTAATAACTGATACTAAAATATCAGGCCTGTTGATAGTTTTACCAGACTTGATTACCTGATTCCGTGAACTAAGTCTATAGAGAAGAACTGTTGCTATATTATCGTAAGGATTGCGTACAGTGTGAAAGAATTTCACCTGATAGCCAACGAAATCTTTGAATCTCTCAAGTAGTTGAATAAAGCTCTTTGAGTCATCATTTCCTGTATCATAGTCAACTAGATGGTTGTCTTCTAAAAGGATAGTATCTTTATTACTGGGAACAAACTAACCACAATAAACATTGGATTTAACGACACTCGTTTGGGCAGGCAAAAATGGTCGCTATATCTGATTTGTCGCTATATCCGATGTAGTTTCATATACTGCTGAGTATTTCTGGGCAAGAAAAGTTAGTCGTTTTATCGATTCGTCGTTATAAGATTACAAATGATAGTTCTGTCTGTATATTTGTTGTCAAGGAAAGGATTTATGGAATGCTAATTCAAATTTGAATTCTCAATACTGAGAAGTCAGAATTCAATAAAAACTATGTATTTGATGTTATGAATATTTAGTAAACAAATTTTTGAGACGATATATGTGCAAATTTAGTACACTGAATCAAAATTCGCATTCTCAAGTCATGTGTAATATTAGTTCTTATAAAAACATCAAGCCACCAAGTGCCGAGTTACATGCGAACACAGAGTGTTTGCAATCGTGCACTGCGAGCAAGAGATGCTCGTTATTCCAGGTAGCAACACCATAGCTACCACAGAACGCCAATGAATTAAATGTTAATGGACTGTATTTGTCTGCAATGATACAATTTATTTGTCTGTAATTATATCTTACTGAATTGGCTGTATCTATCATTCGAACATGTAATCACAACACAACACAACACAGTATTTCTCACTCAATATCCGAACAAAGATATTGATGAGAAATACAGTAAGAAAGGCTCTTCTTTGTTACATACATCCTAGAAAGAATCAGTAAATATAGAAATAATGTCCTTACGTTTATCTCCAATTATTTGTATGTAATCCTTGTATTCTCCTTGAAATAATCCTGGTATATCCAGTGTATAGTACTTCCAGTTAAATGTCTTACTCCTGGTACCACCATTGTTATGTAAATCAGACCAAGCAGCGTTCTTAATATTTCTAAACAATTCAAATCTATTAAATTTAGCTATTGTCCCTCTTTCAGATTTTGTCCATCTCATTACAGGATTGAATTCGTTAGATAGAACTACGTGTGGATGAGCGTCTAATACAGCTCCTACAATACTACCTCCACTCCGAGGATATCCTAAGAATACAATGAAGTTCTTTATCTTATTCACTGAACTACCGTTTCTGAATATACTCGTGTCTTCACGACTCACTGTATCTTTATGATAACAATCTTTATACGTGCTCTTTAGTGTAATTCTATTGAACATACAATATATGATAAACGGACATTCGTCAAGTTGTTTGATATGCAATTTTAAAGGGATATCCAGACCAAGACCTGAACTAGCTATCAAACAATCAGAAGGTAGTCTGGCATACGAACAAACACTCTCCTGGAAGCCTGGACACTAATACGAGAAACTTCCTGGACCAATTTACACCAAAATTCAATGGAAAATGGTTTATAGGACCAGGGATGAGTTGGTTAACCAATGCAATCAGAATTAAATACAATCAATGAAGTTTTGTTACACAAATTGAAGATATCAATACATAGCTATTATATATGCATTCATGTACGATTGTATCTTACAAAATGATAGAATTTCGAGAATAACTAACTAAAATGTGACATCTCATAAATACATAACTAGCAGAACACAGAATAAATTGGTAGAAATGACACTATTCGGTTAAGCAGGTATATTTCCCTAGCAGTGAACTGGAGATAGCATCGGTTAACTGGCTAACCGAATCCAGCCCCGATAGGACAAATTTTCCAGTTACAGGGGACTGTTCTGACCGGATATAACTTAACGATAATAGAGTCATAAGTAAAACTGTTTTTGTTAGGAATTAATTAAAGAACTGGTAAGAGCTAGAGACTTGTAATTTGGTAGTATGATAAATCTGGGAACAAATCTAAGATCTAAGCGATATCTCAAAAACGCTCTGAGATTGGCCTCAAAATGTATTGACCTATCAGATTAGAGGGTTTGAAGCAGGATAATTCAATGGCAAAAATTGCTCAATAGTTCCAATTCCGCAAATTTTTCAAATTCCAATTACAACAACATGTAGCTATGTTTGTTAATTAATTATTATGCAATAATTAGCGCGTGTAACCACTATATTGTGTAGAGTACAGAGTATATTGTGTAGAGTACAGAGTATATTGTGTAGAGTATACAGTATATTGTGTAGAGTATACAGTATATTGTGTAGAGTATACAGTATATTGTGTCGAGTATACAGTATATTGTGTAGAGTATACAGTATATTGTGTAGAGTATACAGTATATTGTGTAGAGTATACAGTATATTGTGTCGAGTATACAGTATATTGTGTAGAGTATACAGTATATTGTGTAGAGTATACAGTATATTGTGTAGATGTGTATAAGAGACAGTATATTGTGTCGAGTATACAGTATATTGTGTAGAGTATACAGTATATTGTGTAGAGTATACAGTATATTGTGTAGAGTATACAGTATATTGTGTCGAGTATACAGTATATTGTGTAGAGTATACAGTATATTGTGTAGAGTATACAGTATATTGTGTAGAGTATAGAGTCTATTGTGTAGAGTATACAGTATATTGTGTCGAGTATAGAGTATATTGTGTAGAGTATAGAGTATATTGTGTAGAGTATAGAGTCTATTGTGTAGAGTATACAGTATATTGTGTCGAGTATACAGTATATTGTGAAGAGTATACAGTATATTGTGTAGAGTATACAGTATATTGTAACATGCAATATCAATTGAAAAACAATTGTAGGGACCAGTGACGGTCTCAAGGGGAGGAAGGCAAACGGGGGATTTGTCCGGATTCGAAATTTCAGGCCGGGTTGGTCCCTGGTATGCCCAATCCTGGGAACGCCCTACAAGGACCGTATTTTGTGTAAATATTTGTTCTTATTATCCAGATTACTGAGATTCTATTGTAGGTATATAACATTAGAAATGAGTAGAATATTGTAATTTATGTAAATTACCTTTCCTGATAGCATTCATCCAACTTTACTTGTCCAAACTTTAGTATTTGCTGTAAACCTATTTGAAATAGAATTATAAGTGAATAGCTTAATTAATTTTTGGGTACATATTCACAGGGGAGGAATGTGGAGTTAAGACAGCCCTGGAAAATATACCAAAACCAATTTAATCCAACGTCCCAGGAGGAATATTCCCGGTGGTGGTTATTACAAGGTTGACAGAGCCTGTATGTATATTTTGAGATTTGGCTAATTTGTTTACTTTATATTAATAAAAACAACAATAACTTCACGTATGATTAATCCAAAAGTGTGAAAATTGGATTCAGTATGTTCGATATATTTAGTGAAGTTTTATTGAATTCTATTTACTTCCTTGATAAACACGATAAATACATACACTCCCTGGCCAAAAGTATTGGAACACCATAGCAGGGCTGAGCCCCCCCCTAGCAAATTTAACCACCCCGTAAATTTTTGCTAAGCTATATTGATCTTTACTATCTTAGATCTTAAATATTAGTTAAACCAAGGAAATCTTTGTGAATATGTCAAATTGACTATACATAATTTTACCTTCCCCCAAAGTAGCTTGAGAGTTTGGGTATGGGCCTACCCCAAAAAATAGATATAAAAATCTTAAGTATACAAGCCCCTCTTATCACTACGCTCTGGCTACGGCCCTGCACCATAGCATTAATGACACATGTGGTATGTAGCACATTGCGAGAATATACGTATTGAATAGTCCGAAAATATATCAGAAAAAGGCGATTGTAATGATAAAAGTAATGATTGAAATAAGTTCATAGATGTTTTAAATTATCTTCACCCTATGCAACTGAAGTAGATACATATTTTGTGCCTTGTGTCAATTGTGGTAGAGTGTTCCAATACTATTGGCCAGGGAGTGTAATTATGCGATAATTTCAAAATTGCATACCTATAAATCCTTTCCTTGACAACGGACAAACAAACAAACAATTGAGAATTAATAAAAGATATTCGTATTTCAGTAACCAGGATTGAATTATCCATTGTATATCCGGGAAATTACTAAATAATGTGAAACCATTTGAATAAATTGTGAATTATATAAAGTGTCTCTTCATCCACTTATTATAGCAGAATAAATATGAAAGTTGAAATCGTTTGCGATTAACCTGTCCTGGAAAATTCTGCTCCGGTCTGAGCAGGTCAGTCTGCATTAATGACAGGACTCTGCTATCAACTTACCATCGATCAATTGTATCAAAGGTGTATCCTCAGGACTTTCTCTATGTTCTTCTTTATCTGTTAGTTCAGGGATATTCTTTTTCTGTAATTCATTATTGCTAATGCATTTATCAATGTAATTACGTTTTTCCTGTATCTCTTCTTCACATAATTTCATGGATAATTCCTCTTTGCTGATATTACTTTCAATTTCCAATCCATCAACTATCAGAACTTTCTCCATTGAAGTTATTTCCCCCAATTCATTACATTTATGTACTTTATCAAAATAGCCTATTCCTAGACATATAACAAGTAGGAACAAGATTAGGATAAGAAATGTCTCTTTGTATGACGTCATTTGTGGCTAATAGTTATTGGGAGAATAGAGATAATAAAATAGGCATAGCGTATACAGTATTACCTCCAGAGTGGAGTGTATATGCAAGACTCTGCACCCAATGTGGAAATACTCCACTTCTCAGGGGCGTCATACAGGTTAGGAACTTGGGTCCCTTTTCACAGCGTCGCTGACATCATTTTGGTTGGAAAATGATCACCTTATGTTTAAAGTTTCAAAACACTCATCTTTGTCAGTGGAATGGATTGAGACTATATACGAACCGATTTCTTGGTCAAACTAATTCATATTCTAAAGAATCGCATTCTAATACTAAACTGCTTATTGATAATATTCAAAATTTTAAAATATTCATATTGGCTATTATCCTTGGCGGGGAATGGTACACTAAAGTATTATAGATTAAGTTCACACAGAATAAGTTAGAAATTTACAGAAATCGATTCTGAATATCGTCTCAATTCATTCCACTGACAGGGTTTCATACAGGGTTATGGGAAATGCGGATTCCCTCCCAATTTTCCATTATTAACTATAACACTTCCCTCTCAATATGAAATAGATTTGTTAATTCGTACTGAGCAATTATAGAGTGGTATTGTTCTGGTAAATGGTCTCCTCTTAATTCCGAAGCCCTTGTTAATAACAATTCAATATGGCTTCATTTCTATTTATTTGGTTTTCCCTTACCTTTCGCTTAAAATCGTATACATTAACTAAGGGGGACCATTTGTACCAGATTATAATACATTTTGGTACCAATAGTCCTCCTACAATACGGAGCACTAATTGAATAACAAACTTTATACGGCCTTTTAATCATAAATACATTGAATAAATTGTGAACGGTGCAGTCTCAATACTTATTCACTCAAACGCCCAATTAAGCCCCTACCTGTAATTGCTATGCCGTGGTATCGTGTAAGGATAGATCTGACTGGACCTTTGATCATGTCAAATGGACACCAATACATTCTTAGGATGGTGGATCATTTCACAAAATTGGTTGAAACGAGAAAATAAAGAAACAAAGAAGCTACTGAAGTTGCGAGGGGTGTTTTCTCTGTATATTGTAGCAAAGGTTTACCTACTCAGATAATACCAGATAATGGAAAATAATTCACCAACAAAAATTGATGGCAGAACTTCAGGAAAAGTTTATTATAGGAAAAGCATAGTGATTATATAATTTTGGAACGGACGACTTTACACCTAAATCACAACTCTTAAATGTAGAGGAAGTGGTAAGAATTCCAAACATTGAAGAAAAGATAATTGACAATTAAACCCAATGAAACCATCGATAATTTGTAGTATTCAATCAGAAACATATCTTTCAGAGCTGCATTGCGAAATTCATAAAATATTGAGCCAAAAACCAAAAGATATCTTAGAATGGAAGCAAGAATTCTTCCCCAATGCGATTCCTTTGATATAATCGAAACAATTATGCAATGGTACAAAGAAGCGATGCGACAGCAAGTAGCCAGCAAATCTTTTTGGGGCGGGCAAATGCTATACCCTCGATGGCGCCTTTATGTGTCGCTTGGAAACTTTTTTGAAATTGTGTCGTAAGTGGTATATAGAACCAAGGTACACATTAAGTTCCGACCTACCACATATTTCATCTCTGAATTTTGTTTGATCAGATCTGTGTCTTCTGGGTAAAGCGATGTGTCACAAATCGCGACACTTCTATCCATTGAACTCGACACAATTATGTCTCGGTGGCATGAATGCATATCTATACTTAAAATGGTGCCTTTGTCTATATTGTAAGTGGTTGGTATAGGTGTTAATGACTTAGCAAGTGGCTCATTTAGTGGCATTTCTTTATCAATTGTGGCTAAAATGTCGGCTGCTACTTTATCTATTTCCCCGCCTAAATTTACTTTATATAAGAGAGCATCTGAGGCTGTCACAAAAGTGTGCCATCTTGTCTTAAAACACGATACAATTACATTCTTACCACACGTCATATCTTCGATGCGCCACAAATACGAGATGGTGGAATGTGTCACAGCTTGTCACCTTTGGGGAATCGATCAAATAGGGTCAAAGATGATTATATTTGATTTTTTGGAGGCAATGCTCGTCCAAAATTAGGTCCAATTCTCCCGTTTTGTGGGCTATACTTTCTGCCACAAATTCAGTGCCACTTTCATTTTAAAATGGCTTTAAGTTGGTTATATTATTGTGCTCGTAGAGGAATTGAGCAACTATTCTGATATTCTCCATATCATTCATTTTGCTATAGTTAAAAAGGTGTGAAAATATGATTAACTGATATTGAAATACCCGCTAATCCAGTGGTGGATGTAGGGAGGCTTGTTATGAGCTAATTAGTATACCTCACAAGGTGTCTTTAGTAATGTTTGTTAGTAGGTTTAGGTTAGCTATAAATAGGAGCAGTTATACTATTAGAATGTTTGTCTAATTTGTTGTTATTTCTATTTACTATTTACTATTTACTTAGTATTACTTTAGTCTTGAACACGCTTAACCGGAGTATTATTACATACTTCGCGTCCGCCGCCATACCGCCAGCTAGTGCTCCCTCCCCGCTTATATCGAAGTGTGAAAATGTACAAATATGGTACAAAACCGTCAATGTAACATATATTCCATCGGTTATATCTAAGTGGTCCCTTTAGCTTAGATATAACAGAAGTTGTCTGTAGTTATAAGACAGCTCTGCTAATATAAGACACCAGAATATTTGTTTATAATAACTCACTAACTGTTTTTCTTTTTTCATACTTTTAGAAATAAATAACAACAAATAGCACATTATAACGCCCCAGTAATTGCTCCCGTAGACCCTATCGAGACAAAAATCAATGACCTAGTCGATCGGATTGTTTATCGCCTCAACCAGAGACGGGCAGCTCTCCTAAACAGGTACCACGAACTACGTGACGAAAAGGCAGCGAGGAGATCAGCCCGAATTAAAAAGTTTGAGGAACTGGTCGGGATAAAGGCCGATACGGAGCGTCGTCTCCAAATTAATGAACTCCAAGAGCTGCAGGAGAGAATTCTAGCTGATATAGAGCTAAAATTAGCAGAGGTTAATGCACACCAGCCTGAGACCCATATTGTATTCAGGAACCAATCCGAACACCTAGAGCAGTTGATTGCAGAACTGGGAGAGGTTCTAGAGGAGGAGGTACCAATCATACACAATTACCAAGCTATGAGAGAGGTAGTAGCTGTTGTGAAGAGAGGGACAGCTCATGGAGAGTTGAATGATCCTCGAGCTGTAGTTATTGACTACAATACCAACAGGATTTTTGTTACAGAGGGGGTACCAAGCTTATCCGGCCCACAAGCACGTATTTCCATCTTTACAGATGGAGGAGACTACCTAGACAGCTTTAACCACATGGATATGCACCATCCATACGGTATAGCTATACATGTGGATAATGTATACGTCACAGATACACGAGTACATGCAGTGTTCCTCTTCAAAATAGAGACTAGCTACCCTCTGATCGCTGAGCTAGGGACTAGAGGATCTCAGATAGGACAGTTTAACGATCCTCATAACCTCGCTGTCTCTACTAACGGAGACGTATACGTGACAGATTACTGTAACCACAGAATCCAGATCCTCAACAGCTCTCTACAATCCATACGAAACCTCACTGAACAGCCAATTAAGTACCCCCGTGACATCAAACTGACAGCTGATGAGGTCTACGTGCTCTGTGTTGACAATCCCTGTATACTGGTGCTATCTCACGCGGGAGAGAGACTCCGTTCTCTGGTGTCTATGGGTAGACAGAGGGATGTTTGTGATTCCCATTTCTTCTGTATAGACTCAGCAAAGAATATAATTATCAGTGATTACATGTTTGGTAAAGTGAAGATATTCAATAAAGAAGGAACTCTCATTCATACTATAGAAATAGGAAGACAAGATGAAAGGTTAACCTACCCGCTAGGATTAGGGCAAGGATTAGTTCTAACGAAAGATCTAAATTTAGTACTTGTGTATTTGCATAGTGATTATTGTTTACGAATATTTTCATGTTTATAATATATCTTTATGATATCAGTAAATAAATTATACAATATGAAATATACTAAATGGAAATTTGGAGAATTGTGGCATAGTGGATGCTTAATTAGTTACAATTTACATTTTCAATTACTCAATTGTAACCAATCAAATTCCAGCATTATTATATCTAAACGTGACACTCTAGGAACTAGGTTTCCCACTACTGCCATAAATGAAGACACAATTGCCATAAACATCACGAAAAGTGGCTCGAATAGTGGCGCTGAACCCTCTGAAAGCGATGAGCCAAGCTCTAAACGAGCCCACCCCCATTCCGGAACTGAAACTAATGACAAGCTGGAACCAAACACATCAAGTGACACGATTAGGTGTCTTTACCTCGACACAATCGACAGAGCTGTTTTAGATTTAGATTTTGAAATTTTAAGTTCAATTTCTCTCACCAATAACAACGTGTATGCGTGTTTGGCATGCAGAAAATATTTTCATGTACTCTACCAAAGCTCCAGAGGGCCCAGACCGACAAAAGTATGCAAATGGTATCACTGAAGTAGTAGGTTGCTCGTAGTTGAATGACAGAAAAGATACGAAGTACTGCTAGTTATTAGTCCCTCCTATTTAAAGGAGAAATATTCTTGAAATGTGTCTCTCTATTTGACTAGAAATAAGAAATCAAATATGGCGAATGATCCCCATCATTAATTCACACCTTGTAGCCGTTAAGTTGTATTCATTTAAAGTCTACTGAGTGTCAAAAGTGGTTTGTTCACCAAATCATTGCATATTTGGAAATAACATGACACTATTCCTAAAATTCCATGTGTACAATAATATGTGGCTATTATGACATAAATTTCCTGAAAAGTATCACGATTGAAATTGAACATTCCTAATGCTGAGCTACGTTGCTACGTCGTGGTAAGATTATCGAACCAATTAGCTAATTACTAGATTGTAATTATCGTAACATTTAAGTTGTATATTATTACCTAGCAACCAGCAGACAGGTCAGGAATCCCTTCGTCTGTTTGTATGTATGTTTGTTTGGAGTCGCCTGATTCTGTACAACTATATTACCAGAATCTGTCCTAATTTTCCTAATAATATAATAGATAAAATACTTAATGATTAGTATAATGTCCACATTCCTGTCCCTAGGTAGCTTTATAACGAACACAAATGAAAACTCCCAAACCCATAAGGTAGTGAACTAAATCCCTAATCCCCTCCCAATCCTATCCGTATAAAATTAATAATATACAAAGTGCTATCACATCATTTTTCCTATAATTATCTCTTAATTTCTATAAATATCTTCTTTTTAACGCCAATGCTTCCTTTAATTTCTTTAATTTCTAAAAAATCTACACAATCTTTCTAAAACAAAAAAATCCAACGATCCATCACAACTCACAATATAGACATTTCAATGGAATCTAATTTACCGTAGGAAAGATTCCGAACTTAGAATAATCGTAGGACAGATTCAGCATTCCCCATTTATGTATATTTGTGAATTCAATTGTTCTAAATATTTATATTATAATACTCAAAGGTGCTGTCCATTAGGAGAATAATGGCTCCCTCGAGGCGCAATGCGGGTAGCTCATCGCGAAGCGACGAGACAAAGGCTCATATTAAGTATACAACAAAAGGTGTGAAAATATACACAAATATGTTAAATGGATATACTTCCTGAGGTGTTAACAAGGTCATGGGAATCACGTTACCATAGCAACTAATCTGCCACCTAGTAACAAATAAATCAGAATTGAAGGTCAAAATAAATTAGATCCTGAGCTGAATCTGTTAGCCAATAGGATAATGAGATTAAGTGTCTCTTAGATGGTTGTAATGCATGTGGCGCTGAGATTATTTTATGATTAGAATATTTATAAGAAAATAGACTCTCTTGTATTTTTAAGAAAGGAATTCTTGTGCCATTCACTGGGAAGGCCAAATTCCTTGTGAGCTATCTGGTATCCTAGCAAGGCTATCTCTATAAGAACTATGAGAAGTGTTAGGTTACTTACAAATTAAAGTATTTCCTTTCTTAACAATCCTGACTGGGTGGAGAGTAACCATTTGCATCAGAAGAGGCGGGACACAAACAGACGCCACATTCCACCACCTAGCTCTGACATAATTCTCGATACACATTCTCTCTGGAAAATTCCTTTTAAGGAAATAATTGCAATTAGTTTCAGATTGTCCTCCAGCAGGAGACAGGAATAGGATGGGTAGCAGACCCCTGGGTTCATGATATTTCATGGTGACACTAACAGACCAATTGTGCGACCGAGCGATGGAGATAATCACTCGATTCGATGGAACGGAGGGATGGCAGCAGCTGTAACCGCCGGTATACCTAACCTAATGATTGAGAAGGACGCGACAGAGAGACAGGCCCCGGATTGACTCAGGAATGGAAATAATTGTAGGTATTGACAAGCATCAACCAGACAGAGAGGCCCCCTAGATGTCCTGAGGATAAATAACGAAAATGTTCTAGCTATACAATGTGAGAAATTAGCAAATCCCACTCACCTAATACTCGCGTGGTTCTCACATTCCTTAAGCACATTCATTCTCATAACCAAGGCCCTTATATGGCATATTTTATACGCTCTGTTTAATCGCATCGTCCGTTTTCTGGATTTCTAATTCAGGAGAAAAAGGCGTGAATTAATCTCTGTTCGGGCGGGAGTTTTTTGTGGAAAATGAAATTACAAGAATTGTGGCAGAAATATGACTAAATAGCTGTTATGAGAAATACTCGCCAGCTGGCCACTTCAAAGATGGTTTCATTCCATTGAGATATGAGTATGACAATGCTGTTTACTTGTTTGTTAATTATTCCGTTGTTGATTATTAAGTTAGTGACAGGAGACAAGTATTGTAGAAACAAATTGGGATATAATGATATCAATAGGAGTAGAAGTGATGAATACAGAAATGTTATACAGCAAAAATGAAATAGACACACAGGTTAATCGGGCCAAAACGGAGCTTCAAAGTTACAAATTAAGAAAACTGTTGAAAGTATTTAATAGACTATAGAATATTTAGAAAAGAAATAATCTGTGTTAGTTATGAATAATGGAAATAATCAATATACTAATGTTCAGGAAAATACAGTATGAGTAAGGAGTAAACAAAAATACAAATAAAGTTATAATGATGGTAACAATTCTATTTTAATTAGAAGAGTTATGCTGTCTTCTTTACAATATTTAGCTTCTAATATTTCAGTGTTTGAAATGAATGAATAAGTTCCTAAACCTTCATTTCTCAGCTGAGTAGGTCTCTTGAAGCGATCAGCAAAATTCTCCAAATCTTCCTTAGTTACTTGCTTAGTGATTTCATAATTATTATTACTGTTAATGTGATTGAGTAGAATAAACGTATATTTGTATCTGATAGGCCAGTGTAGTTTATCATCATAACCTCCTTTCATAATGCAAATGTAAACATATGCTCTACCTAAATTTAACCAATTCCATTCAATACAGCCCTGACACTTATATAAACCTACATAGAATGGATCACTGTAAGTATACTCTTTGTTTTCTATCTTCTGTTTAACACCTTTAATCTTCCATTCCAATTGTCCTGTAGATAAAGGCAGAGGTGTATAAGAAGAGAGTACTTCTATAATTGATTTCAGTTCTGAATTAACTTTTGATAGCTCTTTTGTTTTACTTTCATTTTCTAAGAATATTATTCTCTCAGTTGCTCTATCCAATTCTTGAGATGTTTGAATTTGTTTCTGTTTCATATCAGTCATGGATAATCTGAAGTGAATGTGCATGAATTCTCTTTCATGAAGATCCATCTCTTTCCTCTCCATCTCCTCTCTACATCCATAGATCCAATAAGGACACTCTACTTTCTGTAGAGGACACAGGTCAGCTAGATGGACAGGAACATCTCTCCTCTTCATTTGTTTGGTCACTTCCTCTCCTTCTTTCACACATCCATTAGGACAAGGAACTGGAAAATGCCCACAGTCCTCCAAATGAGGATTCATCTCACAAGCCTTCACTTTATTCATACAGAATTCACACACAAGTTCTCTTAAGGGACACGAGTCTCTCTGGTGTTCTGGAACCAGTCTCTTCTCTAGTTTCAGAACTTTCCCCTTCCTCTCTCCATCTAGACAGACACAACCCAGAGGACACAGTACAGGAAAGAACTCACATTCTTCCAGGTGGTGTATTGCTGAAGTCACTGTGTCACTCCATTCACACCCTCTCTTCTTTAGGGGACAACTAATCTACAAATAAATAACTCATCTGTAGACACAAACAAACATTTGTAAATAACAACAAATAAACTACCATTTTATCGGAGACAATTTCACGGTTCATCTTTACTGGTTGCCATGCTACACCCTCAGGAATGCAGACACCACACCTCAATTCTTCTTCATAGAGACAAGCATCTCTTAACATTCCTTTACAGGAGCTACATAATAATAGTTTCAGTTCCATTTTGCTTGATAAGTTCTCTACCAATAAATCAACCCTCCAGCCTCTGTAGCTACCATTCTCTGTCTTTATGTAGACCAGGTCCTCTCTCCCTTCTGAGTCTGTTATCTTCTCTGCCATTATACAATCTACGTATGTTTTGTTGAATAGAATTATTATATAAATAAGAGTAACCTGAGTAATGATAATTGAATTATTACATATCGAATAGTTACAGGAATGGAAACAGCTAAGCTGTTAAGAGAAAACGGAAAATAGTAGCTGTTAGCATATATCACTAAACTTAGTTCCATTTGAGACGATCCAGTTAGTCAGGGTTCAGTCAGATCAATATTAATCATTTCACACCTTAGGAAAGTATCTAGTATTGTTATACAGCAAAAATGAAATACAGTAGACTCCACCAGTTAATCCGGTCAAAATGGGATAGTACTGTTCAAGACTATAGAATAATGCTAAGGCAATACTGAGTAAATAGTAAATAGAAATACAAACAAATTAGACAAACATTCTAATAGTATAACTGCTCCTACCTATAGCACAGTGGGCTTTTTGCTGGAAATAGCATGAAATTTTTACCCCCTCAGAATTGTATTTCCTTTTTATCATTGAATTCACAATCGTTTCAAACCTAGAAATTAGTAATTTCATTCTGATTCAACAAGTAAATTGGTTGTTATGGTGATGAATATTTGCGGCTTCTTGTAATTGGAATTTCTGTTGTGTGGTATATCAAAATCGATCAAGTTTCATAGTTATATTTTTAGCACTTGCAACTAAGAAGAAAGAATTCCTTTACAATAATGAAACATTTATATTTCAAGTATCTAATTTACATCTTGAAATGTCGTTTGGTTTCTAACTTTCTATTCTAAAACTAGATAAAACGCGATGACTATTTAGGACATTTTTTTCGGCGTCCACAGGATATTTTATGCTGAAACTTGTTGTGGCGTTTCGTTGCGTGAACTCTCACTGGTCTTAAAATGTAGGTTATAATAATACATTCAAAAAATATAATAGTTTAGACCCGCCGGAGGGCGCCCAAAGTATCAAACATTCATTTGAATGGGTGTAACTTTAATGTAAAATTTCCCTATGAAATATTAGCATTATGAATAACAAGGAAGCTTTTGGCTTTCTATCCTCACGTAAATCTGTCAGAGATGCAACAATCGTATTTATGGATAGTCAGCAACTTGATGATAAATATTATAGTTGTATCCGATACAAATTCGTTGAGTTGAAGGGTGATAGAGAGATATTTCGTAAAAGAAACGACCTAAATACATGGGATGATATGATATTCTTTGACAATTCAACATTGGCAGAGAAGAGGCGGTTATCGTCTGAAGGTGATATTTGTACTCCTAATCATGTTCATGCAAAGGCTATCAGGAAACCACTCCTAGAATTAACGATTAAAGGACAAAGGGTACGTCTGGAACCTCTTTTAGCCCTGATTAAAAGCTTAGCAGCTAGTGAGAACGTGGATAGCAAAACGATGGCAGCCATGGCTCTGCAATTTGTCTCATCTTCTTCAGGAGATTACTCCACCAGTTCCTTCTGTCTGGAAATAGTCAGCAAGGGCACATTTCAAGGCAATATAAAGACACACATCTCAATCGCTAAGTCTACGTTCCTCCTAGGGCAACTGGAAATAGGTAAGCGAAAGTACATTGAATTGAGGAGACTTTGTAAGTCAGACAATGTACTATTCCCTAAGTATGAGCTAATTTCCCAGTATCGAGCAGATATTACTCTGGAGAAGGAATTCATTTTTATCCGCAATGTGTCTGATGCACCTATGGGAGTAGGGATATCTTACATCTCTATCATCAAACAGACAATTTCCCGCCTACTCGAATCACTTCCCACAGATTCTGAATTTGAATTCCCGTTGACATTTTCTGCAACAGATGGTTTGGATGGATCTGGATCCCATCAAGTTTATAATCAGATTCAAGAGTCACCAGATATTGGTTCCAAAAATTTCATTCTCTTTGCTTTCAAACCTCTCGCTATTCACGACAGGCAAACAAACTTATTTGGGAAAACGAAAGGCCCAACTCACAATTTCAGATTCGCCCAGTCACTTTACTAGCTGCCAAAGAAAATAGCGAAAATGTACGTCATCTAATGGATACTTATATCAATCCTTACGTAGCAGACATGGAAGAAAATGGGATACCACTCTCGCAAGGACTTGTGAGGATAAAACTGCTCAGGACCATGTTCGATGGAAAAATGGCAGGAATTCTATCTGGAGCCGGTGGTGCTCACTGCCAACTCTGTACTGCGACTTTCAAACAACTGCATGATGTCGAACTTATACGAGATGGTTTTCCTATTAATCGTTCAATAACATCGGCTAAAGAACTGTTTCAAAGTGTGAATGAAGTAGAATTTCTATCTCTAAGTTCCAATGACCGTCTTGGATTGACTCACCAACCTATTTCCGACATCGATATAATTTGCTCTTCTCCATTACATTCATATTTGTGCATCTTCAGATGGTTTATGACCCTCGTTTATCATCTGCAATCAGGTGCAAGGAAGTGGTCACCATCATCCTTAGGCATAAAAAACTCAATGAAGTTTGTTTCAGGCTTATTGATGGAAAAGACTGGTATGAAGATTGATCAACCCAGCAGTGATGGTGGCACTACATCAACTGGCAATGTTGCTCGAAATTGTTTCTTGGACAAAAACCAATTTCTTTACTGGGTTTGTTCCTTGATACCAACAGAATACCATGAAAATATAAAGGTCATCCACACTAACCTTTCAGTATGTTTGCGTATTTACAACAGCGACCGAGAGATAAACACTGAAAGACTGGATATTCTTTGCAAGGACACATACGAATACATTGTAATCAGGTTCCCTTGGCAAACATCAGTCCAACCTTGCATAAATTGCTAGCCCATTCTTCAGAACTCATTAGAACTTGTAACAATAGCCATGGACTTAAAGTCTTCTCTGAAGAAGCAGTTGAAGTTTCAAACAAACTCGTTCGAAGGTATCGCGAACACCTTGCCCGAAAAATGTCGTTTTCTCTGAATACTCGAGATATCTTTATACGACTGATGTGTAATAGTGATCCTGTCCTCAATGTGTATAGAAAATTTACTAAAGCAAGCAAGAAAACACACTCTTCTGAACCTCCAGACCAAGAAATTCTTTTCTCACAATTAACTTGCTAATAAATAATGATTGAAATAGATGGAAGCATAAGATACTATTAAAATGTGGGTATGTTAAATGTGTGTCTATGATCCAAAATAAGCTTTCTATCGCGTCTAGTAACTGAATTTTAAGCTCAAAAACTATAATTTATGATAATATGAAAGGTGTCAATGACGTCATAACTTTTTAATGAGATGACCTAGATTTTTTTTTTATGAAGAAATCGTTTTCTCAGGGGTAATTTCCTATTGGCTAATAATGCATTATATATCTCTATCTTGCATGGTTTTCCTATTTCCATTTCACCCCCCAAAAATGCCCACTGTGTATAGCTAACCTAAACCTACTAACAGACATTACTAAAGACACCTTGTGAGGTATAATAATTAGCTCATAACAGTACCGTGTTCCTGTATGACTTTATGTCAATTTACTTATCCTAATACATCATACATCCTTAGTAATTACTGATATACTGAAGATAACTGTTATACTCACATTATATTTACTAGAATAGAAGAGTTATGACAATACTGTAGAAATAAGGTTAAAAGCTTAGTATTTCTTCACAAATTAATATACGGTTTCTTGGAGGACAGAATAATCCAAAATAGGAGCAAATGCTACGAGGATCGCCGTTTGAGTACCCTTGGTCTAAAAGATGGAATGTTGTAATAAGTAAATGTAACACTGAACGAACAACTTCACGATAACAAGAGTACAAATACTGACAACTAACCTCCATCTGTTTTCAAGACAAATAATGTTTACCAAATTCTCTGATTAGTTACTATTCGTATACTTAATAGCTCTGATTCATGGTACAGTGGAATCTCCCAAAACGGACACTCCGAGAAGCGGACAACCCCCTACTACTGACAAACTTCGTGGCACGGATTGAATTTGCCAAGCATATAATACTTAAGCAGTCTTCGAGGAGCGGACAACTCCGAATTCCGAAAAACGGACAGGGAACTGGCTCGAATGGCGTGTCTTAATGCAAATTTATCTCCCAAGAACGGACAGCCTTAAACTGCAACCAATATTTTCATAGATATCACAAAATTTACATAATAACGAGCCTTTGGCTCGTCGCTTCGCGATGAACTCGGCGCATTGCGCCTCAAGGTGTCCATTATTCTCGAAATTGACGGCACCTTTGAGTATATAATATAGATTTATTTCTAATTTGTTTATTTTATATTCATAAAACAACATATAATTAATATAAAAGTGAAGTTTTATTGATTTCTTTTCACTTCCTTGATAAACACGATAAATACATATGCAACAATTTCAAATTGCATATCGTAAATCCTTTCCTTGACAACGGACAAATAAACAAACAAACAAACAAACAAACAAACAAACAAACAAACAAACAAACAAACAAACAGACAACAATTGTCATTTCATTATATAGATTATATGGAATATATTTACATAAATTTTACTACAGTGATGTTCGTCTATTAGCAGGGAAATTCATACAAAATACAAGTTTATAATTGACGGACAGAACTATACAGTCAAATCCGTGGCGCAATCAAAACGGTTCAGGTGGTTCATTGAACCTTGGCCCTGATGTCCAGAGGGGCCCCAAACGTTAATTCAGATTTTGTATACGCATAATTTTAATAAATGTTTCTGGTCATGCAAAGAGAACAGAAAATACAAGCAAGAATAGATATCTTCGCAAAACGTTCCTACAATATGTTTTGTTTCCATCTAAGTACTAGAATAATATACGTATATGTATACCATTATAGGTTTAATGGCTTTGTGACAAGTGTAGGGATCCACGCGTCTGAAAATCATTCTTACAAATGAGAAGGTGGTTTCTGAATTTGGGAAAATAATTTGAAAGCATCGAAACTCCTGAGATTTTGAATTATAGTTTGAACTTTGAACTGAAGATTCTAGTTAGAATCAGACAAAACTATGACTGTTATCAGGAACGTGCTTGGGTTTGAGAGGTTATTTAGGATTAGAAGATATAATCACATAAATTGTGTTACAATGTGATTATATAAATATAGGAGCAGAGTATTCTACACCTACACACATCTAGCTTAAATACTATCCCTTAAGATATGTAAATACAGGAATAATCTCTCAGGGAAAGTTATTAAAACTCACCGATATTAACACTTAGCACTAAAAACACGTCACAGTCAACAATAGTAAAAATTGGGAATTTTTGCAAAGTCACTGTCACGTGGTTTTCAGTGTTAAGTGTTAATAAATAAATTAACGGAAAGCTATACTTGAGATACTGTAGTTGTGAATGAAATTTTCAGGATAATCTGTGGAAGGGTTATGAAGTTATGAGAGTCAAAGTGGTGTGTCTGATGTCATCTATGTATTCATAAAACCATCATACACGTTGCATGAAAACGCAACATATCATCGTTATATCCTGTATGGTGGGCTTTATGAATACACAGATGATACCAGATGGCCCACACTTTTGCACATGACAGAATAAAGGCAGGGAGTATAATCTGTCCCAGCCCAGATTATACCTGGGGTTAAACTGTGTGGGGAGGTTAATCTAGCCTGTTGCAACTGACCTGTATGATTTTCATATAAAAGATCGATAACCAGACAAAGACACATATCACAAAATATTAAAAGTATTAGAGCAATTACTCCTGTTAGCATTTGAGTTAATTTGATATCTGTAAAGGCATGCAAATCCTATCGCCTCCTCCGACATCGCCCATTCCTGTATTCAAATAATAAATAGAATGGATGGGTGCTAATCCAATCTAAAATGTTGAGCAAATTAAAATAGAGACTTCAGCAATCGATACTTTCCATTTATAATCCAATCCATATCGAAAAATACATCCAAATATTCATAGATACAAGCTTCGTTTGCTGGCGCTATGCGGCTTGCGATGATTTTGTATTTGCAAGGTACTCGACACTCGTGCCTCGAAATTAGCAAGGTATATAATTGCAAAATGAATTAATTAATTAATACTCCAACTATTTGTTTATTAAATATTCATAAAAGCAACAATAGATTTCCATGTGATAAACTGAAAATGCGAAATTCGGATTCAGCGTAACAATACCTATGTATAGCCGTATGAATATTTGGCTCTTCCATTATATATTTACTTTATAATCAGAAACAACGATAAATATACATATGATTAATTCAAATTTGTGAAATCAGATTTAGTATTATTTGATATATTTACTCAAGTTGTATTTAACTCTGTTTACCTTCTTGATAAACACGATAATTACATAGTTATGTGACATCTCATGATTGAGAAATTCGAATTTGATACGACATTCCATAAATCCTTTCCGTGCCAACGAACAATCAGACAGACAAACAACAATTGCAATTATATAATACAAGCCAATTCTACGTCCATGTTTATCCCAATTTAACAAGTGGAAGCTAATCTCTAAAATAATTCTGAAATGTTCACCAAAAGCTGTGAAATATGATTAATCATATGATAAATCAGTGTATATACATTATCCTGAACAATAGAATTACAGTCTACATTAATACAAATACATTACAGTACTAAATAATTACAAACACTCCATCAGAACTAATTTTATGCATTTATGCCTAATTGTAAAACCCTACAATCTGATTAGGCTAAAATACAGAGTGTCAGAAGGTGTGAAAATATACACATTAAAAATTCTACAAATGTCATTTTGGTGTCTTAATCTCTAAAGGTGTGAACAGCAGAGCGGAAACATATAAATGTAACTAGTCAGCACAGTAAAATGTATAAACAGGCGAATTTTGGGTATTTTGCATGGCAGAAATATGACATTCGCCAAAAACGAACTTGACTGTAGCGAATTTCTAGAAACTTAACTCGTTATAATAGCTGCATTAAAATCAATAAAAGCTTACCAAGGTAGGGACCATGTTCATCCTTTGTCTACGCAAGTTCTTAACAGTATTGAAGATATTAATCGACTTCTCCGTAGTCATTTCTTTCACAGAATTTATCGTCGTCAGAACAATGCCAGTCTTAGCAATGCCATCATCACAATGTATTATAATTGGCTTAGATGGAGTCTCTTGTGATTGTTTCATAATCCGGATTAATAGTGCTATGATGCATGAAATTTCACCAACAGTACCATCCTCATTCCATACAGGAGATATACAGTGAGTGAACAAATGATCCTTTCCTTCTATACTATTCTTCAACGAGATTTCTTGTTTCACGAAGGCTGTTGTTTCTGTCGAGGCAATCAACTTAGAAACGAAAGGTTTACAGTTCAAAGGTGTATCCTTTTTAGGCCAATAACAAACATAATTAGAATATCCATTGACGATTTTTGCTTTATCTTTTCTCGTAGTCAACATAACGACCATACTAGCCTCAGTTTGATATATCATTTGTAAGAAATCTTGATAACTGTCTTTAGTTGGATGAATAGCTGCAATGAATTTGCTTTCATTTATATAACTTGCATTGATATAATTGCAGTCAAAATGTGGTGAAGAAAGCAAGACTCTATTCTCATCAAATGGCATGTTATTGATTGAGGTTTTGGGCACATTTTGCCTTTTCAAAGCTTCAGTACAGTCAGGCTGCGCAATGCTATTAGTATCCTTATTCAAATTTTGGGATTCAACAGAAAATAATGAATTAGCTCCCATTCCAGATTCCACAAACAATTGACATGTTGCAGGAAAGTTCTTTGTAGCAATAAATTTAGAATTGGACCTCTTATAATTTCCAATTGCATTATAAGTTTGATCATCAACGTTGTTGTTGACATCAACATATTCACTGTTATTTTCATTTAGATTATAGTCGTAAATCTCATTTGAATAATATCCCCCATACGTAACCATCTCTTCATCTATAGTATTATACAAAGGACGTTCGATAGCTGAGAGATCAATATACTCATCTGATGGTGTATGTTGTATTACAGGCTCTTCAGGTTTATACCTAGGTTCCCTACTTGGAGAATCGGAAGGATCTGGTTTTTTACGCAATTCTTGAGTATTTTTTTCGCAGCGTTCTACAGCAGAGCACCAGAGAGAGTATCGCAATAATTATCAAAACTACAGCTATTACAATTACAATTATTACCACAATTATGGGTAATATTAATGGTGATATAGCTTCAGGAGATTGTGTAGTAGGATCAGAAGATTGTGTAGTAGGATCAGAAGATTGTGTAGTAGGATCAGGAGATTGTGTAGTAGGAATTAAAACACGTATAAATACATGAGCTGTTGTATAGCTGACTCCAGTGCTAGTCACACGCATCAACGAAAAGTTTCCACTATTGGCAAAGGTTAACTCTGATATAATGTAGGTCGATATGGTAATAGTTGATCCACCTGGAATTATCCAAACACATTCAGGTAGGCTGCAGGTGAGTGAAATATTTTTGTTCCCAATATTATACTGATTTCTTGTGGAGATGGAAACATTGGATTGTTTACATCACTAAATGACATACTAAATTCTTCATAGCTGACTGTTATTGTTGTAGTATCTAGAGATTATGTAATTGTAATACTACCATTGAAATTTGAAGAATATACTGATGTGTGCGGACGTTGGACACCCGAAACAAGCAATTTACCTTTGAGAGATAGCTGTACGCTACCCAACAGTGTTACTGGACTCATCCTGTAGAAACAACTCACTGTATGTATACCGGCTCCCACGTCGTTGAATACTACAATCAAGAGGACTGGATTTTGATACTCAGCACTATACGTCAATATATCACCGTCTTCTGCATCGTCTGTTGTCCAAAGGATATCACTATCTGCGATGATATCATCTGAGTAATAGAGCATTGAGATGGTTGAACCCAGGATATAATCAACTTGTTGAGAAGGGTTATCAAAGCTTGATATTTCAACTAGAAATACAATATTGAGTAATTTAAATGCCTATAAGTCAATTTACTTAAGAGTTACCTATAGAATCTGTATTCACTACAAAGAATGCGTACACCATATCTGAATCGATCACACAGCTATTGTAACCGGTTTCATTGAATTCACAGTCAAACTACTAATCCCAGTTTCAATTGAGAATGTTGATGATGAATTTCTGTTCATTTCCATATCATCCTTCGTAGCCTTATAATACCATTGTATACTATCTCCTAAGTTTGAAATTGAGCACTCTATCATTGTAGTAGCTTCTTTCAGTACAATGGTTGAATCATTCTGGATGGCAGTCGATGAAGTTGAAACTGTACTTGTCACAAAATAACCTAAAATTAATGTCATCTAATATATCATATGGTTAACTCAGGTGGAGAATTTCGTTTTCGAACTCACCATTTCGAATTAAATCTGCCTGAATCGCAAGCACTTCAATTCCATCCCAAGTCATGGTATAGAATTGATACAGTCCAAAGTATTCATAATCAAGAGTTCCATAAGATATAGTTTGAGACGAAGAATTCGTGTTGTTTGGAAGTATCCATCTGCCTTGTAGATTTGTTGAGATGGAGAAATTTCTTACACTAATCTGAAGTGAAATATTATTGACACCAGGGTATAAAGTAGTGTGTTGTTGATATGATATAGATGTAGATACTGTAATCATTGGAGCTATAGGAGCATTTGAATGTGAGATAAGTGAACAAACACACTGAAAAATTTTCAAATTGTGGGCTTCCAAAGAATGATTATGTATTAGGAATATACACTTACTATATATATTTACTGTATTCAACTGGATCGCAATCCCGTTACTATCACAAGTCCATTGATTACTAGGCTGTTCAGTTGAGTTACTGCTCTACTCAAAGATATTTATAGGATTGTTCAATGTGTCTCCTCCTCCTATACTCCATATCAAGCTACTCAAGCTATAATTACTATCCATAGGATCACAGAGCAGTAATACATCCTCTCTGTCTATACCTACTGTATATGTGTATGTAGTCCCTGGAATAGCAACTAAAGGAGACATTAGCAAGTAAATGATTATATGATATATTCTATCACTTACTTGTTGTAGTTTGATTGAACAATCCAATTGTACAACTGTTTGTATCGTCTATTTGACACTGATAATAACCTTGTCTAGTATTATATATGTTTAACCAACTGAATCCAGTTTGTGTGCTATTATATGTGGCTGTAAGCTCTTCACTATTTGATAAATCTGAATTTTTCTGAAAATTTCCATATAATTGCATTACCCTCGTCTCCTCCACACGCTAACGTCAAAGATTCGTACAAGAATCTGTTCCCACTCATAGATTGAAAGTCTAAACCTTCATTGATAAGTACACCAAAACTGGTATCTAAATATGATTGACATAAATATTGTCCAAGGAAGTAGTATGAATATGTACTGACCTGTTGTTACGTCTGAAGATCTTTTACATAGAAAAGCATTTATCGTTGTTGTTTCACAGTCCACAGTTTCCCAATTACCAGCTCCAGATCTTGTTATGTCTACACAATCTTCATCGCCAGCACTCGGTGTACTACCTGCCCAGTTTGTAAAATTAGATGTTGAATTATCAATCCATGTGTATGATCCATTATTGGTATCTCTATCATTCAATCCTATCCAGCAATTACTCACTGCATCAGGGATAATTGTGTATAAGTAATTATTCTCTCTCTCAGTAATACTAGTCAAGTCACCACCCAATACAGCACAACTAGATTGAGCATCTAACCAGTTGATTCCATCACTCACTTCATATAATCGATAGCAAGATTCATTATAGATCAGATCACATGCACTGGGTGTTGCTGAAAAATATATAAAATGAAGAGATTCTTGATATATAGCTGAGCTAATAGTATAGTACAGCTTTTTTGCAATACAAAACCCCATACCCTCATTCCAAAAGGTGACTTTGATTACTCCGAAAAATGACCTTTCCTCGAACATAGAACAGCTGATCCACAAAAACTGTACGATAGTATAGCTACGTGATATACAAGGTATTTGTAAAATGAAATTTGACTATTTATTAGTCAAAGTTTACAGTGACGTGTATTAATTAATTTAACTCAAATGAAGTTACGGAGATAAAGTCCCTCAATAATTCATTCAACATTCTACTTGTTGCTAATACCCATTTGACCTTCCTCATACACCTATGTAATTGCTATTATTCACTAATACAGTGGACTCTCCCAAAACGGGCAATCCCTCTACAACAGACAAACCTCCTGGAACAGAATGAAGCGGACAGAAGAGATGTCTCCAACGTATCTGTTATTCAGAGACTCTACTATACTACAGTAATATAGAGTTAAGATATTTGCATTCTAACGTATTCATACAAATTATTCATTATTAATAACTCACCAGGTTTATTGCAGAAGTAACAGTTTCTACCTAGGGCACAAGGTCCATTTATTCATCCGTTTGATATCACAGTCCCACTCTTGTACCTGAACCTAACACAATCATTATTGTCATCTGGATCTGATCCGATGGATATATGTCCGTGCCAGGAGTATTACCAAACTTTCTATAACTACTGTTACTACCATCTACCCATACAAATGCACTAGCAATAGTACCAGCTTCATTCTCCATATCATTCAGACCTAAAAAACATCCAAAATGTATCTGTATATCTTCTGGAGTATAGTACAATAAGCTATCCACTTGTTCTGACTTGATTGTAGCAAGATATCCTCCCCAATTTATGCAGCTTGCTTCAGCTTCCGGCCAATTGATAAAATTTCCCGGGAGCGTGAAGTAAGCGAAGTTAGTATCATCGAATGTAAATGAGAGTTCTAGAATGTGAGCTTGAAACAAATACATTCAAATATGTGAATAATTAACTGATTATTCATGTTAACTAAAAGTCAAATACATTACTAATATTCGTAGATAATTTCTAAATACTTACCTGATTTGATTCGAACCAATAAGCCAATTATAGCTAGGAATAAACCAATTTTATAACTGAAAGATTTCATATTTCTTTACAGCTTAGATTCAAATTTATGCAAATATATACTCATTTCATTATATAGTAATACAATTTGATATGTCCTTGGAGTACATTGCAATACATTAATGGTTTGAAATTTGATATTAGAAGAGTTTGGCATGGTATCCGTGTGTTAGGTTCACACACAGATACCATCTCTAGTAATTCTTTCCCAATTTTGTAGATTATCTTAATCTACAAAATATGTGTAATAAGATATTATGATCCACATTATTACAGCAGAAATATACCCACTATAATTCCAATGCAAGAGTGCGAGTGATTCTGGAATGTAATGAAATAGCTTAAAATTGAATTATGAAGTTCATGGATAAGACAACCCCCAACTATTTGGATAAATTAAACTGTCTAATAGTAGCTGAACAGCATGAAATGGTAAAATGAGTAGAGACGAATCAACAAACCGGGGATATCTTCCACAAAGTATTTCCATTTTGCAAGACAGTTGAGTTATAGAAGTCTATGAACTGGATCATAAATGACTCAATTTTGAAGTATGTAAAATTGCATAAAGTAATCTGCTTTGAGAATCACCGAAATCTCCTACATAGTTACCTACCTCATTATAGAGTTGATTAGAATAAGAATGTTTGTGAAAAGAAAAGTAATTATCCAATTTTACTGTGCCGACTAAACTATTGTGGCTCAGTTATAAAATGGTTGACTTAGTGTATATACATTTTTCGCTCTGCTGTTCATACCTTAAATATTAAGGCACCAAATTTGGCATGTGTACTCGAAGTACTATCTAGTTGTGCACCTGACATTTGAAATTTTTCACACCTATTGACACCTCTGTATTTGGCTCAATCAGATTGTAGGGTTTTACAATTAAACACGAAACATAACGCCTGAAGATAATACATGCTAAAAGGGGGAAAAACTGAGAAATACAAGTATAACTTCAATTCCATTATTTTCAAGAAATACTGATTCTCAAGTTATAGCTTCAATATTTGTGAATATTTAACTCCCAAGGATGTGATCTCATCTAAAAGGATCATGTTATCGATTATATGAAGTGAGTGATTGAATCAACTGGTTAGATGCTCAATCTAGTTGTGCTGTATGGGGTGGTGACTTGACTAGTATTACTGAGAGAGAGAATAATTACTTATACACAATTATCATGAGTAATAACTTTGGATAGGATTGAATGATATAGATGGAGATGGAATATATACATGATCTGATGATACAGTATTAAGTAATTCAAACTGTACAACCAACAACTAATGATGGTGATTGTATTGAGGTTAATACAGTCTGAGAAGTTAGTTGGGTTACTGTGAACAATAATAATAATAATAATAATAATAATAATAATAATAATAATAATACAGCATTTAAATCGATAGAGGGAAGGGGAACACAGTTGCGCAATGAAATGATTATCCCCTCAGGGCGGCGATTATTCAAGAAAATACAATATATATATATATGTATAATTATACGGTGCAGGGTTTCTTTCAGAATTTTATGTAAGGGGGGCAAATGAAGGTTTGTAAGACTGTTTAACCATTAAATGATTTTCGATCTTACATTTTAGTCATTCTATGGGGGGCAAAGAAACACTTAAAGACCCATTTATTCACTACGAATTAGAAGTAACTTGAACATAATTTTCTTGTACTGTTTTGTATTTTATTCTTTAGCATATACATACTTAATCTGAAAGGTAAACGCTTTGACACTATTTGTGGAAAGCGTCCTTAAGGCTACACAACATCAGTACTACCTCCCCAATAATCAAATAACTATTCTATTAAGAAATTTCTGGCATAAATTAGCAATTTTGGAAGAAAGATATAATACAAAATTCCAATGAATGTAACACATAATATTGCAAGACAATCAGTAATAGCTATACTCTCTTATTGCAGAAATTAGCAAATTATCGTTAGCATATTTCTGTGTAAATAATATGCTAATTTTCTTGAATTTGCAAATAATTAGCAAATAGAGATAAGGTGTGAAATAATCACATGGTACATGATGGGTATCAGGGATAGATCTAGAAGATCATAGAATTTCCATAAATAGGACATGATATTCTAATTTTACAAATACACAGAACATTAAACGCTTCTTATTTTTTGGAGCGCGGTCTTGCTCCGCGTCTCGCTCCAATCGCGGTCCTTTTTCATTCTTTCAGATTTACATCAGATTTGTATTAATTAGGATTGAATTTAACTAAATGTGTAACGTCAAACCATTTGAATAAATTGTGAATTATACAAAAGTGTCACAGTATCCATTTTTATAGCAAAAATATTGAATTTTATGCAGAAATAGCGATGAATTTGTAAATTGTTTGCAATTAAATAGGACCCCGCTCCAGTGTGTTCGCTCCTTCAAAGATGGTGCGCGCTCCAGGTTCGCTCCACAAATTTACAAATACAATACGTAACAAATTGGTGGAATCAGGTAGATATCAGAAAAATAATTTCTGACGAATTATTCAAAATTCTCAAATAATGAACAAGTTTCAGTAATATAAGCTGTAAGAATATATGTATTGTTAAACATAAGCATGCTTGATGGTTATATATGTCTAACTGTTTTTAGCAAATTTCTGAAGAATGGCAGTAGACACGTCGGAAGACACTTCAAAATACACTGAAGTAACAAAGGATCTTAAGGGAAAAACTCTGCAAGATGGTGAAGTGATGTATCACATTCGCCCAAGTAAGTTGTTTCTGTTTTAATATGCTAGTGATAATGAGATAAGGGAACAAAGCATATGCAGTAGAAATAACATTAACTCTATGGGGATAGATTTTGTCTATTCCAAAAAATATTGTGATGTTGAATTATCATTTATTCATTCTATAGTTTGCAGAGAATGTGAGGATGAACTGAACTACCCTTTCGAAAAAAAGGGTAGAGGTGAAGGCATAATAATTGTAAACAAAGATTTCTGGATAAAGGTTCATGATTCGAAAAATAAAAAGGATCGTTTCTGCAAAATGGTGGACAAAGAGAGGAAGGGAGCAGATGAGGACTTAAAGTATCTTAAAGGGATATACAAATGTTATGGCATAGACTGTCAATCATATTTTAATCAACTGCCAGTAGAAGAAAAAACTACCGAAGATGCAAAAGTAACGGAGAAAGGACGGAAAATAGTAAGCAAGCAAGAAACTGAGGAGCTAGAGGATAAGAACTATGAGGAGATAAATGAAATAAAGGTAGTAGAGGATAAGAATTATAAAGAGGTAGAGAGAATGGAGAAAATAGTACAAGAGTTTGCTGATAATGTGAAGCAAAATTGCCCGGTAGTATTCGTGTCAATAGCTACACACGGTGGGAAGCAAGGAAAGCTACAAGAGGCGGTTATTAACAACCAAACAACAGTGCAAACGTTAGCCAACATCTTGGCGCAAAACCACAGATTAATGGGCATTCCTAAGGTGTTCATTATACAAGCATGCAGAGGAAAAAAACGTGAGGAAGCGTTCAGTGGTGTTGATGACATGCAAGAAGAAGAAACGATACAATTCGCAACGAAGCAGAGCGATTTCCTGATGATCTACTCGACAACGGAAGGGTACGTGTCGTTTAGGAGTGAGGAACAAGGCTCATGGCTCTTAGAAATTCTATACAAATGCGTGACGATGCAAAAATATAGAAATCTACACTTCGTGGAAGTTGTAACCGTCTGTACGTTTTGGGTTTTAAACAGTCATCGGGAGATATCTGATGATGCAAAAGAGGATCAAGAAAAAGGTAAGGAAATTACTGAAGTGAGGGTGACTGAGACCCCAACATACCATTCTACCCTGACGAAATTCCTACATATTCCAGTGAAGGAAAAAAACATGAAAGTAAGTTACTTAACCGTTGAGGAATTCGTTAGCGTTAATGCGAGTACTATATTAATTTCAGATTGCTATCCTCCGTATACAGTGAAACCTCTGGAATCGGGGTCTCTGGAATCGGGGAACCTCTGAAATCGGGGCACTTGAATTTCGCGAAAATATTTCCCATACAAATGAACCTCTGGAATCGGGGAAATCCTGAAAATCCAATTCTTTCAGCTTGCATAGAACTAATACTAAAATCCCTACGCAATCGGGGCATCAATACTGAAATCAACTCAATAAATTCTTATTTTCGCAATAACTATCGAATCAAACACAATATAAATGCTACGTAAGTGAACAAGAAATCAACTCAATCCGCCTCTGAGGGTAAATATGTAGCAGAATTAAATATTTTAACGTTACAGTGTGACTAGCAATACGAAACAATAGTGTGACATAATATGACTACATATATACGAAAAATGGTGATTTTGACACAATACCACACTGAAATCTAGAATCGGGGAATTTCCACAATCAGGGCGTCAGAAATTTTCCCAGTATCCCGCATGCCCCGATTCCAGAGGTTTCACTGTATTGAAATTGGTACCATAAATTGGACAATGGCACTGATCCTTGACAACATGTTGAAAACTAATCTATAGCGTCTTTTGATGTACATAGAAAGGTGTGAAATATGATTCATGTGGACGTATGTAAGGAGGTCGCTCATCGTCGATGCCATTCGGGCATCTCCCTTTAGGAGCTACACTAAAATTGGTCCAAGTATTACTTCGATTTAATCACCTTCTGTAAAGGTGTGAAAATATGATAAATTAAATAATAACAATATGGAAATTTCACTACAAATGCTCAATTAATAATATTTTTAGGTGTCAAAAGCTAAGAAGTTGGAAAGTTGGCTGATTATTTGTCGTTATTTATTGATATTAGCATTTTGTGTATATATACTCAGTCTTGTTTTTGTAAATAAGTTTTGATTGAAGTTCTTAAGAAAACTTGTTTGGACCCTTGGGTAACGAGAACTTACTTGGTATTCCAAAAGTGTTTATTATGCAAGCGTGCAAGGGGTCGAAAAAGGAGATGAAATATAGTGGTGTGATTCAATTAAGAAGAAAAAGGTGAGTTAAATTTACGCGCGTGAATATGTACATAGAAGAATGCAAATTAGGCGGGTAAATGCGGGATAAATTACTTTTAAGCTGGAAATGATAATTTCGATGAAAAAGACTTTATTGATGCACAAAAATGTGTTAAAATAAGAAATCAATATGATAAATAATTACTTCGCTTAACCGTACCATTTACACATTCCATATATGACAACTTGTTGCTATGTTACGATAATAAATAACATTCTCCCATCTTTTAGTTGTGAAAGTGTGAAGTATATCCTATAGTGACTCAATAGTATGTATTGTTTACCATAGCTAGTAATAACAATATTGAGTGTAAGTTTAGTAAAACAGTCAACAAATTTGTGTAGATAATAACTTCAGATAATGGTGTTATACTTCTGTGGTAATACATTTTTACAGTGAGGTTAAATACACAAATCTCAGTGTCCTATTAAACCGGTCAGCGTTCCATGACACTATTCTACCCGAAATTATATCTGTCCGTTCGGGTCATGGAACGCTGACAGGAATTAGCTTCCAAATTGCCCTCTTAGTGCATCTAACTCTGATACGTCACCTCACTCCCCTAGCGACAAATTAACAATTAAATAAATAGAATATGGCCGAAAGTGATGAATGTATCAGTCCTTTGGCTCCAAAGAAAGAAAAGCCTCCTAAGTTAAAACAAGATCATCCAGCTGTGAGTAATTTAATGTACTTATACTATCATTACAGTCAACTACTGCTTATATCGAAGTGTGAAACTTACAAATATAGTTCTCAACCGTCAAAGAAATAAATTCCATCGGTTGTCATCGAGTGCAGTGTTCTAGCACCAATTTTTAACACCATTCGCACAAATAAATAGCTCGAATGCCGCGAGTGATCACGTGTACGTCTTCATAATGTATTTTTCATGTAGTTGATTCCGAACTGACCTACTCATTCAATGAAACTGTTAATCAGAGGAAGAGGTATGAAGAAGCTCAAGGTTATGGGATCATAATAGCAAACCGAACGTTCCGTAAAAGATGTATAAGGAGAGAAAGGTGCTGTAGGAGGAATGCGTTATTTAACACGGATATACGATCAATATAAGGTCAATTATGATGGATACCTCCATTTCGAATTGACAGGAAAAGAAATGAGAAAGAAATTAGTAGAATTTTCAGACAATGTACCTATATGTCCAGTATTATTCATATCCATTGCGTCACACCGGGTAAAAATGGGATGATATTGGGAACCGATTGTGATAGCGTAACAATGACACAAGGAATATACTATTTACCTCAAATGAGAACATATTAGATATCCAAAAGATCTTCCTAATACAAGCATGCAGAGAGGATCGTATGGAAGTACACTATAATCCAACAGATGAAAAAGTGTTCAATGTACACCATCATAGAAAAAGGAGGATAGGTGACATCCTAATCGTGTATGACACTTCTGAGGGTACAGATACATATCATCAGATGATGGTGTTTCTTGGTTCATAAGAAAACTACACGATTGTGTAACAAATGAAGAATACAAAGATCGACATGAGAGATGAAGAGGATTTGCTTGACACATTCAAAAGTGACATGGGCCACTTGAGGACACATTCTCTATCGACAGTAGTAATGATGAGGCACCAATTCTAACAGAGGTACATATTTGTAGTGTTAGCATAGTAATTGTAGGAATGTGTTATACATTCTTGTTAGTCTATAGGAAGAAATGTGTCACATTCCAGAGGTGATAAGTGGTTTGAGAGGGATGTTTTAACCAATCAGAACACAGAGCTGATAGAAATGAAGATATAGATTTAAAGAATGCAATAGCACAGCTAAAAGGTGTCAAAAATGTGTCACAACAGCTGACGAACGGATCTGTTCTACCCCAGCAATATAATATGGATATTGGTATGTTATATATTTATGTATCGCTTCGCGATGAATTCGTCGCATTGTACCTTGAGTTATCCATTATTCCCCAAATTTACGCCCCTTTGAGTATTATATTATAGATATATTTAGAACAATGTAATTCACTTATGCTACAACCTCTATAACTTTATGCTATAACCTCTATAACTTTATGCTATAACCTCTATAACTTTATGCTACAACCTCTATAACTTTATGCTATAACCTCTATAACTTTATGCTACAACCTCTATAACTTTATGCTATAACCTCTATAACTTTATGCTATAACCTCTATAACTTTATGCTATAACCTCTATGACTTTATGCTATAACCTCTATAACTTTATGCTACAACCTCTATAACTTTATGCTACAACCTCTATAACTTTATGCTATAACCTCTATAACTTTATGCTATAACCTCTATAACTTTATGCTACAACCTCTATAACTTTATGCTATAACCTCTATAACTTTATGCTACAACCTCTATAACTTTATGCTATAACCTCTATAACTTTATGCTACAACCTCTATAACTTTATGCTATAACCTCTATAACTTTATGCTATAACCTCTATAACTTTATGCTATAACCTCAATAACTTTATGCTACAACCTCTATAACTTTATGCTATAACCTCTATAACTTTATGCTACAACCTCTATAACTTTATGCTACAACCTCTATAACTTTATGCTACAACCTCTATAACTTTATGCTATAACCTCTATAACTTTATGCTATAACCTCTATAACTTTATGCTACAACCTCTATAACTTTATGCTACAACCTCTATAACTTTATGCTACAACCTCTATAACTTTATGCTATAACCTCTATAACTTTATGCTATAACCTCTATAACTTTATGCTATAACCTCTATAACTTTATGCTATAACCTCTATAACTTTATGCTACAACCTCTATAACTTTATGCTACAACCTCTATAACTTTATGCTATAACCTCTATAACTTTATGCTATAACCTCCATAACTTTATGCTATAACGTCTATAACTTTATGCTACAACCTCTATAACTTTATGCTATAACCTCTATAACTTTATGCTACAACCTCTATAACTTTATGCTATAACCTCTATAACTTTATGCTATAACCTCTATAACTTTATGCTATAACCTCTATAACTTTATGCTACAACCTCTATAACTTTATGCTACAACCTCTATAACTTTATGCTATAACCTCTATAACTTTATGCTATAACCTCTATAACTTTATGCTACAACCTCTATAACTTTATGCTATAACCTCTATAACTTTATGCTACAACCTCTATAACTTTATGCTACAACCTCTATAACTTTATGCTATAACCTCTATAACTTTATGCTATAACCTCTATAACTTTATGCTACAACCTCTATAACTTTATGCTATAACCTCTATAACTTTATGCTACAACCTCTATAACTTTATGCTATAACCTCTATAACTTTATGCTATAACCTCTATAACTTTATGCTATAACCTCTATAACTTTATGCTATAACCTCTATAACTTTATGCTATAACCTCTATAACTTTATGCTATAACCTCTATAACTTTATGCTATAACCTCAACAGTTGAGTGTTAAATTCATTCCTTAATACCCAAATTTTCTACAATTATGCTGTTTAATTGGTTCTATGTAAGAATTTAATTTCTATGCGATATTTACACAACAGACTAAACAAAATACGAAATATAGACACAGACACATCACATATGTTTTTTGTCGTTAGCGGTGGTGAAGGCGTTGTTGCCGCCTCCTTTCACCCCTCCTCCGGCTCCCATTTTCGCACTAAATTGAAATAAAGGGTGAACGGTTGATTTATATAGATTGTAATTACAATGTGCACTTACCATTACAATATTTGTATATGTTTTCAGTAATTGGTTTAAATTAGAGTGGCCATGGTCACCACGCCCAGGCCCACCAGGTCTACGACTTCCCCTTCTATTCGAAATTTGTTGATTAGTATTCATTTGTGAATAGTTACAAAGTTAAGTATTTATATCAGTGATGATCAAAGTATTGAAATAGCGGGAAAAGTGTAATTAATAAATTACCAGTTAAGTTAATCAGAATTTTCACTTCCAATTAGGCTTGGAAAGCATTATGGAAGTTCATTAATTCATTAATTAAGTAATTCAGTAGTTTAGGTTTATGTTGTCTTAATGGGCCATTGCGCCTTAATTAACATGAAACCTCCTACTAAAATGGCCCAATGTTGGTTGATCTATAAAAGATTTGTGCATCCCTACTCCCTTTAGGTAGTCAAGTTGAGAGAAAGATATGTTTTATAATATTTCATTATTTATATACACTCCAAATACACTCCAAATACACACACACACACACACACACACACACACACACACACACACACACACACACATACATGTTTTACTTGTTTTAAGAATCTCACAATTTTGTCCTATCTGTAACGTAACTGTACAAACTGTTGTTCAAAGTTGTTTATCCGTCCAATTTGCTATTTTGTCTTGCTATCAAATCTAGAGATATTTTCCATAAATATAATATTACTCAACACAACCATTGAATCTAACTACCTGAAATTCGTTTTCTTGTAATATAGAATTCTTCTGTCTTAGAGAAAATACTGTGTAATTGGGGGTATAATGAGAGGATGAAGGTGTGTTGAATAAGTCAGCATATGTGAGATTGAATTTGAATTGACATGAGTCTGTTCCCCAACGACACAGGAGGTTGTGATATGTGAAGTTGAAAATAAAATAAAAACTGATTCTACCCAATTTACTTGCAAGAGAGGTGGCTTATGTATTTTCAGCAAACACATCAATGTAATAAGTACATATTGTATTTTAATGAAATATTCTTTTGATTGCAATTATCACTTCATATTGTCTGTAGCTATAAGTTACGGTGTTGTGTCTCCTGAAAGCTTTTCACTACTCTATCCATAGATAAATACGCTAGCAATTCCTTCACCTGTACAATGTGATATCCTGTTAATTAATATTGATGGTATTTGGACTCTTCCAAATGATACGAACTCTACAGGATCTACTTTAACTATTCCAAATTGCAATGTACAAGTTATATACTAACAACTGGGATAATATTGAAGTATTTATCACCCAGATTCAACTACGATATTCAACTGTTACATTTATCACTCACATCCGATATAATCAGTTGAAAAGCTTTCGATCCTAACGAAAAATAGTCGAATTTGATAAATACATATATTCTTATATCTTATAGGAACTCCAGCTATTGAACTAACATATTACACTTCAGCAATTGAGTTCTTCATTACCACTGATACAACATGATATACTAGTCGAGAGGAAATCTTGCTACAATCAACTCAACAGCAGTAGATAGCATATTATTTATACCAGTACAGATTTAAATACATACTAGACAGGGTTAAATTATATAGAAAATGATGCTGGTGCTATTGCTAATGCATATGTATGGATAGATGATAGTAACAGTATTATAGGAACTTCGGTACACTCAATCATATCCTGTTGCAACAGCCACTTGGCACAGGGTCAGAACTCAGAAACAGATACAAATCTACAGAACTATTTTTACGCATTTATGCCTAATTGAATGTTAGTTTAATTTGTATGTCTATTTAAGTTAATTCAAGCAAAACTTTCCCGTTTCGTTCTGTGAAGTAGGGAAGCTCCTATCCGAACTTGTCATAATGGGATTATACTGTACTTGTTTCTTACTCCCGCCTGGAAAAATTTCCCCCCGCCGGTAAATACAGAGCCCTCAAGTCCCAGACTGGTAAATTTCAAATCGTGAAACTATTATACCAAAGTTGGACCTTATGAAGTAGTATTAGTTTTCAGTGAATAGACCAAGGATTTTGTGTATGTGACTGTGTGCAGACGCAAAATCGTGTGACACACGACGAGATCGAGCTTCCCTAATTCACGGAGGGGAACGGACAAGTTCTTAAATTTGTCGCTTGACACATATTTGACATTGAAAATCACAGAATAATATAGAACAACATTTGTCAAGCATTTGTTATGACATTTCACGTCAATGGTAATCAATATGCCAAACTTGTATCCATTTGTACAATATTCAAGTAATTACGCCTAGAAACAGTCCTCTCATATTTTCGATTTCCTTTTCTTGGCTAGAGAGAGGTAGTTATCCAGCAGAAAGGTGGTCCATATAATAATCAAGATTAAAATGGAGGAGGTGTTAGTAGATATTTATAGATTCGTTATAAATTGAGAAAATTGATTACCCAAAAAGTGAAAAGTCATAACAAATGCTTGACAACCGTTATGTTACAATATTGTGTGATTACGGCCAAATGTACAAGGAACAAATTGGAAATTTCTTCAATAAAACTTGTCCGTTCTGTTCCGTGAATTCGGTAAGCCTACGAGATCGTGAGATTTGAGAGCATTGTACCAGTAGAATCTCGTTAATATATACACGAGCGGAGTTTGTACTTCTTATCCGGAGTACGTATTAACCCAGGGTTCTCAACCTGGGAACCTTCAAAAAAGTGAGATTCGTCAAAAATCTCATGAATCTAACGTGAGATGCGCAATTTAGTATTAGTTTTCTGTGATAAGACCAGGGATTATGCAGTATTGAAGGCTCGAAATCGTGAGACTCACGACGAGATCGAGTTGAGAGCACTGATTACCGGAGAATGCAATAACAGTTGAAAAACGATTGTAGTGACTTGAATTTTGTATAAATATTTTCTTATTATCGGGAAATTCGTATTAAAATAGTCCACAGTGGTGTGACTGGTGTCTTGTCCCAAATGCTGCGTTCTTATTAAGAAACATTTTCGAAAACCTTGGCGAAAACGCCTCCGAAAAGAAGTAGGTATCCGTTACTCCTCCTGTCCGATCAAAAGAAACACCTGATTTTCGTAATGACGACAATTTGTCTGAGTTTGGAAATCTGGCATCCCTACCGAATGGACCGGGTCATAAAGACGCTAACCGGTTCCTTCTCTGAGAGCACCTTTATGATAAGTCACTCTGACTGAACATGATCTTGCATTAACCATCGGTTCTTCTGTATTTATATAGTAGATGCCGGATATAAGAACACCGGTTATAAGAACACCGGTTATAAGAACACCGGTTATAAGAACAATAACTCGATTTACCGAATCTTTTGTATCTTCATTGAATTTTTATCGGTTGGAAGAACATGCTGGATATAAGAACCATATTCAGAAAACGGTTCTCATATATTCCTGTATAATTTATTTCGGTTACCAGAACATGTTTATATATACGACATGCCGGTTATAAGAACCATAACCCGATTTACCGAATCTTTTGTATCTCACACCATTGAATTTTACCGAATATAAGAACATTCCATGCCGGTTATAAGAACATTATGTTCAGTTCCCGACGATGTTCTTATAACCGGCATTGACTGTATTTACCAATCTAAGAGCTATAGTCATTAGATAGATGTCAGTACATAGAGGAGTCAGTTGTGATAAGTGTGGGAGATCTGGATTCACAGGGAAGCGTTATAAATGTCTACTCTGTTTTGATTTTGATCTCTGTGCTGATTGCTTCGACTCCCTTGGAGATGAGACTGCTAATAACGGTAGACACACGTCCTCTCATCCCGTACAATGTATTCTAACCCGTACTGATATGTCACTGTACTACGGGGGAGAGAATTCAGCAGAGTATTCGTACTCATTCACCTGTCCCTACTGTGCAGTACCCGGTTACACAGAACAGACATTACATGATCATGTTAACACACAACACCCTGACCAGAGGACAGAGGTTGTATGTCCGGTGTGTGCAGCTCTCCCAGACGGTGATGCTAACTTCATATCAGATGATTTTCAAGAGCATCTGGCGATAGAACACCAAGCTGTAAAGGAAGTAGACGAGTCTTCTCATCGGTTAATCCGTCGCATCCATCAGAGAGGGGGGCGGATGAAGGGCTACCATCGTCTCTACGCCAATGCCTACCAGCCACCGCCATCTTCAGGCAGTGCTAACTCCCTCTTTAACTCCGGGTATCTCCCTCGAAAGGAGAGAGGGTCTGGGGTCTCTCACCAACACGGAGGGGAGGCTGATCCACTAGCTGACCTCCTCTCTCAACTGACTACTTCTCACAGAGATAACATACAGCTCCACTCTGCTGGTATGACTAATTTTGATTCATTCAATGAGGATCGCTTCGAGCAATTAGCAAAACAATACACAGACCATAGCAAGTACGCTCTGAATCAGTTCTATGATAAGCCCTCCTCTCATGAAGCTAAGAACCCATTCCTCTACAAGCCTCCAGGTGATACTCCCTTGGGTAAGGGAGGTAAGGACCACGTGAAGTCTAAACAGTCCGCAATACAAGTAGCAGTACCTCTTAAAGTTATGTCTAAACAGATTAAAGAAATGTCCAAAGAATCGGAAGAGAAGAAGGAAGCATTCGATGAGAAGCGAGCAGCACAGGCTATGTTTCTTACAGAACTATTGATTTCCTCTCTTACAGAAGATTTTAGATATTCATCCAGCAGTGATGATGATATATACACGAATTAATTAGAATAATCACCCAGCTGATGAATTGTGAATTAATGTACTTACTTTCTTATTCATCTAATTCTATCAATGATTTAATTTATTATCACTGTTAATGAGAGATTTGTTTCAGCTCCGCAGGAACATGCGTACGGGCAGGAGGAATTTTATTATCATTATCTCAGTATTTGTGACGTATCGTTGTGACAGAAATGGTCCCACTTGTCAGATATTTAACCAACCATGGATGTTATGTTGGGTTTCGTATATCTATTCAAAAGGAACAGGGCGCCTGCGTTTGTCAGAATTCTTAAGTTATCATTTGTTAGGATCTCGAGTTTTGACTTTGCCAAAATGGTTCTTATCGAGCTAATTGTGTTCCGATTTGGGAGAATTAATTTTGCATTTAGTTTCGACACTATTTAGTTGTTTGTTGTTTTGGAAAAGATTGTTTTTCCATAAAACAAAGAACCGTATTAGAACCGAGCTAAAATTCAAAACATCCCTGGTCCCAATTTCTCCATAGATAAAAACACCTAGACACAATTACAGTCGGTTCCAACAACAATAATGATAGTTAAAAACCCTATTTCGTCTTTTCCTTCATTTACAAGGTCATATCTCACACTCCAGACCGTGATATAACTACCAGAAGAAAAACATTCGATCACTATATAGTAATATTCAAATCCCCGATCAACTACACACATATAACCAAATTTATAGCTAATCCCAGAAATATCCCGTCATGATCCCGTCCTATCTTCTCATAGTTATTTATTTTGAGTCATATAGTATTGATTGACATTTAAGTAAGAAACCAAAATGCAAAATTGATTCTCCCAAATCAGAGCACAGTAAAAACCATTCTGACAAAGTCAGAACTCGAAATTTTGACAAATGACAACTTCAAAATTCTGACAAAATGCAGCACCCCAAGGAACATTTCAAAATTATCCTAGAGATTAGCTTCCACTTGTTAAATGGGGGTTAACAGGGACGTAGAATTCGATTTTAATATTTTAAATATCTAACAAGATTAGTAAATACAATTTTATTTTTCTTTGCTAAAATCTATATTTAGTAGAATAATGTAATTTCAATTATCCACTGGAATTAATTTGGCAAATTTTAGTCCGCACAAACGGTGATTTGAGATTTTTCTATATTTTTGGTCGTGGAAAAGGCATTTAATTGTAAATAAGTAGGCTTTTAGGTTGTAAGTACTGTAATGACAGAAATGGACACTGTATATGCTTATTCAATATTTAACCATGGATGGCGGATTTCTTATTTCTGCTTGAATGTTGTTCAGACATTTTTTTCGGAATTTCTCTAAAACATAAAATCCACTATCCATGGTCAAAATTCCAATAACCATTTCTGACAAAATATTAACTTTAATTATTTTGTCTTCATCCCTAATGTAAAGTAATAGACAAATGAAACATTTCTACTTCATCAACCGTTTCCATAAACTCTACTTAAGGAGAATCATAATACACATGTCACTGAAAATTTTTTCGATGAGAAAATTTTTTTAATACAAAATGTTCCAAAACATGTAAATTTTCAACAAATGTGATGATTCAGCAATTTCATATCTCTATAGGGTCTCATATGGCTTCGAATTTAGCGATTAGTTATCATTTTCCTTTCATAATTTATGCTAACAATTCCATTCTTATGAACATTTTGTTTTTGAAAAATCCTACTTTGATATTATTGATATACATTGAGTCTGAATCAAATTTATCCAGAAGATTATTATCAGAGCGAGTACTGTTCTAAAACGCCATAAAAATATGGGATTATCGAATATGAAAATTATCTTATGATTCTACTTAATGTAATCACCGCTTAAGAGTGTTACTCCTGTACCAGACTATTTTGGACTGATTAACCGGATGTAACACCATTTATGTGGTTCTGTTTCTGGCTAAGTTAGGTGATTAAGCAGATTCTAATATAGTGTGTAGGTTAAAATAGTCCCGAAATATCTTTTTATGAATTCTCCAATATTTTGCTCTTTAGACATCCCACTTAGCAACCAATATGTCTAAAGGAATTCACATAGTTAACCGTATGGCTTATGTCGGTAACTCTAATCCTATCCAATATCTTAAAGCACTACATTCTGTAATTGAAAGCGAGGGAACCTATCAGAAAATGAGAGAGAGGAAGTTCTATGAGAAACCAACCGTTCGTAGAAGGAGAATAGCTTATGAGTTACGAACTAAGACTTATGGAATTCATATGGCCAGGAAAATAGAATTTTTAAGACTAGGACATCCTCCATTACCTATGTTATAATTTGAGTATACATTTGTGTTATGTATTCATGTAATCTTATTATAGTCAATGGGGTATCTAGAATTATCGTGAGGGGGTAAGGGGGTGGCTGTGGGCAAGTCCTCCAGAAAAACTTTTGAATCTTAGACGCTCAAACATCGATGTATAGCTATTCTTGTCACATAGTAGGAGGAATGTATTGTACATTTGTACCAAAGTTGTTTAGATGTTTATGTTTAGATAACATAATAATTTTGTTACATAATTTCATTAATACTATTTAGTAAATACAAATTTAGTCTGCTAATACATTAGTCAGCTGGAGTCTTCTGGGATATTGTTTGGAAAACTCGTTGAAAAATAATTGTGAAAATTGGATAGCATGATGTAAATATTAAGGAAAATCAAATTATAAATACAACATGTCCCTTTTGGATACCAGAAATGAGGAGGGTGTTTGAACACCCAAATCCCCCCAATGGATACGCCACTGGTAGTGTACAGTAGTGCCTCTATAAGTAGGGCAGGAGAATCTCCTCATAATTCCCCCTGTATAATATCCTCATAATTCCCCATGTATAATATCCGATTTAATTGTACTTGGATCAGATATTTGTGAGTTAATAGCCACTTCCTCCAATGACTGTTTTTCAATGATATTTGCAAATTTAGTAAGATAATTGATTATTACGAAAATTTGTCTCCAGGAACTTAGCGTTCGTATCTAGAGACTGATTGTCCTTTGGAATGTTCTCGAATTTGTTTATGAGTGTTAGCAATATTTCTTGTCTCCCTAGTTCGATTCATCTCTCCTCCGTCTCCGTCGCGGGTATTTTCTTTTCGTCTATATCTCCCAAGAGGTCTCGTATATCCCTAGTTCCTTTAACACCTCTCTGAGAGGATCATTATCCTCTGTGATAGCGTTAAGATGTGCTAATAATAGCTCATGAGTAGAAATTATAACCATTCGAGAAAGCACGACTATATCTGAGTACTCAGTGATACCAAACTTCTCTTCTGCGGTACAAACATCAGCTGATTGGAAGAACTCCATGAACCTTCCGTAACTGTTAATAAGGTTCAGATCATCTAGACAGTTGTATTCGCCCTCGAATAGCTTCCAAGAAGTAGCATGCTGTAGGATACATGCTATACTTCCTAGCTTCTTTCTCTACTCGTTCTCTAGACTCTCTCCGGCTTCTAGCTCTACAATCTCAAAAGCATCCGGAGTAGCTATAGCAGGATTCAAGAATCTGTAGTATACTAGATTTCCTATAACTTTACTGATATCTTCTCGATCACCTGATGGGAATTTGTTCTCTAAGAATTCTTTGAGTTTATAAGCCATGTACCTCAATCCATAAGCCGGATTATTAACATTACTGAATATAGCATCCATGAATTCGTCAGCTGAGTTCTTAACGATCTCTATGGCCTCTTGGAGTCTATTTCTCATCTCTGAGTGGTCCAATCCTGTACAATTGAGACTTCATAGGGGAGCTTGGTCGTCGATTCTCCCTTATCTATTTCTGTTTGAGACAGCCAGGCCTTGTAGATGTCCACAGCATTCAAACTGATTCTATCCTCTGATTGAAGTACATTTTTAACTAACGGACCAAGGATAAGTTTAAGAGAATGCAGTTGATAATCCATCCGATGATGTGAATCATATTATGAGCTTTATGACAGTAGAATTCCCGTCATGACGTTATCAATCCTTCCCCCTTTAGATTCTACTCCTTTAAGCAGAGCTGTCTTATACAACCGTAACAGTAGGAATTGTTCCCTATTAGTTGAAGCGCACGGTTAGAATCACGTCCTGCATGAATGCGGTAGTTTTCCGCTTGGCATTTCAAAGATAAGGATTAGTCTGTAAAAGATAGAACAAATTCTCATACCCTTCTAACATCTGTTTATTCTCTCTAGTGAAGTGCTGTATGCCCTTATTTGGTTGGTTCCTGGCAGCCAATCGCCTTCTCTCCAGCTTAGAAGAAGTATGCACAACATCCATCACGTTAAGTACCAGCTGGCTAGATCTTCCTCCAGCTGTTTGTTGCAGCTGACATACACATTCTCTCTGTGTATAGCAATACCCCATGGATTAATCAGCTGTCCTACACCCAACTGATTGTGGTACTCTCCTGTATCAGAGAATATATCTACTCTGTCATTGCCGGAATTAGCTACAAATATTTGGTGTGTATCTTCACGTATAGCTACACTTGATGGAATATATTCAACTCGCTAGGACCTGAACCTTTCTTCCCAGTAACAACAGTGGAAGTTTGGAATTTAGCATAATCTGTGGTGTAATTGGTGTGTCTCTATGGGGTCTACGACTTGTGGGCCGATTGGGTACCGTCCTGCCATTTTGATAGTGAAAATTTTGAATAGTTTAGTTATGGATTGGTTGCTAGGGATAATCTTGTGTATTTAGAGCTGTAATATTATTTAGTTTTGAACAATAAAACAAACAATAATAATTAGAAGATATGAGTATAATATTGCAGAATAATCACGAGGTTATGCAGGTTGTATGTTATTGTGTCTAGTAGCTAGGATACTACTGTAAGGAATGTGGTTGAAAGTTCTTTCTTAGTACACTTTTTGCATAATTTGCAAAAAAATAACAAAATATGAAATTTCAGTCTATGCCGACTGAAACTTTACCAAATTAATTTGGTAGATCATTGAAGCTATATTATTACGATTGATGGCATGTCTACAAGTCTTGGCTAATATTTCATTCCTGAAATATAACGAATTTATAGTCTGTCACCTGCGGAATCATGTGGAGCCCAGAGAGTGCTCGATGGGACATAAATCCCACACCTGTATTGTTTGAGGAAATTTCACTGACAAGGTGCGTGGAACATCTTTGGCTGGTTGTTTTAGCCCAAATTCGATCATAATGCCGATTGGGTGTTGTGTACAACTCAAAGGGAGACTCATCAGGCCAAAGAACCCCTTTCCAGTCTTTCACCCTTAATTTTGATGTTTCTTGGAAAAATATAGTCGGTCTTGAATGCTATTTGTTGATAAACGCTGATGCACCAACAGAATCACTCAAATTCCGATAGATTGTCATGTGAGAGACAGGGTCATTACTTTTATTTAACTTCTATGCGATCTTGCGAGTTGATTGCTCTCTTTACCTAAAGTTTTGGAGATAATAATTTTCTGGACCCGATTCAAAATCGGCGGCCTGCCAGAACGGGTCTTGGTCTCGAGACTTTTCCCTTTTTATAGGTACTCCAAAACCTCTTGATAGATCATACCGAAACCTCCAGATCGAGAGCTACCTTTTGCTGTGTAATACCACTCTTTAGCATCTCTATTGCTTCGGAGCTAATCTCTAAACTGTGGTCACATCCATTCTTTACACAGATAATCTATATTATTAAATCACAATTGTTGTCTGTCTGTCTGTCCGTTGTGAAGGAAAGAATTTACGGTATGCAATTTTGAAATTGTATCAGAACTATGTATTTATCGTGTTTATCAAGGGAGTAAATAGAATTCAACAAAACTTCACTAAACATATCAAACATGCTGAATCCGATTTCATACTATTGGATTAATCATATGTAAATTTATTGTTGTTTTTATGAATATCAAGTAAACAAATTCGCCAAAGTTTGTCTGTTTGTTTGTCGGTTGAATACCTCGAGTCGCAATGCGCCGGCGAAGCGACTAGACGAAGGCTCGTGATTTTAAGAAATCTGGATGAAAAATATGAGAAAGAAATATTTTGAATTTAACTGTATTAGAAATAGTTGAGAATTGTTAGGTTTACAACAAAAATCAGTTAATCTGATAAAATTATTAAGGTTGAGTATTATATATTCAGACATTCAGGCAATGGATTATTAGAAGGGGCAACACTTTTGTTACACCCTCTATATATTTACGGTCACTATACTAATGCACACCTTGTTGAAAAGTTTTTAATGAAGATGTGGTTATTGTAGTGTGGCAGTATTTGGAAAATAATGAAGATAGGTGAAAAGAACGCAACAATCGGTCAAGAATTGAGAAAGTTTCACTATTTTTCATTTATATTGTAGGAAGCCAAAACCATACTAATTTGGCATTGCAGAATGCTTATATTACGTGCATATTCTTTCGTTATGGCGATGAAAATGATGATGATCTACAGGAATATCATGAGATGACAAAAAGAACATATTTAACAACATAATTGTAGCAATTAGAAACATTACCCTGTAGTGTGACGTTCTGTTCATGGCATATATTACTAAAAATACATTTCTTTCATGGCATAGCCACAAACAACCTTGTATGTACATACGGGCATAGTATTCATGCCTTCACTAGTAAGTAATAGATTAGTTGGAAAATTTGCCCTATTCTAATTCCTAAGATTCACAAGTCTGCGTACGTACTATAATTTGCATCCGCAAAGTTCAATTAGCGATTCTAAAAGCATTTTAGCAACTAAGTACGAATTTGAATATGTATATATCATTACTGAGGATATCTATTTTGTTCAATGAGGATATTATCCAAATATTAATCCAACACAAACTATTTGATACATCAAATCTCAACATATTATGAATTTGAATAAATGTATTTGTTCCTTCTTAACCTGTGATGTAGTTTTATCAGCGAAAGTATAAAGCCAATCAATGATAAGAATTTCATCAATTCTTATCACATTTATTATACATCAATATTATCTGACATTTTTGTCATTGTGATATGAAAATATATATTATATTTGTATTCTTGGTAATTCTGCTTCTTCAGCTAGCACCTGTATATTTACAAGGTAAGTATAATGTAGTTAGAAATATATCATTAGGGGCCGTTTAAACATCACGGTACGCTAACAAGGGGAGGCGGAGTGTATGCAGAGTGCGCAGCCAACGCCCCATTTTTGCATCACATTAGTGTAACAGGTGTCAATTTAGTGAATTATGCAGTATGCATCGTTAGCCTCTTAAATTGTTACTGATGTTCTAGTTGGGATCCTGTATCCTAAATCATACAATTCTCGTTTAAGAGTACTGTGAGAATGTTGGAAAACCCTTTGCTCTGGGATGCGAAATCACTGCAAGTGTTCCCATCCAATAATACAAAAGTAAATTGATACAAACAATTTTGTTCAAGACAAAAATGTGTTCGTTGTATATGTAGTGCTAAAGAATAAATCATAAATGTATTTGTATTGTAGTGCCAACAAATGGTTGTAACGCGATTTCTATCGAAAACACATGCTTCAGAAATTTCAGGGGCTCAGGTGTTAACTGGGCAGAAGCTAGAGTACAGTGTGTTGTAGGTGGTTACGACCTAGCTACAGTGACATCCACAGCAGAGAATGCATTGATGTATGGTACATTAACTGATTCAACTGTTTGGTGTTGGATAGGACTAAATGACATAAATGCAGAAGGGACATATATTTGGGCTGATGGTAGTAATAGTACATATACGAATTGGTTCCCTAGTGAACCCACAAACCTTGGTAATCAAGATTGTGTACACACTTTTGCAACTCCAGAATGGAATGATCTTAGCTGCACAAACAGTCTGACGTGCTATTTCTGTAGTACTCACGGTAAGAGTATAGTTAGATAAATATACTTTGTATTGTATAAACATAGCTCCTGAAACATTACAATGATCTTTCTGAAAATAGATTCTTATTCTTATAGAAACGTATAACTTTAGATTTCTTACAAATCTGTACAATCCTTGAAATATGATTCACTTTCCCATAGCATACAATCATATATTACAATATTTCCTTAGTGAACACATTTGGAGAAATAATTGCTTCCGCACCATCAGCACTAGCAGACAATGCTATCCTAATAACAGATACTACTGTCTACTGTGTCACAGAGAATATGAACACACCAGAAGTGATGTGGAGTTATGTAGATCTAGCTGGTATCAGTACTGATCTCACTTCTACAACGACAACTGATGCTAGCACAGGAGTTAGTACTATACAAGTGTACACTACTCAGCCAGGTTACTACAGCTGTGATGTCACTGAGGATGGAGGAACAAGTAGAACATATACAGCAATAATGGCAGATACTAACAAGTATACAGGTATGTTTGTATCTAATTGTTGTCTGTTGTCCTATCGTGATAAATGTAATGATATATGGAAATTGTCTTCCTATAATACGGTTATTCATGGTAAACTGTAGTGCCAACAACTGGTTGTGATGCAATATCAAATGAAGGGACATGTTTTAGTTATTTCACAAGCACTGGTGTTAACTGGGCAGATGCTAGAGTACAGTGTGTTGTAGGTGGTTACGACCTAGCTACAGTGACATCCACAGAAGAGAATGCATTGATGTATGGTACATTAACTGATTCAACTGTTTGGTGTTGGATAGGACTAAATGACATAAATGCTGAAGGGACATATATTTGGGCTGATGGTAGTGATAGTACACATAGGAATTGGGCCTCTGGGGAACCCGATAACTATGGTAATGAAGATTGTGTACACACTTATGGAAATGCAAAGTGGAATGATTTTGCATGCACAAACATTCTGCAGTGCTACTTCTGTAGTACTCACGGTAAGAGCATAGTTAGATAAATATACTTTGTATTGTATAAACATAGCTCTTTAAACATTGCAATGATATTTCAGAAAAATTGATTCTTATTCATATAGAAACTTATTACTTTAGATTTTTACAAATCTGGAAAATCCTTGAGATATGATTCACATTCGATAGCATGCATTCATATATTACAATATTTCCTTAGTGAACACATTTGGAGAAATAATTGCTTCCATACCATCAGCACTAGCAGACAATGCTATCCTAATAACAGATACTACTCTCTACTGTGTCACAGAGAATATGAACACACCAGAAGTGATGTGGAGTTATGTAGATCTAGCTGGTATCAGTACTGATCTCACTTCTACAACGACAACTGATGCTAGTACAGGAGTTAGTACTATACAAGTGTACACTACTCAGCCAGGTTACTACAGCTGTGATGTCACTGAGGATGGGGGAACAAGTATAACATATGCAGCAATAATGACAAGCACAAATGAATATTCTGGTATGTTTGTATCTCAATTGTTGTTCGTGTAAACTTTCTTACAGTCCATTGCAATGTTTTGCTAGCGTATTTTCGTATAGAGGTCTTAATTGAGAGTGAGCTACATATACACTACCCAGTATTGACTCTATGTACTTATGTGCTGCAGGACAAATGCGTTTTCAGGCAAAACGGGTTTAGCCTAGGCCAAGGCGTTTGGCTTAAGAAATTCCGCCAATAGCATTAGTCCTAAGCTGAACCATAGCCTATTATACATAAATTTCTTCACATTAATAGTGGCATGTTGTTTCAGTCGTGACATTCAACTTTTTATGCTTCCAAGTGTAGAATTTGAATTATTGAAATTTGTAGTTTTTGAATGTAACTATTAACAGCCAAACCGAAAATTTGGGAAGTATGATTTTATCATTACAGCTATTCCGTATGAAATACATTTATCATTGTTAAAACTATTAATTGATTTTAAGTAATAATATTACAAAGAATACTAAACTTGTTTATTGAAGAACATCTAAAAATCATCTCTTATTTGATTTTCTGTTATGGGATATCAGAGAGCAATCTCGCTGGAGCCTCCAACCTTCTTGTTGGCTAAAGTAATGAAGTAATTCTTCTTCTCTATGACGATAATATGTCATCTTAGTTCCAGGGCTATGAATATTCTTCTCGTTGAGCTTGGATGCAAAAATTTCTGAACGCTCTTTAGACAAGTTGAGATCCCTAATTAGATCATTGAGCTCTTCCTGATTGAATTCACCAGATGATGATGAGCTAACCTCGAGTTCACTTTCACTGCAATGACATGTTGTGTTCAAATCTTCATCTATTCCATCACAATCTATTGAGAGGTCCGGAAGGGAATAAATTTTGGCAGAGGAACCTCCTCACAGTGAAGCACAGGACGCCTAGCAGAGTCCAAATTAGGGTAACTCCACATTCTTTCTTATGTCGATTAAATCCTTTCATATCGACCATACAAAAATAGCAATCATCATAATGATTCCTCTGTTCTCTCTATACCATAGGCACGCCAAACTTAAAGCTCTACCTCTTGCCATTAGTCCACAGCCTTAGATATTCATTGCATGTTTTACACACAATATGCGGAGCCCATCGCTTGTCTTTGTCTTCAAGCTTCACCTCAAAGTAAGCAAAGTATGCATTTCACACGAAGTCTGAGATACCTCTTCTCTGATCTTTCAACGTATATTCACCACATATGTAACAGAACGTATTAGGATCATTAGAACATTTTCTTCTTGACGATGCCATAGAGTTAGAATATGCTAGATACTCATAATTATAAAAGTATTGATTACATTGAATATACATTTGAAAATGACAAATAACAATATAAACACAAATGTGGACTAAAACCAAAGTCAATTCAGCAAAGCCATGTCATTTTCGAACTCAGCACAGCAAATATAGTATAAATTCAATCTAAAATCTTAGGCAACAGAAACAAAAATATTTTTTGCTGGCCTGTATAATTCTATTTTCACACTTTTTGGTAATATTTCAAAAATGATGCTAGAGATTTCGTTTCAACTTCTAGTCAGGGGTGATCGAATGTGTAGATACCAATAATGACATTTTCAAATCTCTCATTCAGTGATTTAGAATATGATCAATCATATTTTCACATTTGTTTGTTAAGTGTTTACGAGTAATTTGGTGTATTCATAGAAATGTTAAAATTTCTAAAGTCAAATTTGATATGAGACTATGCGGCCTGACTGTTTGCGCCGCCTTTCCTGATAGTAATCGCCATTGTCCTATTTCAGTGGGTATTCTAAATAAAACACATAGGATATAAAAACCATCCTCTGGGGAACTGTTCTAAAATACTCTTGTATTATGTATACCGGTTGTAAGAACATATTTTGCTTCTTATAAGCGATAACCACTGGGATTAGTACATCAGGTAGCTGAGAACAGTCAACTCATATTGAATCGAAGCTCGAGGGAGATTCTAGAACTGAAAAATCTTAAACCACCGTCTGGTCCGACTTAAACTTAACCCTCTCTTCATCATTAGAATTATCCGAGGGTATATTAACTACAATAATCAAACATAGCGTGATAGGTCCAATTAATCGAATATTATAAGAGTAAACAATAAAGAAATTTTCAGTAAAGATATAACAATTCATTCATTTAGTTCCGGGAGGATGTAATTGTATCTATAATGGAGAGAAATGTTTCAACTACAGAACTACGAGTGGGGGTGGAGACTGGAATGAGGCTAAAGCAACATGTGCGAGGAATGGGGAGACTATAGCTTCAGTAACTTCAAATACAGAAAATGATTTGATTGTGGCAAAGATGATCGAGGAATCAGCTGACAACTGCTGGATCGGGTTTAGTGACCAATTCACTGAAAATGTATTTTTCTGGAAAGATGGCAGTCCAGTTAACTATACCAACTGGGGTTATGGTCAACCAAGAGAGGAATCGGGAAATGAAGACTGCGCAGAAATAACTGGGAATTCTAGGTGGTTTGATGTACCGTGTGGTGACCTAAAAGAGTGTCATTTCTGTAGCTCACCAGGTAATCATTATATATATATATATACGAGTCTTTGGCTAGTCGCTTTGCGATGAACTCGGCGCATTGCTCTTTGAGGTATTCATCAGACAAACAAACAGACAAACAACAATTGAGATTTAATGATATTGATGTTGTTTACATATTCAGACTCAGCATACTCGAGTATGCCAGCATAGTCGTTGAAAGTATGATTCTATCTCAAATTTGAAATTTGTTTACTATATATTCATAAAAACAACAATAAATTTACACATGATTAATCCAAAAGTGTCAAAATCGGATTCAGCATGTTGGGTATATTCAGTGAAGTTTTATTGAATTCTATTTACTTCCTTGATAAACACGATAAATACATAGTTATGCGACAATTTGAAAATTGCATACCGTAAATCGAGGGTGCTCAAGCCGTGGCCCGCAAGACTATTCGCTTGTTTTCATTATTCATATATATATATATACAGTAAATTGACGTGCTTCAATCTTCAGATAATAATTATTTATTCTATAACCATATAGAATAACTATAGATGGGGCGCATTCAATAGTCAGAATTTCTAGGTTGTCACAAGTCAAATCGATTTCCGACTGTTGTCACAAGTGTAAAAACAAAAAATCCAACGATCCGCTATTTTGCAAACTTTTCTAATAATAATTAGTCCAACCAAAGTCCATCCAAACACAAAATTACCATGAAGTCCACATCCCGCACCTAGGTAGCCTAATAACGAGTACAAATGAAAAATCCCAGATCCATAAGGTAGTGAACCAATTCCTAATCCCCTTCAAATGGTACGGGTATATAATTAAAACAATATAAAGTTTTGCCGGGCCTTGTTTTGTCACCCGACAAGTCAGAAAAGTGGATTCTGACTTGTGACAACTAAGGATATTCTGACTAGCGAAATTTCCCCTTATAGATACTCTACAAATGCATTAATGTTCCTAGTACGAATAAAGTATTTGGTAACTCTAGTTTGCATTTAGAATTCTATCAATTATTAGAGCTTCACAAGTATAAGTATAGCATAGGAGGCAGAACATAAAATGAATTGGCGAGATTTTTCTGCAAAGTTATTCTACTATGAAAAGTACATAGTATACTGCTAGAATACAAGCTGATTACAAAAGAGACATCAAATGATTAGAATCCCTTTAAAAGATTACAATCTAAGTCAATAACCTGAATTTACAAGTAGAATACATTGGTAATGCAATTTGAGGTCAAATAGGATAGCTTCAAAATTGATGAAACTAAAGCCAGAGACGATCTATGATTTGTGGCCCGTAAGGCAATGCCTAAGTTTTTAAGTGGGCCGTAGATATAAGAGTCAAGCACCCCTACAGTAAATCCTTCCCTTGACAACTGACAAACAAACAACAATAGTTATTTAATAATATATAGATTGATTCATTTCCAATTACATTATGTACAAACTGATTAATTGAAATTATGAATATTTGTTACAAATATTGCATTACTCGTACTTTATTTCTAGTGTCTCCATTCGGTGTAATGTATACTAGTGGTCAAATTGAAGCACTGCCAGACGATTCTATATTCACTGAAAGTGCCCAACTATACTGTGGAACAGAGATATTATCGGACACGCCATCCATCACCTGGAGATATGTTAACCTCGAAGGTGCCATTTCTTCTGGAGGCCCAAGCCCAACCAATAGTCAAGGAGTTAGTACTGTAACACTAGACTTAACAAACCCTGGCTTCTACATGTGTGATGTCACTCAAGATTGTGGTATAGAAAGAATCTACACAGTAGCTTTATTGGAACCGGCGATATATTCAGGTACATATTGTAATAATTATCAAAATGTAAATATTTGTATGTAATTGTGTTGTAAGGAAATTAGAAATCCAATAGAACATGGTAATAACAAACAGTATAGAGCTAAAGGCTGCTGTTATAGAGAGTTCCACTATTTTTTGTAGAGATTAATGATTTGAATATGAACAACTGACATAAATTCTGAATAATTACTCTTTAGTTGATCCATTTGGACAAGAGATTGGATCATATCTGTTCCAACCTTTGGCAGAGAATACCGTATTTACAGTCAGTACAACTCTCTACTGTGTAACGAATACTATACACACACAACAGACTGTTTGGAAATACACAGATCTAGATTGCATCAGCACATACCTAGATTCTGATACAGGTTCCAGCAGAGGAGTTAGTGTATTGAGGGCCAGTATAACCAATCCAGGCTCTTACAGTTGTATAGTAACACTGAATGATGGAAGTGAGCAGATATATACTGCAGTACTATTTCCCAGGACATATCAAGGTACTTAAGCTTACGAATTATGTAATAGAAGAGTACAATTGGTTAAAATACAATGTTACAGAGACCATTAAGTACGATTCAAACTAATTAGTGAATTACATTCGTACAATGTGTATTAGAGAAGATTAAATACCAATTAGGATTACACCAACACCAAAATGTTAATAATGTGATAGAAAGATTATTACTGTTTAAAAGGCTACGAATTAAGCCTCTAAATATTATTAGTCTTATTGTCTGCTTTTCAATTAGTTTCATTGAAATTTCATAAATCTTCGTTTTCCTATTTCCTGGAGAATCGGTGATAACAATTATACAATATATATGATTAAAATGATGAATAATCTGAATTAGGTGCATAAAATAGGAATGAGATCGATAAAAGATCCGAATTAGGCGCATATTCGTATACAAGCAGTTATCTGTAGTTTGTTCCAATAGTGCTGAAAGAAGGATGTGATATAATTACAGAAAATGGAAAATGCTTTGAAAAGAATATTGGTTCTTCTTCAATTGATAGGACAGAAGCTCAATCAAATTGTGAAGGAAAAGGATTCAATCTAGCTTCTATATCTTCAAATGCAGAACAGATATTTATTGATAGTTTCACTACAACCCCTACAAAATGTTGGATTGGATTGGATCAAATTGGCAATGATGATGATGTATATAGCTGGATTGATGGCAGTCCCATAACCTATTTAAACTGGCAGGAGTCTTTGTCATTTTCAGGTGACTGTGTGTATACAGAAGATGGCACATGGGCAGACTTAGATTGTACTAATACATTGAGTTGTCATCACTGCAGTACTCAAGGTAATAACTATTATCATTTTATGAATTAATATTCAGAATTAGATAAGATAGTGGATATTCATGTAAATGTATTTAGTGAGTCAATTCGGAAAACTTGTTAATGCAAATAGATATACAGCAGTAGAGGATAATTCCATTCTCACTGCTACCACAATGCTTCAGTGTATAACAGAGGACACTACAACAATCGTCAGAGGGTTTCAGGCGATAAGTAGCCTAGCTCCAGAGAGTCCACCTCCTGCTACCACGCCCTCATTAGGGACTGATACAGTGGAAATTAACATTGATTCCCCTGGCTATTATTCCTGTGAAGTATTTCAAGATGATCATGTCAAAAAAGTATATACTGTAGCACTTCTGGATCCATCCATTCATACAGGTATGCAAACTTAATTAATGTATGTTACTGACAAATCATTAACTTTCTGGAATATTTCAAGTATAAATACAGAATTTCACTGAATATGCTGGGGTTTGTATTCACAAGTCTTGCCCCTGGCGCTTTTTCAGAGAAATATGGTTACGTATATTTCAGCTAAGTTTGAATAGTGGAACCAATTCTAACTGTATCTAATTGTTAGTTGTTGAAGCCTCAAACTCCTACACTTACACTATTGACATAGACAGAGAAGAAGCATTCCTATTCTGCCACAAATTGGACAACTCTGTACCATTTAAGGACTATAAATGGAGAAAATCTGGTGTCACATCTGTCATGGAAAATCCCTTAGACATTAACAGCTTTTCTGTAAATCAAAACATTTACCAGATGGAATGTTTTGATACATCCTCAGGAACTGTGATACATTATGTTGATATCCTCATCCAAGGTTTGTGTAACAAAGAAGTAATGGCGGACAATTGGACATGTGCATGCATTCATAAATACAAACAATATACAAATACAAATAATATACTACAAAGACAAAATAAAGTGTGATTATAATAACATAAATATTTCCAAATAGGTCTACCTGTCATAACTCTGGATACAGGAGTTATTGCGACATACGATCTGCTCCCTGGAGCTGTGAACGAAGTTTATGTGAATTTACAGTCACCAGATTTGGTACTTAGCATGAATATAGTCGGGAAATGGCAGAAGCCTGACGGCAGTTATGTAACAGAGAGGGATATTACATTTGAGAATTTTGGGTTATCTGATGCTGGATTATACAGATACTATGTTACGAATTTGGAAATGGAACAAACACTAGCAATACAGATCTTGGTTAAAAGTTTGTGAAGCATAAGATAGGTAAATTCCGTTATTACCAAATTCAATTTTCTTTAGTTTATCAATTTGGAATGAAACTCAGCCCATTTATATATGAACCATTGGAAGACAATTCATTAGTTACAGATTATACTGAATTCTACTGTATGAGCGGATATCCACAAATACCAGTGAGGTGGTTCTTAACACGTGATGGTATTCGTGAGGATGTAACTTATGACGCTGGAATAGATGATGTAGGTGTTAGCATATTCGCCACAAATGTTGGAAACCCTGTATTGTACGTCACCTGTGAATCTGTTCAGGCTGACGGTTCCATTATGAGACATACGATTTGGTCTGTGGATACAGAAGAGACTACAGGTTTGTTGATATTCTGAAAGAACTGTTATATCTATATTGGGCCCAAAGATATACTTGAAACATTTTTGGTTTTCTAGTTGTTGAAGCTTCAGATTCTTACACATACACCCAGAACATAGATTCAGAAGATAATTCCTTATTATGTCACAAAGCTGACAACTCAGTTCCATTTGAATACACTATTTGGAGAGAATTGGATACAAACTATGAAATGGAGAATCCATTATATATCAACAATCTGGAAATAGATGGAAAGAAGCACAAAATGCAATGTCTAGACTCACGTAACAATGAGGAGATATTGATTATCGACCTAATACTGCAAAGTTTGTTGCAATAATAATAATTATTATTATATGCAATAATTATCAGTTCAATAATGACGGCAAATAGCTCATCATGTTTTCGTCATATTGCTGTGATTCAAAATATACTACTCTATTTACAAGTTGAATCCAGAACAACGTTAAATATATTGACACAATTATGAACATATTCAGGAGCGGCTCGCAAACGGTCAGGCTATGGCCTCAAGCCAATGGTGTGACCGCTATTTAGCACCTTCAGCTGCCCTTGATGTTACTATACTGCACCATGGGAAGTTGATAATAATTAATACGCAGTAGGCGCGTACTAATTAGCCATATGATGTATGAATTAACCTTTGACAACCGTGGCTATCACGTGCATATATACTACGGTTAAGAGAAATAGCAGGATGGTTTATTATTGTTTTGATCGATCCTACATATATTATTACTACATGCATGCATATATACATATATTTTCGCTTCCTCCTTAACTATGACGGAACATGACGCTCAACGTATGTAAAGTGGAAATGTTATGAAATATTTTTCAATAACTTTAAGAGAATATTATTTAATAATTGCACATCTTTTCATAGGTCCTCGTGCCCTCACACTTGACTCAGGTTCTGTTACTACATACTTTGATCCCTCTATCTCTTCTCAAATAAATTATAAAACTCCGAACGTTACCATAAGTGTGGATCTATTTGGGACATGGAAACTACCAGATGATAGTTATGTGACAGAGAGTTCTATAACAATTCCATCTTTTGAGGTTTATAATGAGGGAATTTATGAATTCTATGTAACAACCTGGGATAAACAATCAAATTTGGTTTTTGATATAATGCTTCGAGGTAGGCCATATACATTACGAAGATGATATTATTATATCATACATAATTACATTAAAGCAGCGATTCCCAACCTTTTTCACCAGTGGACCCCTTCCCATAGACTGCAATAGATCCTGTGGATCCCTACTCTTTTCTGTGGACCACAAAGGGGTCCATACACCCCAGGTTGGGAACCGCTGCATTAGAGTTTCAGACCATTAATCAAATTCATATTTTAGTCTATCCATTTGGGCAAAAGATACAAGATACTTACACAAATTTGGTAACAGACACGATTTTGACAACTAGCACGATTCTATACTGCAAAGCACCTTTGACTTCAACGCTAAAATGGTACTACAGAGAAACAACTGCTAGTACTGATATACGCACAGCAGCTGACGTAGACCCAGTAACTGGTATCAGTTTATTAGAAGTTAGCATTGAGGATTCTGGAATATATTATTGTGTAGATAATTTTGTTGGTGGTACAGGGGTATATTTATACAAGATAGGAGTTTTTGATCCATCAAGATATACAGGTATTTGTAAATGTATTTCGGATAGCATCACATATATTCAATGTATTTTTGTGCATTCACTTCAGAATGGATTGACTTTTACAGTTTTACCATTACGTCGCTTTTTATGCTGGTTATTTTGTCACCAGTGTATTTAATTAACGGATTATTTATCCTCAAAATACTCTTACATTGTAAACTAATAGGCTTTTGACTGTAATAATACATTCGGACATTTAACCTTTATTCCTTGTGTAAAGAAATTGACTAAAACCCTGATTCTACTTTATTTGTATAGTTATTGGTGAGTCAACAGACTTCACATACACAACTGGAGTTGATAGCGACAATACTTTCCTATTTTGTTCACAGGACGGCCTTAATGTACTTGGTTTCGTAATCTTACTTGGTCCATCTAATACTTATGACTCGAATCCAATAAATATTGGAAGTATTTCTTTTAATGATATGAATGTTGAGATTACATGTGATTATCAATCTTCTATAACCTACAGAGCTACAGTCTATAAGCAAGGTATGTCATAATATAACAGTATAAGTTTGGTTCAGAGAGTTTGTTAAGTATATCATAGTCTCTAGTGTTGTTTATATACTTACAATCCAAGCTAGCAATCTAACATGATTTATTGATATATCACTTCTATTCAACAGGTCCACCTGTCATAACACTAGTTACAGGATCCCCTATAAATTATGAAGCTCTTATACCTGACATTAACACAGCATATTTGCAAGTCAATGAGCAAGCAATATTATCTGTTAATCTAATGGTGGGGAGATGGCAACTACCAGATGGTAGCTTCATTGAAGGTACAATCATTAATTTCCCTACTTTTGAGACATCCAATCAGGGATTGTACAAATTCTTTGTAATCTCTTGGGAGAATGAACATAAACTAGCAATTCAGATCTTACTCAAAGGTAAGCAATTAATATATCGCTTCAATTCATCGATATTAATCTATTCAAATCTCTTATAGTGTATCCATTTGGAGAAATCGATGCTTCAAATACACACTACTCCATAGAGGATAACTCTATCTTGATTTCTAGCAAAACTCTGTATTGCATTACAGAGACTAGTGTATATAATCCACAGGTATCATGGAGTTATACAGATCTTGACAACTATTGTACATCTAGACCTTCTGAAACAGACCCAATCACTGGGATAAGCTATTTGTCAATAAGCACAGAGGAGTCAGGCTACTACAGCTGTGTAGTTGCTCAAGACAGCGGTACAATTACTACACATATCATCGCTCTTCTGGACCCGTCTGTGTATACAGGTATGTTGTTTGTAATAGATTATACAAAATATTCAAGTTTAAGCCATAACTCGAATTTTGATATACGAATTTTATTTCACTCACAGTTGCTGAATTTTCGTCTACCTACAAATATACAGAGGGAGTAGACAGTGAGGAAACATCCCTGTTCTGTCATAAGTCTGACAAGACAGCTGAATTTAGAGACGTATTTTGGAGGGAGCGGGGTACAACTGATGTCTCACGAAACCCCATGCACATAGGCGGACTAGCTGCATACAGAAATGAATACTTTGCAGAGTGTATAGATAGTTCTAACAATCAGACTATACTTGTAGTTGATATAATGCTACAAGGTTTGTAACTACATTTCCGAAAGATTTGGTATTGCATTATATCTTGTGTCTGAGGTTACGTATTAGAGCAGATACGATTTGGAAATATTTATCGTGTATTTTTCAGGTCCACCAGTGATAACATTCGATGATGGAACTGTCGAATATCTCACATCACTCTTTCCTGATCAAAACAGTGCTTATGTGAAATTAAACTCTAAAGTAGCATTGACAGCTAATATTGTTGGGAGATGGAGGACAGTAGATAGCACCTTTCTACCAGAGAACTCACCCATAACTGTAAATGAGTTCGATTTCTTAGATCAGGGATTACACGAGTTCCGTGTGATCGACTGGAAGGAAAATGAAGTAATCGCTTTTCAGATTTACATTCGAGGTAGCACTTCAGTGATTGTATGTTTCTTCATATGTTAATGCATGTTATGTGAAAATGTGAAGTGAAGTCCTCAGACCCACTGCCAGTGCCATATTTACCATTAGGCTAAGTAGGCTATAGCCTTCGGGCCACTTATAAAAAGGGTCGTTCTTAGAGACTAAAATTTATAAATTAGAAATATAATTGCAATTCGAACTTAAGAAGTTGAACTCCCTATCAAAATCTCTATTTGCTTGATTTAGTGGTTCTAATCAGTTCTAGAAAAGTATACATTCTTCTTTGGTGTGATTCCAAAATTCAATTCAGTTCATTTTATACATTGTTTACTTTTGAAATAAGTTATATTAACCATCATGCCACTTCAGGTCAGTCATTTATTCCCACCCAATATTGACAGAAATCCCTGACTGTAAAAATATGGCACTTTCTAGTTTGTAAAATAATTGAAATTTGGGGGGCACCGACCAATGTCGACCATGTTTCGGCCCACTTGTATGGTCCAGCCTTCGGGCCACTCCAGGGTAAATCCGGCCCCGCCCACTGGTGACTAGAAATGCAACTGGTGTGACACTTCGTTCTTGGATAGTAACAAAATATAGTCAAAATGGAATTGCTATTAATCGAATAATCCAAATATTCACTACAGTATTTATTATGTGTCTACTTTCTCTTTTAGTACACGAGTTTGGAGCACTTACTCCTTCATCTATTATATTAGAAGATTATTCCATTATAACTACTGATTCGGAAGTCTACTGCACATCACAGAAACCACCAATCTGGAGATATCAGGATTTTGATGGTGATGAAGAAACAAGTGCTGTCAGAGCACCACTCAGATCATTCTCAATAGCTGTATCACGATATCACAGCTGTGATGTAATACAGTATCGTAGAATCACCACATATACATTTGTACTTCTCGATCCTTCTATTTATACAGGTAACTATGATAATTGGGTGCATGTCCTGCTCAATACTTGTTGTAACATTCAATTATCCAATCAACCATTCAGCGAGAATGTAATAATTATCTACTTTTCTATTCTTCAGTTGTTGAGGCTGCAGAATCATTAACATACACTGTCAGGACAGACAGAATGATTGCTTTCCTATTCTGTCACAAACCTGACAACTCTGTTCCCTTTGGAGAGATCGGTTGGAGAGAGATGGATACAGATGAGAGAAAGCAGAACCCTCTAAACATTGCAGACATTCCTGACGACGGACACATTCACACAATGGAATGTTTAGATGCATTGGATGATACTCCAATATTCAATGTACACATCCTCATTCAAGGTTTGTGCATTAGAGTTATATCATTAGTGTATCAGTATTGTAATCATCCTATTCATGAACAGGCCCACCTGTCATAACACTGAACGCAGGATCTGTGGTATCCTACCCTCTGCTCCCTGGTGACACCAATTCAGCTTATCTTGACCTACTCTCACAGAATGTCGTCCTATCTGTAAATCTAGTCGGGAGATGGCGACTACCAGATTACTCTTGGGTTACAGCTAGTTCAATCACATTCCCTACTTTTCTACTATCTGATCAGGGCTTGTACGAGTTCTATGTCAAAGATTTGGATAATGTGGAAACACTAGCTATTCAGATCGATCTTACAGGTATTGTTTCTAACCTTGTAATTGAAATACATTGACAAAACATATACGTGTTCTAACCTTCTCTATAATATTTAGTGAATCAATTTGGAGAGAAGATTGATTCGACAACATATGGACTATTATCAACAAATTCTATCTTGACTGCAAACACAGCTCTCTACTGTTTGAATGGAGCAGTTACCTGGAGCTACAGAGATCTAGCTGGTAGTAGTACTACTGCTAAAACTGGTACAATTGATGCCACAACAGGAGCTAATGTATTGTCAGTGGACATAGACAATCCAGGTTACTACAGCTGTGAAGTGACACAACAACCAGATGGTATCAGCAACACATACACTGTAGCTGTTCTGGATACAACTCTCTTACAAGGTTACACATCAGTCAATTCATTGTTTTGTATATTTCTATTTAAATATTTTCATTTTAGTCATTGAGACATCTGAATCCTACCTATACACCCTCGGAGTAGATAATGATATATTTCTATTCTGTCACACACCTGACAACTCCATCTCATCAGCTGACATGGTTTGGATGAAGAGTGAGTCATTTCCTATTTTCAAGAATCCTCTAGATGTATTAGAAGTAGGAAATCTGTTCAAATACACAGACACCTATCTAATGGAATGTCTAGATCAAACCTGTACTGATAATATTCTGAGTGTTGAAATCTCTATGCAAGGTTTGTTCTGTGGAATTAAACATATGAATTTAGTCACTTTCATTTTAATTAATTCCTAATAATGATATTCCATTTCCTATCACTTCACAGGACCACCTGTCATAAGCGTGGATACGGGAACAGTACAAACATTCGAGTCACTCACTTCTAACGGAAACACAGCTTATATTATCGTTGAGACACAGAACGTAGTAATGACAGCCAATCTTGTTGGGAAGTGGCAGAGACCTGATGACACTCATATCCCTGACAATTCAATTAGTTTCTTATCCTTTGATGAGTCAGATGTAGGAGTATACAAGTTCTATGTGACAGATTGGTACAATAAACAGAAGCTAGCTATTCAAATCCAACTCTCTCTTTCTCGTGAGTAATGTTAATGTAATCACTTCCTCAGTTAATATATAACAAATTACAAAATCTTGAATTGTTTTCTGTTCTCTCTAGCAACCTATTCACAAGCTGTAACTAATCTGACAGCTGTGACATCTAGTGACACCTCCATCCTGGTTACCTGGGGTTTGTTAGCAGAACAGACTCCCCTCTCTGATGAGAAATTCTCAATATATTACGGATATGACGATGTCTATTACTTAGCTGGTACCACTGAGAGTCTGTACTTCAGCATAACTGGCTTAACTCTTAACTTCAACTATACTATCCGTGTCGATCTTCAGTTTGCATATTCTACAGTGACATATTCTGAGACTGTGTACCATTCCCTCATGCCTGTAGTATTATCCACACCAGCAGCTTTTCAGAGCGATTCTCTGGCCTTTCTTACCCAGGAAAAGTTCCTTATTGCAATTATCGTCCTTCTGTTACTCATAATTATTGGGTTATTCATTACTGCTTGTCTTTCAGCATTCTGTGTGAAGAGATATCTTTCAAAGAAGGCAAGAAATGCGAATCCTTCAAAGGTTGATGAAAACGAGACTTATTCATTGGAGAAAATTCCTGATAATTAGACAATTATTCCTAATAGAGTCTAATACTTTTACTCTACTTCTTTAAAGTCATTTGAACTTTCTACCTTTTGTATATTCGTTTTGTTTATCTTTCTTTTTTCTAATGAATTTCATTAGTTGGGTATTCTTGTTGGTTTTGTTGTTATTATTATTCTTTTGATATGTTTTGAATTCAAGTTAATACTCCTCTCACAAGTTTATTCTACAGTTGATTTATTCAGGGAAATGCACTGTTTATACAATTTTGTGTAAAAAAATGTTAATTATCCTGTTTCTAATGTATAGTCAATTAGTGTTAGCGATCACTCTGGGTCAATACAATGCAATGCAATACCTTTGTGTGATCATTAGATACAAGTTTTAGTATATATGTGAATATTTGTATTATCAATGTTTAAGAGATAATTAATACTTTGTTACATATCATAACCGGTATGTCGAATTGTAAACAGCAACAAGAATGGATAAATTTAGACAATACAATACAATAATACTTCCTAAACCGAGCAATATATTGATAAATTATAATTTAAGTCTTGTCGTGTTATATTTGAGTCTCACTGTCAATTCCTTCCATAAACACCTCGTCTATGTTAACATGAATATTCGGATATTGAGGGCAATTTCTGATGTTATACACGGGATAGAACATTAGTCACCAATTAATTAGAGAAACTCATAAAGTCAATCCATCATAGCGATAAATAAGTAATATTAATTTCCAAATTTATCACAGAAATTGATTATTCAACAAAATATTTAATAGAATTCATGGAATATATTCCAATGGGATGAGGCATAATGCCCTCTAAAGTATGCCACATTCACCATTTCATGCTTATAGAGGTTCCACATTTATAGATACCTCACATATAGAGGTTGTACTGTAGTAAGGAAACCACTTACATGTTACTGGATATAACAAACTCATTATGCACCTTTTGTAGCTCTTAACAGTTATTCAATTAACTCATAAACTATAGGAGTTGTTATTGTTTGTATAACCACACAATAATATTATTCATAACAAAAGGTGTTAATTAACAATTCATCAGAAAATATCTGTAAACCGAAATCTTGTTACAAGAATACAAATTAGTTTTGTGTTGTGTATTGTAATACCGAGAGGGGGTCAAACATTCCAGGTTTCTGTCCTCTCTATCCTATCGTGTGTGCATCTCCTTCTGGTGAGAATACTTTGATTCGGTGAGTAGAGTAGTCACTAATGACAATGTTATTGTGTCTTTCCAAACAGAAGAAGAATGCTACATCATCTTGTATACTTATTATTCCTCTGGTTACTAAGGAGCGGGAGTTCTCTTCTGAGAGAGTAAATACATGTATACTTAGATTGTTTCCAAAACTCAACACAAACATTTCACTGTTTGTGAATTTTACATCAACAGGTGTAGTCATGGTTTGGTGTCGTAGCGTGTCTTTAAGTACACCCATTCATTATGTAATGCTACCATTAGAATAAAGAAGAAGACAGTCATAACCTTCGGGTCGCGAAAGCCATGTCGAAGCCATGCAGTTATTCCTAACCCAAATTTGGGATCCTGTATACATCTTGTTGTTACCCGAGGGCAACCAAAGGGTCAATAGCCTCGAAGGTTAAGAACAGATTACCTTTGCAATTCTCTTGATGTTATGTCATCATCAGTTAGCTAACAACCATAATACACAAGAGTTATTTAACTCTTTTCACCAGTCAGTCAAATTTGTAATTTTGGGAATTATCATTTAAGCCTGGATTAGTAGTACCGTAAATATTATTATAACAAAAGTGAAATATGATAATTTAATTACAAACAAATATGTAAACACAACAATTGAATTAATATATATTTACTATATTATCATAACTACTAACACAAATAATATCAAAGTTATTATTAACAACTATTCCTGTAGGTGTATTACATATAATTTTGTGTATCAGCTGTCCATCTTTAGTAAATATATTTATTGAATTTCTCAAATAATCACTAATAATAATATTATTAGACAAATCAAAACACATAAAATTGGGTGCTTTTCCTCCTACATTTCTTCTAATAAATCACCTGATTTAGAGAATATGTGAATATTATTAATCTCATTATTGTCTGCGACGAATATCTTATTATTATTTATTTTGACGTCACGCGGTGATCTGAGTTTGTCTTTTCCTATTTCTCTAATATGTTCTAAATCAGAGCTGAATACTGCAATTATATTATAATTACAATCTGCAACTAACACTTCTCCATTTGCATCAGTTGTTAGGCCCAGAGGAGTAAAAAAACCGCCCTTAACACTCTTAATCAATTTGTAATTGTTTTAGAGAATTTAATTACAGCATTAAGTCTCGAATCACTTATAAACACCCATTCGTTATTTAATGCTATACCGTGTGGAAAATTTAGCTGCCCTTTACCAAATTCATGAATGAACTTACCCTCTGTAGAGAAGATCTGTATTCTTTTATTGCCTGTATTTGCTATATAGATATTATGCCCATCTAGAGCTAGTCCATTAGGGTATTTCAACTCTCCTTTCACACTACCATATTTTCCTATCCTTCTGATTGGTTCTGTCTTGTTTCTGTAGAGTACAGCTATATCCTGAATAGACCCCAACTTCTCCAGCTGTTCTAGGAGAGAGGCTAGACCCTCAGTATTGAAGGAAGGAAATGGGACAGGTGTTTCTTTTTCGTATTTCTGTATTTCAGCTCTTGTTTGCAACATATGTTCTTCTTGAAACTTTACTATTTCATTCTGTTGAATAGAAGTCTCATTGAATTGTCTGATCATCTTCTCCAGGTCTGCTACTTGTTTCTTTCTTATGTTCTCCTTTCTTAGATAGTCTTGTTTCATATTGAACAGCTGAACAAGCAGCTGATCTCTCCTCT
>JAKMXF010000015.1:0-98528 GCA_024704765.1 Oopsacas minuta | reverse complement strand
CTGTTTATTGATTTCACTTCTTCTCTTGTTCATCCTTTGATTAACTTCATCCCAGATCCCTTCCAATTCCCTGATAATCAGCTGAGTCTTGTCTTCAATTAGCTCTTTCATTTCTTCACTGACTCTCCTCACGAGTGACTTCTTGCTATCAATCACTTCTCTCAGTGTATTCATTCTGTCCTGTAGCTTGTTAGGGACTGGCATCAAGCTATCAGGTTCACAGACAGGATTCTCGTTGATTGGTGCAGTAGCCATTTCTTAGTTCTGTTTACTAAGCAATTAGTATAGAACTGATAATATATTTAGAGTGGATTATACCGTTCTCACTCGCTTATGCATATTGAATATCTAATTACTAAATGCACCATGCACTAGTGGCAACATAATTATACACACTATGGAAGTACGACATTTGTGTGCAGATTTTCTGTGTAAATACTCAGAAATCAGTCTAAGGTTTCAGCTCCCTTTAACTCGGCGAACTGAACACCAGTAGACTCTTCATTTGCGATAATTAATTGAATTTCTCTTCTTGCACACATATACAGTTATGAGACCGCGATTTTGTGTTATGTAATCGTTACAAGATAGCCAAAGAAAACATTAACTACCGCTAAATTATTGACCACTTTCACAAAAGTGTACCTATCTTAATATACAGTAGTTTAATGAAGGATTAAAATGTTCTATGACCTGTTCAGTTCGTTTGGTTTACTTAAGTTAATATTGGCGTTATCAAGCGTTCTGCTCTTCTCAGGGAATTGTGGTTCTATTCGTTCGTTTATTTCCGTTTAGCTGCTGTTCTGCAATATCTTGGGACATAAGTTGAGAGCTCATAAATCTCCGAATATGCACAAGAGAATGCAGTAGTAACACATTACGTATATCAGTAATTATATCACTTCATGTAATTTTAATTTTTGTAACTTCTGTCAGTTCCAATACATTTGGTTTTGAAAGATTTCCACTTCACTACATCAACCAAATACGGTCGTAAAAGGTAATACCTTCGACAAATATTTCCGAGAAAGCAATATGGCAATTTGGACTCCCAAAACATTACTTACGACGATAATACATTTCAGTGTCTTACATTAGCGGAATATGGGCTATCAAGAAGTTTATCATGTATACTGTTAACGGCCAACTCAAATTTCACCATAAAGCGAAGTAAGAGTATGTGTATTTAAGAAGTCCGTGACATTCCTGTGGTAAATTCTCTGAATATAACCATGTGGCATATAATATGATGGGAAATTGACCGCTGGTATTGATTTCGGTATTTATCTGACAGGATTCAGATAAATTATCGATGGGATTAAATTTCGTCAAACTGCTTCATATCCCCAAAATATCATGAGTCCTGGTAACTATGCCTGCACTATCTAAATGGGGCAACCAACAATTTTTGAAGCATTAGCCACCTGTATACAAAATCTTAAATCAAACATTCTGTACGCCCACATGTGTACACATCTGATACTATAATTCTCCAATCTGAGCTCATTTTCAGTTATATTAACTCTTTCTATCAATTTAGGAACAATGGCCACAGCTATTGCTATTGAAACAGAGACAGTGAAAACTGGTATTGATTACACAAGCAAGATACAACCTCTAGTGAGTGCTAGTAAGAGAGGAAGAGGAAGTGATAAACCTATCTATCCAAATTGTGTTACAGTTGACAAGATGACTGGAAATCTTTATATAGCAGATTATCTCAATGACTTTGTTAAAGTATTTGACAGTACTGCTAGGTATATATTCAAATTTGGTGACAGTAGAGGTGAAGGAAAGATGTCCTATCCAAGAAGCTTAGTTATTTGTAGGAGTATGATATTAATTACTCATGCCAACTGTATATAAATTATAACCTTGATGGTGAATTTATTTCTAGAATTGGTAAACAAGGAAAAGGAGAATTAGAATTCAACTATCCTTATGGTATAGCAGTCAATGAATCTAATGATGATATTTATATTTGTGATTATTTTAACAATCGAGTTCAAATACTCTCAAAAGATTTCCAATTCAAATCACTATTTGGTTCATTCACACACCCTGGTGATGTTAAACTCTCTAACGAATACATTTATGTGTTAGATGAATCTAATCCTTGTATCCATATATTCAATCATAACTTCATACTCCAGAAGAATGTAATCTCACGGGGACAAGGAAATCCCTACTCATTCTTTATTGACAATTTTAACAACATTCTAATTGCTGATAATTCTTCTAATTCTATTTGTATCTTCAATCCTGAATTCCAATAATTCACAATATTCCAGTCTCTAAGCATCCAACATCAATAACAGTAGACAATCAAGATAGAGTTATTGTAGTGTGTATTCATACTGTAAACTGTCTACAGATATTTTGATATATAACTCTATCTATGTGTGTATTTCTATCTTTCATTTTATTTACTTTCCCTTTCTTAACTTTATGTATTCACCTATTTCCTTTCATTAGTGTTATTCTTGATTAGATTTACTATTTACTTTCCTGTACCTCATGTACTGTCTATTCCTTCATTAATATTTGTATATTATTTTACTTATTCAATTCTACTAATCTTGTTTATTTTCATTGGCTGGTGGAAATTCATTTCCTCAGTCCTTAAAATTTTGTGTATTTATCCCACTCTTAACTACAATTTAACTTCCCAAAGTGGTCTTCATATAAACGGCACAAGCGGTGATTTGAGTTTTTTAAATACTGTAATTGATTCTTTGCTATCTCATTCTGAACTTTAATCTAAACCATAACATATGTTCTGAGCTGACAGCACTGATTAATATGTAAATAATTCATATCTACAGTATACATTACTCTTAGTCAGTGGCGTCATGTGGCTTTGAAATCTGGGGGGGGCACAAATTCAATCTGGTGGGCCACGAGTTAGACTGATGTCATTGATAACTTCAGTACTATGGACGCTGTAAACAATCAGTAAGGTGTAGGAGCTAAACCCATCGCAAGAAATAACTTTTGGTTTTCAATTTGTCCAGAAAACTGACATTTTTCTGGTCTCTTGAGTAATGATGTGGGAGCTCGGATACTATTTATGGGCCTGGACCCCCAGTCACATATAGCAAGACGGCACTGCTCTCAGTATTAGAAAGAATTATTTAATTGGAGTAGCCTAATATTGTAGGACATTATCACAACATATCCAAACAAGCTTATACCAACTCACAGATGATTGCCTAATTGTCCAGATACTAGTTTCAGTGGCGGATACCCAATAGGCAAACTAGGCACTGCTTAGGGGCCCACCCATTAATCCAGGGGTGGGCAAACTCCGGGCCGCCTGGCTTAAGTTATTTGAGTACTCTAATTATTTGATTACTGTCTTACTCTTCCTTACGCATTCGGAAATTTCATTTAACAATATTAGTTAATTATTATGTATGATTATTGTTTATTTTACAATTTCTAGTAGAATTTCTCTAATAAATTAGAACATGGAACATAGTCGTAGGTCAATACTGCCCTCATAAAAATTTGGAATTAGAATGCGGCCCGCGCAGGTAAAATTTTGCCCACCTCTGCCCTAATCAATTGCAAAAGATATCTTTTGACTCTCTTCCATAAGCAGTAAAGTTATACATTCGAAAAGGGTCCGTTTATCCCAAACAACATCTCTACTTAATCTTGGGTAATCTGGGCAATGTCCACTTATTACAGGAAAACCTTAAATACATACACGATATTATTTGAGTATACGTATGTATAACTCAGTGTTTAGATGATTGGTTGTTTTGTTTTTATCGTCAATTGGTGTATATTAGCTATCGGGTCATCTGGTTTGTCTGTATTAATTGTACTTATGGTTTGCAGCCATGTGATACTTTTTTCATCCAAGACTGAACATATTGAATATTTCTATTTTTGTCCTGGGGGTGCCGGGGACTAAACAATAAGAGTATAATCTATCACATGCCAGTCAAGTGCGGGTAATTAGGATCCGCTGGGGCCTCAGAAAGTTATTCTGATTAGCCGCGTATAGCCGCACCCCGGATTACACGCGCCTGGCCCTAAATACGAATATTGGTATAGAAAGATTATTAATGTTAAAAAGCTGCAAATAAAGTCTCTTAATAGGATTAATTATTTGTCTTATTTCTTCATTTCCATTTATTTTCGATTGAAAATTTTATAAAACTCCACTTGCCTAATTTAATAATATTTCAGTTTATTACAGTTTAAAGCTAGCTTGTTTAATTCGTCTTTCAATGAAGACGAATTATGTATATTACGTTTATACGTTCAATCTACAATTTTTTGTGACGTAACTTCTATTAGGCTGATTTCTGCGATAAATATAAATATTCAGTTGCATCAAACAGTAGTTCTCGAATTGTTAATGAGGAATCTCAGCATAGTTGACCAAATTATGTAATACTTGAAAATAATGTGACTTATACAAGTCTTACACTGTCAAAATCTGACATTTCGAGGTTAACCTAGACGTATAATACCTTCAAATAGATCACGTATACATGGACTAATTGAGACTACCCATGTTCATTATACCCTCCAAACAAGGTGTTAGTATCGACCTAACGAGCCCATTGGCTGAGCTCATACGGACAGAATTTGGAGAAGACCCCACCAATTTTAGACAGGAGGTTAGGGAGTTTAATCACCTGAGGGAGTCAGCTGTTCGACCCTCAAGGGACAATAATGGTACCTCAGATATCAGGATGTACTACGCACAATTGTGTCTGCTACCTACTAGATTCGCAGCTACAAGATCGAATATGCAGGTTAATCATATTTTCACACCTTTTATTGATATTTATGTGTTACAATTGATTGAGCCAAATTGAGATGTGATTTTGGGTGTATTTATTGTCATGAATGCAGGATTCCTGAGGGAGGGTGTGTGTGTACAACTCCTGTCTGGTAAGTCTGCGTGCAGGCTCGGCAAACCTATTTGAATGAATCTGTTAGAATATCAGTTCCTAACCTTTCTCCCCGGTGGACACCTCCCTTAGATTGTGACACTAATTAGGACGCTAAGTCACTGTATTTACAATGTTTAGACATGAAATGTGTGAAATATTCCACTATAACACGTTACTTGTTTATTATTATTTCCTTAAACAGGTGACTTTCATTTGGTCAGATGCTTTTACAGAGAAGGAATCAGCCAATATTTTACTCTTCTCTGAGAGTTCTGCGATACTCTTCAATCTAGGCGCGCTACGCTCCAGGTACTATAAATAGCTTAACTTCTTATGTTTTTATTTATTTCTCTAATATAAGCGGATTTTGAAGTATTCTAAAAATTTTTGGATTGCTTCGGGAGACTCTACTTAATAGTGTCACATTGGACCATGCATTGGTCCGATTAACCTGTGACTCAACCTTAATCGTAATTCATTTTGAATGACGTTTATTTCATTTTCCAATACATTACGTAGCGGTCTAAAAATCTAAATTTACAATTTGTGCAAATATGATGGAACAAGGGCATTGGAAGGTGTTAAGTGGCGGTTAGACCAATTGCTTGATATATTGTAAAGTGTTTTACTATCCTATTCACATAGTGCCTCTAATTATAGTGTTGCTAAGCTGTCTGCACAGATTGTATTTATTGCTGGCTAATCAGCTGATAATATGACACAATAATTACTTATAAATTAGGATCAGATCTTCTAGATGAACTTAGATCAGTTTGTACTCATTTCCAATGCTCTGCAGGAGCCTTCTACTTGCTGCAGACATCTCTTGCATCTCAAATCGCTACTTCTCATACTCGGGTATTAATATGATGTAATATATCTGGGACAGGGCTGTTGGTACCCTGGAGGACGTTCTACATAGTGCTTCACCTCATTCATTTGTATTTCAAACTGTTACTTATAGGTAGACATGAGCTCAGAGGTAGTAGCATTCTGTAAGAATTTGATGCTAGCACAGGCTCAAGAGTGTATGGTAGAGAAGAGCTTGCTAGAGAGGAAGAGACCTAGTTTTGTATCTAAAGTAGCATGGGAGGTTTCTGCTCTGTACCAGAAAGCTATTGATCTATTGGATTCTCAAGTTTGTTTGTTTATTTGTTTATTTGCTTGTACTGTCGACTCCCGTCATATCGAAGCTCAATGGAACGTGCTAATTAATTTCATATAAGATAAATATGTGTTAGTTTACAGTTCGTTTTATGTGATTATTCTCAGATCGGTTCTCAAGTTGCTGAAAAGAACAAAAACTGACAGAAATTCTTACAAACTAAATTCCATATCTACCAATGTGTTGCTAACTACTGTCAATCCCTTTCTTCAGAAGAATCCAATTACGGACAATCTATTGGGCACCTACAACTGGCAATGGATAACATTCTTGCTGCCAGTAAGGTTAGGTGCTACAACCTGTTGTGAAGAATGCTGTCAAATATTTGACTGAATTAGTTCAGGCAAAATCTCAGTCTTCAGTTCAATCCAATCAGCATGTATATCACCAGTTGGTTAGTGTTAATAACAAACAAATGAACCACGATTATATGATTAATTTTCACACCTATAGGTACCACAATATGCAGAACTAGAAGAAATGCACGGGGGCCCTGTTAGTGAAACCAATAGAGTTCTCAACCTCAGATAAATCTGGTACTAGGAGAAGACATATTCAGTACACTCATCCCTATGTCTGTCTTAGAATCTAATTCAATGTATTCAGAGGAGAGGCTAATCTATTGAGAAGTGTTTGTGAGACTATTCAAGATAAAGATAGAGAATTTGGGGAATTCTTATCTAAAATTAATATTGATGAGGTGATTAATCTCGAACAGGGTCCCAATTCTTTTCAACGTCCATTGGTACTAGTTTAGGAACCACTTCCTTGTAGTTATGGCCTGCTCGCTCAAAGTAGTTTAAACCGGAAATGAAGGCAGAATTGGGTTTCCAGTATTCTTCCCCAGCAGGATTGTTTTTGCTTTAATCATAATCGTCTCATAACAGGTGCTTAACTATACAGACAATAAGATACTTATCCCAGCTGATGTATCTAGAATTAGAACAGAGATATCTAATGAAGAAGGTCGTGTAGAGAGAATGGATGCATTATTACAGTCTGTACTTCAGATGTCTAATCAGATTCATAGAAAATTGGATGAGATAAGTATGTATTTGACAAAAGACTCTCCAGAATCAGCTGATAAGAAACTAGAATTCCAGAATCAAGCTGATAAGATTGATGAATATCTAACTCAAGGTTATTAGATTATTTTATCAACCGTTAAATCGTCCAATTGTACTCCCTTTTGTACATTTTGGGCTTCAAACCCAACTCAAGCGTGCCAAAACCTGACTTAAAGTACAGTCAACTCCTGTTATATCGAAGCTTAAGGGACCGTGATAATTACCTTATAACCGATGGAATATATGTTACTTTGATGTTTGGGACCATATTTGTACAATATGACACTTCGATATAAACGGTCATATAGGTATATCTATATTAGATATAGCCAGAGTTGACTGTAAACTTCCTTTGCCATTTTGTCCACTAAATTGAGGGATAGGAACCCAATTTCTCAGAGGTAATCAGCAAAAATTGGCTACTACCACCGAAGGAAGGGGTAACTATATTAACTAATAAATGATTTCCATTAGGTGACAAGTCTAATCAGGAGCTTCATCAAGTTATGAAAGAACTGAAACCTAAGCTATCAATGTTACTGCTACAGACACAAAGTTCACAAGTTGTCTTCCAAAGCTAGATTTAATGACGGTAACATTTGATGAAAAGCTGTAAATAGATTACAAATGTTGATGGATAAAATACAGGAAATGCAGACACAACGGTTAGTAATGGCCCATCTTATCCATAACCAATTGACCCATCTGACCAGTAGCAGTCATAGAGAGAACGGATACTGGCCAGTTTTTAGTCTCGGCCACAGTCCTTGTCATATAGAGATGGCGTTGCTAATCATATCATTGTAAATATATCCATTTATAGTTCTACATTGGAACAACAGCTGAGAAGAGACATAGAATCAGATGACATCACTAGTCACCTGATATCTAGTGACAGTAATAGAGATCAAATATTTGAAGTTGGAATGAAGAAGCATAAAATGCTGCAAACGTGATTAGACAGAATTGTCAAGCAGAGGATAATATACTCTAAGTTTGTTTGTTTGACTAGACAGATTGGTCATTGAATACAGTGGAACCTGCATAAACCGACACTTGTTGAGATAGGAAATTGTGTCGGTTTATGCAGGTTCTACTGTACGTATTTCACATCTGATTTATGTAAATATTTGTTTGTATTTACGAGGTTGCTGTATAGACTATGACAGAGACAAATGCTAGTTTAGCTGCACTCAGAAAGGAACTGTTAACTGTTCGATCTGATAGAGAGAGTATGTTTAAAGGATTAGTTGAAGCCTGGAAGAGGATGGGGTCTACAGAGGATAGTCTTAAGGATGGTTAGTAAACAACCAAACAAATAAATAAACAAATAAATAAACCAACACTATTTGTTTGCTTTAGGAATGAAATTTTATCAAAATCTTGACAAAAAGACCCTCAAATTATTTGAGACTATTAAATCCATTTTACCACCACCTCCCATACAGCAGCCAATTAATCCATCTCATACAGCCACTATTCCACCACTTGACACCTATAAACCTATTTCTCCATTTATGTCACCGCCTGATGGTAGTGCTAGACCACCTGTACCATCAAGACGTCTTAAACCCGCCAATCAAACTGAAGATGTTAATAATGATATAGAAGTTGTTGATGATACAGAGTTAAAACTGTTAAATTGGGCGGCTTCAGAGCAAGTAAACAAACAAGTAAACATTGAGGTAAACAATAGTTGTTACGAAATCAAAGTTCATATGTTTAGGCTATGTAAAGTGGTATACTTGTTTCTTATACCCACCGGATATTAGCACCATCTTCTGGACTACGGTTCTCACATATTCCTGTATATTTATACCGGTTATAAGAATATGTATTGCTACTCCCCAAGGTGTTATTAAAATTCCAAACAAGTAATCTATCTTGTCTTAGTTCTTTAGCCAATTCAACCGATAGCTGTATCACCCTTGAGAGAATCAACACACGAATCATCAAATATTATTATTGCTCAATCGGATCCTGTTCCTAAAATAGATTCTATTCTACCTTCCCCACCCAAACCAGTGATTGATCATATCATAGCACCTGAACCTCAGTTACACATTCCACAGGTTCCTAACCTAGCAACGCCAGTATTTGACACTTCACAATTATCTCAGCTGATCCATTCGAATCAATCAGAGATAAATAGGACAATTTCCTCTCTCCAATCTGGTCTCAAATGGGATTAACCAATCAGTAGCCGAGTTAGGACTGAATATGACAGCTGTCATTAATCAGAGTAGCCAATCAAATGCTGCCATTTCTGCTCTAAACCAGGTAATTAAATCTATTTTTAGTATCAAATTGTTTGTGTTAGTTATTGACGAATAATTATGTAGATATCGGAACTATTCCTTTGTAAAAGGCGTGAAAATATGATTAATCACAAATACAGTTAACTCCTGTTATATCAAACACGGATATATCAAAGTACCCGCTAATATCGAAGTGTGAATTATACAAATATGCTCCAAACCCTAAATGTAACATAAATTCCATTGGTTATATCAAAGCAATTATAATAGACCCTTAAGCTTAATATTACAGGAGTTTTATATTACAAACTATAAAAATTCTAACAAATTCAAACTTTACAACTCTCAAAATGGCGACACAATTTCCTGAGCCAATCCTAGTGCCAATTGTAGACCCCTTAGAACAAGAAATCAACCAATCAATTGACAGGATGATATTCCTACTCAATCAGAGAAGAATCCATCTCTTAACCACTTTAAGAAATAAACAAGAAGAGACAAGAGCTAATCAGGTGGCGTGTCAACAAATGAAGCAACAACTGGAAGAGACCCGAGCTCTTGTAGAAGGGAAAATGACACACAATCAACTCCACTCCATTTCGGATAGATTTGTGGCAGAAATGCAAACAAAACTAGCAGAACTCCACCTCATGTACTGAGGTTCTTATGTGATACACAAGACCTCGAGAGGAGTATTAACCGTCTAGGAGAGATCAGCCAACAAGAAATCAATCCCATCCCTCATATACCAGTAATCCCTAAGTACGCTAAATTCCAACACCCCATTGTTGCTGTTGGGAAAACAGGATCAGCTCCTGGGGAGTTTCAAGGGCCAAAAGGTGTCGCAATTGAACCTGAATCTGGACACATTTATTGGCAGATATGGGCAACAGTAGTATACAAATATTCTCTCAGTCAAGAGACTACCTCAACCATTTCGGTAATCAACACCTGAAACACCCATATGGCATCCTAATCCATGAGGATAACATTTATGTTACAGACACAGAACATTACGCTATCTTCTTATTCAAGCTGCCAGACCTAACTATGATAAAGCGAGTAGGTAAGGAAGGATCTGGTAGTGAAGAGTTCAATCATCCTAGACAACCCACCATCTCTCCTAATAAACACCTTTATGTACCAGATTATAACAACAACAGACTACAAATACTAACAACTAATCTGGTATTTACAGACACGCTAGAACTCCAAACCATGACTGAACCCAATGATGTTAAATTCACAACCAATGAAATGTTTGTGTTGAGCTGTTTTGACGATCCATGTATTCATGTGTTTACTCTCTCAGAGAGAAGTCCCGCTCATTGCTTACCAGAAGAATGCAATTTGGAGTAGCATACTTCTGTCTAGATGGACATAATAACATTATCATAAGCAGCCACTGGACTCACAATATTAACGTATTCTCACCAGAAGGAGACCTCCTACACAAGATAGGACAGAGAGGACAGAAAGCTGGAATGTTTGACCACCCTACCGGCATTACAATACACGACAACACAAAACTAATTTGTGTTTCTTATAACAATAATTTTGGCTTACAAATATTTTCTGCTTAATACCCGCTAGAATTGTAATATTTTTGAATTAAATATTAGATATATTTATTGATTAATTTGGATCATAGCTGGTACCTTTAGTGAATATTAGTACCCTTGGGAGGGGGCAAGGATAGGGGGCTACTTTCTAAATTATCTGACCTAGGTATGACAAATGTCAAAAGTTCAAAATTCTAATTTCGGCGCCTAAATACTGTCCAATTGGTACTTGAGTGTTTATGAATACATGCTATTAATAGATGACAACCAATCAAAACATGAGTTGGAAATATTCCGTATATTTTCCCACTTATAGAGGTAAATCTCAATGGCAGTGAGGTATAATATAGAGACCCCACTTATAAAGGTTGAACTGTACACACAAAAATAATTACAAAAACACAAGAATCTATGGAAATGTTATTAGCTACCTTACCATTGCTTTGTATAAAACCAGGAGAATACAGTTTAAGCTAGAAATCCCGGACTAAGAAATGTAGCCAAGTTAACAATGGGTGATTAATAGTTCGTCCCAGCATCTTACCCATGGACGAAAAGCCCGTACCGACGGACAGCCCGAGATACTACTCACCGGGCTGGAAATCGTAATTATACCCCTCTTTTATCTATCGAGTTATTTTGTTGCTTTGGCACTGGTAATCAAATGTACAAATAACTTACATGGCGTATCTTTTTGATATTTTAATCAGCTTTAGATGCAGTAGAAATCAGATATTTTTAACAAGATTTGGGATAAATAAAATAAGTTTTGGTGCAAAAAATGTGTCAAAATATCCCGTTTCTACTGTATAGGTAGATAGGGCCCCAAAGATATTGTAATTTTGCCTAGGGGTCTCTTAAGTTGTTAATCCGTCAGTGACTATTTTGGTGATGAATACATTAACATATGTATGTATGTACATTCCAGGGCGCCGAACATTCTAGAAACTTAAGCAAACCATGTACCAAGGGGAATGAATTATTAAGAACAGGGCAGGGCTCAAAAGTCAAAATGAATTTGTATTGGAGTTCTCTGTCAGGTTGGGCTTCCGCCCATAAATTTTATTCAATCTGATATTTTAAAAATTTCAATAATTCAATTTCCGTTAACTGTACTGCTTGTAACCATTTGATAGTCGATAAAATCCCAGATACAATCTGTGAGATTGGAATGTGTATTCGTAACTATATATAATTAATAATGAATGTAACGATACATTCCTTTCGCTATAAGTAAATAGCATCCATAATTATTACATATTAAATATACTTAGCAAGCCATTTTTACAATGTGGTTAAGCTCATGCTTAGGAAATTAGTTAATATGTGTTTATACGTAACAATTACATAACATGTAGTGCTTCTATAAATAATTATTGATTGTGGAAACTGCTTGACAACCGCATTGTAATTTGTAATGTTTCTATTTGCGATTAAACACGCTAAACAATAGCGCAATTATATTGCATTACAGTAGTGTATTAGCAACCAATGTCCTTGGTAAAGAATTTGTTCTCCTAGGTTACTATAGTGATGCTCAAGTATGCAATATTCTACATACCAATTCAAGCCTGCAGCAACTAAGTGATGCGATTCATGCTTGCAATACACAATAGACAATAAATCATATAAATACAAACTCATTAGAACTTTTTTAGTAAATCAAACACTCAAATAATTTTTCATTTACATTCGTAATATTTGATTCTAATTTTGATAAATCACCTCTATAACAATTATGTACGCAAGATTGGAGAAGGAGCCCCCATTTTATGCAGGGAGTCACATCAATTCTCTCTCATGGAAACTTGCTGATAGTTCTGAAGCTGAACAGGAAGGATATCTTGCTAGCGCTACACGTGAAGCAGTTGGAGTGACTATAACAACTGTTGATAAATATTCTACTAGTGTGGAAGGAAAGGATAAACGACCCAAACACTCATTCAACTTTAGAGAGCATGCTGGAAATGTGAGTTATTTTAATTCTTTTATTCTTTAAATGAATAATTCAGCTCCACTAAACTGTTTCTTAGGATGCATCAAGTTGCATAGCGTTTTCTTATTCCATTATTTAGTGTATCATATTGTGGTATTTTGTATAGAACGATAATATTATTGCGGTAACCAAATGTTTACAGATGACATAAGTCAAAATAATTAGTAGAAACGTCTTATCATTTGTACAATCTTGTGAATACTAAATTACATTAAATTGTTTTTTATCGGTTATTTGAGGGTCCTAACACCAACATAGTAACTGAGCTCTTGGGGCGGGGCTTTAGCAAGCAGCATAGTTTTAAAATTTGTTTGGTATTGTACGTATATAGTAAAATACATAGTTATAATTTTTGTTTGTTTCTACTCGATATTCCGTTACAAATTTCAAAGTCATTGAATGCGCAACTCAAGTACGATTGATCCCAGACTACATTCATATTTCTCATCAATCTTGTTCAAATTTGGAATTAATAACTATTCCAGGAGATTTATAATTTGTCTGAGAAGTCTGGTGGTAATTACTTTCACGATATTAATTGCAATTCTAATTTATCCAATTAATATAATTTCCTTCAAACACAACGGAACTATTAAATTGTCTCGGCATAGTAATTATGCCAGACCATCTAACTATCATGTTATAATTTGGCATAGTATGAAACCAGAATACAGACTGGATATATTTCTCATTTCTTTTGATATTTTACCAGTTGTAGAATAAGCATTACATTAACCGTATGAAGTGATTTAATGTAAATAATTACATTAAATATAAATTGATTTATGCATCTGTCTTGCTTTGATAATGCATATGTGTGCTCAGTTAATAAATGAATACTTTGATCATCTCTCATCACAACCTAAACCTGAGGTGTCTATGATGTTATGTTAATTGATGTGCGCATGTAGCTAATGCTTTGTAAACTCAAATCAACAGATTATGCATGGGTTTTAATACAGTAGATTCCGCTTCATAGGGCCACCAGTTAACCTAGGTCATCTGGGGTAATCTATCCGGTCCCGAAGTTACCCTATTAAACAAGTACAATACCATTGACTCTCAAATTTATTTATTTTGCCTATAATTACACGTTTGCATTTATTTAATGAATGGAATTGAATCAAGCATTGAACATACCAATAATTTGCATGTGATAGTTCACTTGCTAGTGAATTCTTATAAATAAAGAATTCACGCTTCAAAAGACATTTACTCAATTAGAAAATTATACATGTAAATGCATGAATACATATTATTATCGTCTTCATGAATTTTCATTTAATATGTGAATACTCTTGAGCATTTCACTGATTCATTAATATCACGCTACAGTACACGTTTAATACTTTTACAATGATGGAACAGTCATTTATTTGTAGCATTTGTTACCTTAACATTTTTGTATATATTCTAAAATTACGTCATTAGTTGTATATAAATTTACTAGTACAGATTAGTTAAATTTAATTGTCTTGTCAGCTTCAGGTTATAGATAGACAGACATTGTAACCTAATCAGTAGTTTTTGAAGTGGCGCTACAATATCAATACCAATGATAACGATATGATTAGTGTATAATTATATTAAGTTTATTGATTCGATCACGCTCATCATGTCTACCTCTACATAATTAATTCGCAAAATGTATAATATTTTCAATGTCAGCTATGATTTACACAAATAGGTTTTTTAATATAATACGGAATGTGAATATATATCTTCTGGTGTTACTGATGAGCTTATATTCAGCTGGTTATCAGATGTAGTATAATTATTATTTCATGATGTATATCTCATCTCCACTTATTATCAACATAGCAGCCTGTATAACTATGTCGCCACAATTATTTACAGCTGATTATCATTGTATGATTATAATCTCGTGAAATAGACTTCAAATACGTACTTAGATTAGTCGCAAATGCAAATATATTACTGATTTCCTTAACTTCCAGTTTTCCATATAGCATATGTACTAGTATATTATATATTTATTGTTCTATAGGTAACAGTTGTAGAATACAATCCCAAACTTGACAAGATTGCGTCATGTGACTCCTCGGGTACAGTTATCGTATGGAGAAATCAGAATGGTAGAGCTACTATGGAACTGGTCAACAACAGAACCACTCCTATAGCTAGCTTCAGATGGTCACACAATGGACAGAAAGTATTGATAGCTTACGAAGACGGCTTCATTCTTGTCGGTACAGCTAGTGGCCGGAGATTATGGGCTAGACAGTTGAATATTGGTACATACGTCACACATACTCAAGTCCGGGATGGACAAGTAAAGGCAGTGTCAGCTTGCTGGAGTCCTGATGATGACAGAGTGATCGTAGGTAGTTCAATCGGGGAGCTTGTTGAGCTAGACGTAAATAACGGAGGGATGTTGATTTCTACTACAGAAGTTTTGCCTGGCATTGCCATTAAAGGTTTGTTCTTACATGTTAACCATATGTATACCAATATGTCGATTTGCGGAATCTTGACCTCTGCTTGATTAGAAAATATTTATGCACTGAGATACAGCTGTTTTTTATTGCTTATCTTATTGATTCTTTATTCGGTATTAGCGTTATATTAAATTAATGATAATATTTTGACGTATGATTCCACCTAATTAACTATTCAACAGATCATGATTATTATTATTTGTGGTTATTATTAATATGAAGTTAGTTGGTCTGGATTTGTATAATTGTACAAAACAGCAATTTACATTTCCAGACGATTAAAATATAATTAATTTGAAAGCAACTGTGCTCTATCAATAATTCTAACTTGCATATTGTGCTCTAAATTTCAACTCGTTTAGTTGCCATGAATTCATTGCTATTAGAATTGACTAATGATACTAAATCGAATAGTATTGTATCAGAAGCTAAATGATTCTAGCATTATTATCAGATAATTACATTACTACGTAATATGTGTACTTTTAAAATTTTGATATATCTAATTGTAGGTTTGGAATGGATAAAGGGTAAACCAGTACTCAGCCAGTCCAAAGAAATTGGTGTTACAGAGGGTACAGTCTCACACCCCAATCCACAAGGTAGCTACCTGACATTATTTCTAGCTAACGGGAAGGTGGTATTAATGTCATCTTGTGGAGATCAACATGCTACTATCATTCGTACCGGTTTATCTGATGGCAATATTACATGGAGCAAGAGTACTGAATTGTTAGCAGTAGGGGGATATAGAAAGTCTCACAATCATACTGCAGTCAGGCTATTCAAGCCATCTGGTCAGCTACTCTCTACAATAGTGCTACCAACTAAAGTAAGTAGCAGCTTTATTATATTATATTGTCATACATTCTGGTAATACATGTGTCCATTCCCATGGCTACAAACCTTAACTTATCCTGCACTCTTCTTCTATCAATAATTATTACACTGACTATGCTGTTAATTGAATCCTAATAAAATATACCATTAGTTATGGGATGTAAGGCTGCTGTATCTTAGCAACTAAATAAGCCATTGGTATGGATGAAAACGTACTTAGAGAAACCACAAAATTCTAAATTTGTCAATTTGAGGATAAATTTTTAAAACCAATTCTGTTGTCAGGTAGAAGAAACTCGACATTACAATTATACACGATTGCTAATGTGCTAACTATGATTAGATACTATTATTAGATACTATGATTAGATACTATTATTAGATACTATGATTAGATACTATTATTAGATACTATGATTAGATACTATTATTAGATACTATGATTAGATACTATGATTAGATATTATTATTAGATATAATTATTTCATTTGCTAATTTAGCAAATTCTTATTATTGATTTAATTATTATCTCTCTTTATAACCGATAAAGAGAGATAATTAATGTAAATAATATTAAGAATTATTTTAAGATTATTTGTTAGTTTCTGACAAATATGATATTTTTAATGATCATTAATGGCGATTGTTTTGTTTTGGGTTCGGATTTAGTAATCAAGTCGATCATTAATTCAAATATAAAGCTGTATTTTCCATGCTATCAAGCTCATTCTTTACCTATCTTTCCCTGATCCCATGATGGTATTGAGGTCATTACCTGTGATCTCTAAAATATTAAATATTGTTTATTACTGAAATTATCTTTTAAGGAAAACGTTACTGCCATGACCTGGGCACATGACGACTGTAGACTCTTCATAGCTTGTGGAGCTTATCTCTTCACCATATGTGTATCCTACGAGGTCCCTTCTCTACAATTACTCTGTCAACAAACAGTACTCAATTGTATTAACAATAGCAAGGATGTTCTATCAACTGGCCTACCCATCAGACTCAAGCAACAACTTTCTGAACAGTTTACGCCATCAGTACAGGTATGTTACTATCAAATTCACAATTACTGGAATATTATTAGTATATTTGTTATCATGTGATAAACTAATGATAAAGTTGATGGTACACTTGACTTTATTCAATTTACCATCACAGGTTGTGTATTAATATAATTATAAATTATACCATCACAGGTAGAAACAACATTAATTATCGGATTAATGAATTTACGTAACATGCCAATCTCCGTTACCGTAACTAACCAACGTCTGGCTACTCGTTTCATCACAAGACATTCCCAACAGACAGAATAAAATGACATAGTTTCACGTTTACATAACTTGATTGTGAAGCCGTTGCTAGGTTAAGTGTAATTTCATGTTACTGCTCGAAGTTCAATGTCCATAAGACGAATATTATGTCTGCATTAAACCCTAGACTTAATCCTTTGTTATGCATATTTGTAGGATAAATAGTAAAAATTGGTTAATTAGTATGTATAAATATGCATTTTATTCATTCTTATCCAATGAAGTAAATAGTGAATCAAACAAACTTAATGGATGAAAGGTGACGAATAGGGCACAAGAGAAACACTTCTAAATGGCCTCTCTATTTCCCGATAACCGTAAATTAATGTAGCTTGCTTGTGATAAATACGCATGTACTGTAAGCTGGGGTAAAGCTTCAGCAAAGTTTATTACATCGTTAGAGCAATGAAAACGATTTGTTATTGTCTGGGAATTTGTTAAGGAGAATTATAATGAATTGCTTAATATGGATGACATTGGTATGGTAAATACGAACAATATTAAAGTTACAAATCCTTATACGGTAGCTTTTATCAGTTAAAAATATTTATAAGCTAATATGCAATTGACTTGTTGAATTTCTCTTTGAGAATGTTTACAACTAATATTCTGAACAATACAACTATAGTCAGAAAGATCACCTAGAAAGCTAATTACTAATATAATTATCTTAGAACGTAACACACTTGTACTGATATTTGATTAACACCGGTAATATATACATTTGTACTTTGTTTATTAAATCAATACTCTTAGGGATACACACCTCGTAACAGCAATGGACTTATTGACTATGTGAATAAGCTACCTCCAAGTGGTCAGCGACTGTACTGCACAATGGTACCGGACCCTCAGGAGAATTCTAACAGACAGTTAAACAAACCTGCGAATAACTACACTCTATACGTTGAGCATCTAGGTGGTCTTGTACCTATCCTAAAAGCTAGTCGTAAACCAGCTAAGATAAAATCTTCATTCACAATAAGTCTGCCAGATAAAGAAACACAGGATCATATATTCAACGGCTGTCCTTCACGGCCTGGTAGCGAAGATGGAGAACAAGGCTCACCTCGTAAACGTAGAAAGGCAGTCAAATCTAACACAGTTACTACTACTCCTATTGCTGAGATTACCTCTCCTATGATTGGATCAAAATACAAGATTACGGGACTAGCACCCGACATGCCTACTAACCTAGGGGTTGTACAGATAAAGACTAGTATACTACACATGCAGCCACGTAGAGTACAGGTATCTATACCTAAAGCTGAGGACTATGACTCAGGACTTGATCTAACTTCAGACTTCACTGATGATGAAAGAGATTCTGGCAGTGAATTGATGGATTCTGACAACTCATTCAGTTCTAACGGGTCTTCAAGACCCGGGTCTCCTCTATTCGTCCCTGTATCATCTCCTCGCAAGAGAAAGCTAATCTCTCAATCTACAGAGAATTATTCTAAGACAGGCTGGGAGAGTAACAGCAAAGTTAAGAGCAATAGTCCCAAGCGGTCTACTACTTCAACAGCATCTGATTTAGTGATACACAGCCGTACTCCTGTCTGGAACGACCAACATATGATATATCAACTGGATTTTGGTGGTAGAGTCACATGCAAATCTGCTAAGAATTTCCAGCTGGAAACTCCAGAACAAGATCAGGTTAGTACAATAAACCTTGGATATGTGTATTTTATATTTCGTATTATAATCCTTATAATCTATTTTATTATTCTATACTTTTACAGGTATTACAGTTCGGTAAAATCAGTAATGGTAGCTTCACACTTGACTTCCAGGGTCCTTTCACCCCTGTACAAGCCTTTGCAACAGCTCTAGCTAATATTTTCTGAATTATCGTCACCAAAATCCGGCAACAAGCCCACTTGCAGTCTTGACGTAACGAATAAAGTAGCAGAAAAGACTTGAATGTAAATATTTTATTTTTCAAGCGCTTTTTCCCTTGAAGAGTAGTTGCAAAATATTCTCTATTTTACGTGTACAAATTTTTACTCACTTACAACTCCATGTATATTTAAAGCTCTAAACAGTCTATACTACAATGCTTGTAAAACTGTATATATTAATTGTATTTAATAACTTTCTGTATATTTCACTGCCTATGTTTTGTACCTTGTATTTGTGTAAATACATAGTTATATCTACGTAGCATCTCAACTATTCTAGAGCTCTCACTTAATGACTAATGTTCTGATAGCTGTATTGTTTATGTTTGCTTTTGAATGCAATGCTTATTATTATATAGTTTACATATCATTAAAAATAAATCGAATTAAATCAATCTTGTCTTTATACTTAAAGCTAGTCTAACTGATGAATCAAATTATGTTAGACAAGCTTATAAACTAATATACGGGGAATATATAAAGAGCAATAGTGTTAATTAAACCCTAAATATCTGCTAGGAGTTTAGGTCATATTGCACGGTACACTTTTATGGCAATAACAAAGTAACACATAAATTAATGCTACAACATTGTTACAATGTTACAGGCAAGAAATGGTTGTATGCTATAATCACATACAAGATGTAACAGTTGCATCATGTAGGCTTAAGAATAATTCGTAAGCTGGACTGTTGTAAAGTGTGTATAAGCAAAATATGCGGCAGAGACGTGCTCTCGATGGTTTATGTCTACAAGCAAGCTTCGCTTTCTTACGGTGCGAGGCTCACGAACACTTCGTGTCCGCGGGTGTTCTGGTATTCTTATCAATACATGGGGCCATTCAACGTTATGTAACGCAAATTCCATAAATATTGACACCGTTTTATTATGCAAAAAGAATGGGGCTGTCACACCTCATATACTCCCCTACCCCTTATAACGTTACGTAACATTTGAACAGCCCGTATCATACATAATATAATATAGAGTATTTCCAGTATATATAAACCAATAACCAAAATTATTTGGTAGAAATTTATAGATTCAAAAACTCACTATAATATAATTAATGAAATTTCGTCGGCACAGGCGGTGATTTGAGATTTTTATCCTGTTCTAGCTCGTATAATTTACTTATGTGCATCGTTTGTCCGATCGAGGATTATGAATAGTTCCAGACCGACAACTCGCTAATTGGACCGGTTTAGACCGCACTTGAGAAAAAGCGGGCCAGACCTGAAACCGGTTGGTCCGGTCCGGAAAGCTTCATCTTTGCAGTTCCTATGTATTTTGAAGATGGTATTGAAAGGAAAGAAGCTATACACATCCCTGCAAGTAAGATAGAAGCGAAAATCGGAAAATTCCACTCTTCCAAAAGATTTAGTTTGCGTAGCTTGCCGATTGAAGATGGAAATCCGAGTCCGAACACAACTTGTAAGAAACCCATACATAGAATGTGAGAATGAAGGAATACTTTTAAGTTTCAATTCGTCCTCACTTTGAAGTTGTCCCCATTTTACTAGATTTTAATCACAATTAGAAAGAAGAAATAATTTCACAAAATATTAATGTAGTTTCCCTGTTCACTTCTGCTTAAGTATCACTTTTGTAGTTTTGGATATTCTACGTCCTTTACTTTGTATTCGTTGTGTTTAAATGTCATTAGGCTTGTTTAATATCGTTAAATAGGTGCGTAGACCATCGTAGAATTTTGAATGCAGACGTTTGTTCTACACAAAATCATTGTTATTAGTTATAATTTGCATTGATATATGATAGATCAAAGTATTCTATACGGTAGGGCGGCTTGTTCCCAAACTTTTCACCCGTGGACCAGCTCCAATAGAATATAATAGATCCTGTGTACCCCCTACTGTCGTCTCATGGACTTGGACCAGGGATATGCCAATTCAGTACTCGGTAAATATTATAGTTGCGATAATATTCAAAAAATTTATTATTTATATTTTACATTACTGACAGTCATCCACTTAGAGACTTGCTCTCAACAGAAATATTGGAGTAATCAAGTAGGCTGAATCCGAATTTCGCATATTCAAGTTCCCTCTGTATTCATAAAAATAATAAATTTACATATGAGAAACTTGAAAATGCGAAATTCTGATTCAGCCTACTTGATTACCCCTCCTATACGTCTGTTGAGGTAAAGTCTTTAAGTATATTTCGAAATTTCAACTATTTGTTTTTTTTGTATTCATAAAAACAATAATATATTACATATGATTAATTTTAAAGTGTGAAAATCGAAATTAGTATACTCGATTACTCCAATGTAATATTTACTTTTCCTATATCGTCAACCGTGAACTACGTAATATAAGGACTGGAAACAGCAATGAAAAACTGGACCATGGATGAACTACAAGTGCATTCGTTTTTGCTATTTATTATTAGTTATGAACTTTAAACGATAAATGTACCTATTTTAATTGGAAATCGACTCTGAAATTGGACCAGTGATGAGATAGAAGTCATTTAAATAAAATATTATTAATAAACCATAATTGGATTATATCATTAATTTATTTTATTCAATGAATACAGGTACTGTTTGAAATATTCTATTCTGTATTTTACCGGGAACTTTTCCCGTGATTGGAATTCCCCGATTTTTCGTCTTTATACATTTCCTCCTTCGTTTTACCTTTTCTCACATGTATTTTAGACACTTCTTAATGCCTAATACATGTTCTGTATTTGGGTGCAAAACTAATTACAGAGGTCACCCCACTGGCACTGTTTTCAGTTTACCGAAAGGATCTAAATATTTGAAAGAGAAATGGATTAGAGCTCTTCATAGGGATCTAACCGAAGACCTTCCAGAGGATAAATAATCATTTGCATACACCATTTTAGGGAGGAAGATCTTATCCGCGTTGACCGGGCACTCCAAGCTGATGGTAGCTACTCCGAAATACCACGCATTAGACCAATTTATCGTCCGAACGCAGTGCCTGTTATTTTCCAAGCAGGCCCATCATATTTGAATACAACTGGTCAAATAGCAAAGCGTTAAATCTTGAATCTAAGGAAGAGGAAAACTTTGCTAAAGCTCTTCATGATAGCATTATACAAGATCAACAAGATTCATTACGGTTCGGTTTGGGGAATTTTGAGGATCTTAAAATTAAGTTGCCAAAGTTACACCTTAACCAAGATTGGGCGATATGGTACTCCTCTAGTAATACCTTAGAGGTCATACACCTGGAATTCGCCAATCAGCCTCTACATATTCTATCTACCTTATCAATTCATTCAGATTTAACAGTTTCAGCAGTCGTTGCCAACACCAAGTTCCTTTGAGCCTCAGTAGATTAACCGATATACGACAAATTGAAATCTTAATTGGTGATATTCTAAACTACACTAATCCTGAATTATTTGAATCCAGTTTTGTTCTAGAAAATATTCTCATAAATATATCTTGCGATAAGTATGCTGAATTGTTACATGATCTAAATTCTATTGACCTCGACCTTCATGTTCTCCAATCAATTGTATTTATTGGTGGTTACGCTGTGTACTCTTATCTTAAAACTGCCACTTGCCATCTTTGTAGTCAGCACCTAACTGAGAACCAAGATATTGAGATTACAGACACTATTAAATATGACCTTATAAGGACATTGATTGTAGTTCTCTGAATTGGCCTTCAGAAATAGTAATTGAATCAATTGTTGTATTATGGAAAATATTTATCAAGATTGATGAGAATGAAACTCTTAGGAAACACTTCTATTCCTCGCCATCAAGATGGGTATTAATTCAGCTGACTGAAAATATGTTGGTTGATAATTTTAGCCAGCATTGGAGAGATAGTTGTAAGGGCTGTGGTACTTCTGGTTAGACTATCCTTAGGAAGATCCTTAGTGTATGTACTAATTGCAAACTAGCTAATAAAGTTCGCAATGTCAACTCTGAAATCACATCTAGTAAGAATGATTGAAGAAATTTAGATCTAGTTAGAAGACATATTAGTTCCTGCTACTAAATCACTTAACAGTTTTGTAATGATTTTGGTTTCCTATTCCTTTATTATATTCCTGTTGTTTTAGACCTATTATTATGTTATTATTTCAGTTATAAGCAATGATATGCTATGATAATAACATACCTTATTTAAATGACTTCTATCTCATCCCTGGTCCAATTTCAGAGTCGATTTCCAATTAAAATAGGCATATTTATCGTTTAAAGTTCATAACTAATAATAAATAGCAAAAAACGAATGTACTTGTAGTTCATCCATGGTCCAGTTTTTTATTGCTGTTTCCAGTCTTTATATTACTTAGTTCACGCGTCAACAGAAGGATATGTATTTCCCAATATTATATACGCAGATCATCCCCTATAATTATAATATAAAGTGTACAAATACACACACAATAATTGATATTTAATAATATAGCATGAAGCTATGCTATATCTGTGTATTGAATTACAATTTCGTTTGGCATTTGGACGGATTGCTACATTATCTTATTTAATTATTGTGAACTAGCTAGTGCGGAGATTGCTATAAAATTATAGAGCAGGAATGGAATGGACTGAACTGGACCGGACCGACCGGTAACATATATAAATTGCGGACCGCTGCTACTCTAAAACTATCCTCTACACAGGCACTTCGTAGCTGAAACTAATTGAACACAGCACACATACACTACTTTAAATATATATAGAGAGAATAAATAGATAGAAATATAAGATAAAAAATTTAAATAAATTCTCCAATCCTTTCCTTATGGTACTGTTTAAGACATTTCCTTGAACAGAGCTGAGCTACAGAAGACCTATCAACGATATCAATAGGAAGTGAGAATGCTGGAATAGCTATGTAACCTTGGTAATAATGTTTATCACAAATATAACAGGTTTTTATAGTAAATGGTTTTCCTTTTATTTGCAGCGGGAATATCTGCGTACAAGATTTGTATTTAATTGGATACTCCCTGTCTAGCAGTTTATTAATGACGAGTATTTCGAGAGGAGGAATAGCGTCTATATTGCTCGAGAATTCACAGACATATAACTTAGAAAATGCTTGAATTGGTGCAGCAATAGATTTCGTATCTTCTAAGTACTGAGACCATTTAAAAGGGATTCTACGCTGAAAATTGACAGAAAGGTTATTGTTCAGGAATTCTGTTGTACCGATAGGACGTAATTGTGTAGAATACCAATAGAGCCACATGTCCCAATGGTGACCCCAGCCATCAAAGTTGACCAGAACTTCATCTTCATCAGCACGTAATATCGTGCCAGGACAATACATAGTGGTATAATTAGTATCAATACATTCTAACTTCATTCCTACACGGAAAAGATTGTTACGGGAAGGTTTGTCAGTTAGCTGTGAAGTGCTGATAGATTTATCACGAGTAGAATTCGATAATAGATGATGGAATGGAACCTGAATCTTACTTTTCAAAGGATTGGCTTGTGAAATGATACTTTTTTCAGATGGCCGGCACCCGATAAAGCTTTCTTTATAATGTGATAAACAAGACAGAGAGCATACAGAACCGGTTTTCCCAGATCTCCCGGATTTCGTTCTCAACTCTTCATGGATAGTGAAAGGCTTAACACAATTATAACCCATTAAGTATGAACCACAACATATAGTACATATCTTTATTCCCTTTAATTTTTCATACAAACTATGTCCAATAAATTCTTCAAGTCCTACATAGCAATGAGCAATGGAAGCTACTTTGTTACCTGATAGAATTAGTAGAGATCGTATCAAAGAATCTTCCCCGAATTCTGACACATATAGTTTGGAAAAAGCCTCAATTGGAGCTGCTATAGCATCGTTAGCCGCTAGGTAAGAACTCCATGTTCCTGTTTTCTCCCATGTTATGGAATCTGGTCCTTGGTAAGGGGGGTATAGGTGACAATTTAGAGCTTTACAGGTGCCGACTGGACGTATTTCAGGCGAATTCCATCGGTACCATACGTCCCAACTGTTATCCCATCCATCAAAATGTGCCAACACGTAATCACCACTAACTTCCTTAATTCTCCCCACACATAACATAGAAGGGTAATTCCTCTCATTCAACTCTATCCCCATCCCTGGTCTGAAGAGATTTTCAGGCGAGGGAGGGATTTGTTCTGACTTAGAGTATTCGGGATAGCACCACTGCTCAAACCCAGTACAATTTTCTTCCTCACTCATAGCTAATAGCAGGAAATAATTTATTAATATTAAAGTCAACTCCTATTATATCGATCATGGAAATATGGTATTAACATTAAATTCTTCGGTTATATGACTTCCTATATCGAAGTAATTATCGCAGTCCCTTGAGCTTCGATATAACAGGAGTTGACTGTAGATATTAACCGCAGTAATAAGATCGTGAGTGACGTCACAACATAACTGTGATTCAACACTAATTATGCTATACGTAGGGCGTTAGTCGATCACCAAAATTAATGATCGTGATCACGATAAAGACGTTCATTAAAATATGATCGGATATCGTGATAGCGATCCTTGCGTCAAAAGGAACGCGATCACGTTCAGGATCATTGTTCCGATCACTTTTCTGAAATTTATGAGTACTTCCTATAGGGAGATGCTCTATTTGTTCCGTCCGCGCGGCCATGAAAATTAGTACATACTAAGGGTTCGGCAAACTGGGGGCTTGAGAAGGCGGTCAAAGTGGCTGCTTAGTGCCAATACAAAGGAATCAGATTGCCTGACCTATCAAAATATCAAAATCACGTAGATTAGGGCAGTTGGTCCGGTTCAAACCTGACCACTTCCCTAATCTACGTGTTATATCTTGTCATTTTCGCCATTAGACATACACAGTACAACAAGTTTCTTGCAACAAAATGTCCCTCAAAATTCCAAAATCAATTTGTTTTAATGGTGAAAAATCTTGGCCCCGTCTCTGGTCAGACTTAGTCCTTAACTCCTTAATGAATACGGCGGCAGCAGTATAGGCTTAATAAGATACGTATACGGAACTAATAATATTTATAGAGCTTCATTAATATCGGAATATATTTACTTCTCGAGGTATTATTAGATAACTTGTGAATGAAATGTTGGTTTTACCCTGTAGGATGCCAAATGTGTTCTCAGAGTTAATTATTCGGGATATCATATAACCAAGAGATCTACTTTTAAATCACTTGCTCGCTCCTTGCCTATTTGTTACGTCCCTGACTGTCTACAATATATTTTCATAAAATGATGCTAAGAACCTAATAGCTTGCTTGATTGTACACACTTTACAATTTGTATAGAATCGAATTATGTAAATACAACCTTAAGTCAATATTATACAAATCAAAATTAAAAAGTAAACAGTAAATATACAGAAGTGAGCTTAAAAGAGTCAGATGTATGTTCAAAACAGAAAGGAATCTTCTACAGTAACTTGAGGCTAATATCATGTTCCTTATTAAATTCCTGTAAACACTGCATACTATTTGACTTATCAGGTGATATATCAGGTTGGATGTGATCTATTTCACGTATGTCTTTGAATGATTGTAAACTTCTCAGACTCTGCATGGATTGAGCATTTTCCCTCTGATAGCTAGCCTCACTAGAATCTCCGTCTAGGAGGTAGGAAGGCTCTCTCATTAATTCTATCTTGAATGAACATGCAGTGTTAGGATCTCGCATATGATGAATCTGTAGTGAAATAGCTTCCAGGTTCTTCAGAGCTACAGAGTAACGGATTTTGGCCTCTTTGATTTGGTCTTGTATGAAATGTCGTGTAGCTAGAAGATCTTGTTGTTTCTCTTCGTACTGACTCTTGGCTTGGAAATAGGGTAACGCTTTTAGGACAGATTTGTGATTCTTCCTACGATACTCCTCCAGACGGAGATGAAAAGCATTGAACTCCAGCAGCTGCTCTTTATGTGATCTCTGCTTATCGTATAATTCATGGTTGGCTATATCTAAGTACTGGTTAGCTGTATTAACACTTTCAATAGCTTCACTATATTGGTGACTAGAGTTATGATCTATGCCATTATTATCAGGCTGTTGTAACTTCAAAGACTGTCTCAGTTTCATATATTCAGATTCAGACTCAACAACTCCAGCACGTGAATCATCTCTTTTGTATTTCGCTTTCTCAAATTCAATAGCTGATCCGTTGAGTCGCATCTGTAATTCTTTTTTTGTTTGTAATGTTTCGTAGTAATAGCGTGCTGTGTCTACTGTCTTCTCTGAGATTTGTAGTTTTATATCTTTCAGTCTCTTGTTTCCCTCTCTCAGTATCCGCCTCTCTTCATTTCTGTTACGAGTGAGTTGAGATTCTAAGTTATTGATATCATCACAAGACCGATTCATCCTCTCTAGTTCATTCTGTATTCTCTCGTCAGGAGGGTCTTGATTCTCAGTTAGATTGGTTCTAACTCTCTTAGGTTGAATATTATCCGGCTGAATACATTTTGATATTATACCTTCAGAGAATATATCCTCTGGTATAGATATGGTATCAGGTGTTACAGGAGATGCGTTAGCAGATCTCTCAGGTGTAGGTATAGGGGTGGGAGTGCCAGGAGATGAACAATTACGTACGTGAATATCTTCACTCAGTCTAAGTTGGAGGAGTTTAGGATCTAACAGATAGGAGCGTTTACTTCTCTCCTTAGGTATAGTGTCAGGTGATTCAGCTAGTTCTGAAGTACTGTGAGATCTCAAATGTATCTCAGCCATCTAACACATTGCAAAAATAAATAAGAGTTTTGTTAAAATTGGTAAATATTGTTATTGCAAGTGCAATAATTAATTCCCGGAATATATACATATGGGAATATTATCAGCGGCGGTTGCAGGCAGTGCCGTATTCATCAATGGGCAAACTGGGCACTTGTCCAGAGCCTACCACTAGGGGGGGCCTACTTTTTTCTGATGAGAAGAATTGTCGCTTTTTGTACACGATAACGCGCTAAGGGATAGCGAGAATTTGTCCTAAAACTCTTATGCTGGATTTTCTCATAAAATGTACTATAAATATTTGGGTTAAAATAAAACCGCCAACAACCACCAATAAGTTGGAAAATAGTTCGGGAAAAAGATAGACAATAATCAAAGGGAAAAGTATTCAAACTATCCTAATAGTGAATATAAATATACAAATCCAACCATTCAAGCTGGTATATCTACTAATCCGCGTCCCTTAAGTACATATTTATTAAAGTCCAGTGACTCATATTTACGACAAATCCAGTGTTTTTAGGACAAAATCCAACACCTCCCCACGCTAGCCTCATGAAATATTGAATATGAAATACAAGATAGCATTGATTTGATGATTTGATAGAGGACTTTGCAGGAGATAAAGCTCGCAAATTCCAATCTGATTCGTTGTAACAGTAAAACCTTTCCAAATAAAGTCAATTTCTATATTTGGAATTTTGAGGGGTGAAAGTTGCCTAATATTTATTGGTGCCAGGGCCTACTAAGCACGAACACCTATCTAAAGACGGCACTAGATCGTGGTATTTGCTTTCTTGATAAACAGAATAAATACATAAATAGTTATACAACATTCTGAAAGGTTAAATTAGAATTCAAATAGCAACACAGCAAGACAAGGGTGTGTATTTTAGTGAAGTGTTAATGTAGCGAAGTGTCTGTTGCACACAATATTAGATAAATTCTACGAGAATAATTACGATTTGTTCAAACAAGTACATAACTTTCTATTCTTCAATCCATCTGATATCATCTCTAAACTTCTACCTTTAGTCTCAGGGACCATAAAGAACACACAAACCAACCCTATTACACAGAAAACTCCATACACAATGTACATATAACCTAGTAACAAATGGTAAATACTCAATAAGGAAACTGTTATGATAAAATTCATAACCCAATTAACAGTGATACACAGAGATACAGCTTGTCCTCTAACTGACGGAGGGAACAGCTCAGTCAACAGTAGCCAACCTATGCTTCCGAAGCAAATCTCATAAGCTCCCACATACACAATCAGTAGAATCAGAGATAACCATTTGGTAATTCTGAAATGTATTTGTTCAGATACAGATAATGTTAAGTTGTTAGGCAGTATGTATTCTGATTGAGTTAATACAGTTGTATTATCACAGTTAGATAAATGCACAGTATTACTAGATAGAATTAAATACGGATCTACAAAAGCAACAGATAGACTACCCAGTAACAACATAGACACAGCCAGTAGAGAAATACCGATTAGTAACAGAGGACGACGGCCTAGCTTATCTATCGTGAAGAAGGTGATTATAGAAAATAGAAACTTGTTAGCTCCTACACCAATAGTAGCCAGTGTAGCAGCTTGATTAGAAGGGAACCCTAACACTTTAAGGAGAGTAGGTGTGTAGTAGAGTAGGCTATTCTGTCCGCTCAGCTGTTGGAATAGAACTACCATACATCCAATTATCATGCGTTGTAGCATGCAGTCCTTCAGACGAAACAAATCCCACCTAGACAAGTAAATATGTATTAGAGCTTAGCTTCTATCTATACACAATTTACACATAATATTAGTTTAAGCGTACTCTGGATAAGTAAAATTTGACTATTCGCTGGGAGGAAGCCCTACTGGATAAGTTATATGATAATAATATAAATTAGGAAATTTACTAAAAGTCTTGATATATCTGAGTTCTAAAGGATACCTCTCGCTAGTTATATCAAGCAATATATTTTGAATTGAAATGTCTCGCTCCTCGAGGTTGGGCAATCTTTTCAACAGGCTTGTTAAGAGGTCTCATATAGTCAGATCAGGTCAGGTCAGGTCAGGTCAGGTCTCAAGGTTAATCAGGTGAATTTCAGGCGCAATTAATCAACTTAGAGTTGAGATAATCAATACACTAAGGGAGGGAGGGATATACTGCCAGTTTTGCTCAGTATTTATTTTGACGAGAGCCTATTACATTGAAGATATAAAATGCTCGAAACTAGTTAACCGTATTATGGAAGTGATTCAATTCAATTTACGATTTAATTAAGTGATGGGATTAGCAAGGTAAGATTATCAGAGAAGAAAACCTAGCTCCTGTAAATCACCTGACCTTTTGACAAGCGAGCTTTCCAACCATATAAAGTGCAGTAGATACATCATATAAGAATATTGTCTGGACCAAGAAATACACTATAGCGTATATTCATATTACTATATATACTGCTGTATATAGTATAATATTCTCATATAGTAGACAATCGCCAATCCTAACAGTAGCTAAAGGTGATACGTACAACCTTTGGAAAATGTTCTAAAAAGAGATAATCGTATTCATTTCTGCGGCTGACAAATACATAATATAGTACACATTTGGAGTCTTTTATTGTTTATACAATTTTGGAAAAACGTACTCCAAGATACTTCAGTAATGTTTCAATGCATTTCACTAATCTGAACGAATAATTTAGCAATTAGAGTCACAGACCGTATAAGACCAATTCAATTGTGTCTGCACTAATATATAAGATGTGTGACGGGGGCTTGAGGGCAGCTCTGAATGAACTAAAATATCACTGCATCCAATTTCTACTGTACTGGACAGCTATTTAGTACTTACCAATTGTATTTCTCCTCCTCAAGTATAGCAGCTCTCATTTCTTTGAACTCTCCACTCACATCAGTATCTTTACCTCTGATCTTCTGTAGCGTACTACGAGCTAGCTCAACTCTACTTCTTAAGAGGAGATAGCGTGGTGTTCTGGGTAAGAATAGAGTACCTACACCTTGTATTACTGCAGGGATGATACATAAACCAAACATGTATCTCCATCCTTCTGATTTATCTACAAACAGTAATAGTCAGAATTGCAGAAGTTAAATGCTCGTTATCAGTGGAATAGACAAGGTGTCGAAAATGCGACACATTTTGTTTACATTGTGCTTGGATAGTTCGCCACATTTGATATCAGACAATTTTATGTCCAAATTAATCCAAGGAGGGACATGAGGTTGGAAATAGTTTGGGGAAATTTAAGAACGATTGCATGCAGAAACTCCCTTCTGGATATGTGAAGTGGTTGGTATGCGACTGGAAGGTGATATAAAATGGACCATGGATAATTTTAGATCCTAAATTCAACAAAATTCAAAAAGTACCGAAGCTACAATTGTAGATTCGTTGCTGTGCATTGTCTTATTCCAAAAGTAATTTATCAAACGGACAGAACGTATTATTCTATAATTACATAACTCACCTACGAATAAATAGCTTACAGTATAAGCTAGTAGAACTCCTAAACATATTCCTAGCTCATTCAGAGAGACTAGCATTCCTCTCTTCTTTGAAGGAGCAATTTCACTCACATAGACACATTCTGCTGTTGCAGATAGAGATACTCCATAGCCTATTATCAACCTGCCTATAACTAGCAACCAGAAACTCTCTGAGAAAATTAGTATTACAGCGCCTACACAGAACACCACTGAGTCTAATATAATGGAAACTTTTCTGCCGAGGAAATCCACGAGAATACCACCAGTCAGAGATCCGATAATAGCTCCAGCTACTAGTGAACTCACTACGATCTAAAGAAATTAACAATCAAATTATTCAGTATTTATATGAAAATAAATGCAGGAGTATGGAGTTATATAACTCCATTCTCATTAAGAATAGTATCCTATAGGCAGTGCATTAGGGGCTACTCATTCTTTGGGGCGCGCTCTCACTCCTGGCCTTTAAATTGAGCGGTGCTCCAACCTCGTCTCCATACACAAAAGAAGCGCACTCCCGCTGCCGCTTCTGAATAATTGGAGCGCTAATCGCGCTCCTTTTCATTATTTCAGATTTTGATTTGATTTGTATTCAAATAAATAAAATTGAATTTAACCATTGTACATCGGGAAATTGCTATATGTACAACGTCAAACCATTTAAAGAAATGATTATGTGAATGTGAATTATGAAATGTCCCAGCATTCACTTTTATAGCAAGAATACTGAAACTTGTGCAGAATAACGATGATAGTGTATTTTATATATCAAAAACTCAATGATTTATTTGTTTGTCCGAATTGATTGAGGAACTGGTAAGAGATGGTACGAGGGATGGAAATGACGTTTCTAGAAACATTTTAAATATCTAATGAAAATATTAACACCTCACAAAGTTCATATTTGTTTGATTTATGAATATACATAGGGGAAATAATACGAAAAAATCAAAAAGGTCTTAGAATACTTCTAAAGGTTATAAAGGGGTAATCGAGTTTGCTGAGTCCGAATATGATATTGTTAGCATCATATGATTAATATTTGTTGTTGTTTATGTAAAATTCGAGGGTAGTCAGCATACAGATTATCAGTGCGCAAGCAAATAGTAATGAAATTCATTTGTCTGTTATCCAATCAACTTAGGTTTGATTGTACAGCTGTCATTCTTTGTAATTTGGCGTTGCGCAAGGAAGCGTAGCTTACTTTTTATAATTAATAACTCACCTCACTTTTAACAATCCCAAAGCAGAATTCATTTCTCAGTTGTAAAATGGCTCCTGAAATAATTCCCAAATCATATCCAAACAGAATACCACCTGCAATAGCAAGTACAGCAGCTGTCCATATATAGATATTAAAATTAATCTTAGTTAAGATATTAACTATAATACTTCTATGTATTGTGTTATATGTGGTAATATTCTGATTTGAATGGGATTTTATTGGTAAGAAAGGTGTATCATCTGATGTATCTTGCTCTGGAATTGATTTTATATTAACATTATCTATCTCCATAGCTGTTAACAGAATATAGGGACAGAGGGTAAATAGTATACGACAAGTAGGTAAATGCGTGATAATGAGTGGCAGGGACATCGCTACGGGGGGGGGCATAGGGGACAATGCCCCCCTGGCAAAATCTCGTGCCTCGGGGTATATCCCAATGGTTTCATTTAGGGGATGGGGGGAGATGACTCTCGCCATCCCTTGGATCTCATTCGCCACCTCTTCGGCATTCCTCGCCCTCAGATATTCCGCTTAACTAAATTTAGCCATCTCTTGAGTCCATGTCTAAATGAAAGCCTGTATCCCCTTGGCTCAAATTGAACTGTAAAATCTCGGTTCGCTTCGCTCGCATATTACCGTCATATATTATGCAATCTCACCCAAATATCACCGGGGATATTCCTCCCCAATATTCTCCAAGCTCTCACACCTTTACTCCAAGGGACCAGAAAAATCTCAACTTTCTGGGCCAATTGCAAACCAAACGTTATTTCTTGCGATGGGTTATGCTCCTCCTTACTGATTGTTTACAGGGCCCATGGACCCGAATCTAGAACTTGTTGCCTACCAGATTTCAAGGCCACACGCCGCCACTGCCCAGTTGGATAGTTATACCCCCAACTATATATTTATAGATGCACCACAAATACACATTTAATACTAATATTTGATTCTCTATTCTGCATTATTATTGAGAGCAATATTTATTAAACGTACATAGTGATACCAGAGTAATGTTTGTATCTGGGGTCCCAAGAAAATTTTCCAGGGGGGCTGCCTCCTCTAGAAATTTTGCAGTGTGTGCCAGCCCCCCTGCCCCTAAACTCTACGCCTAAGCTGTAAATGCTAAATCTATATAATCATTGAATTGAATTACTTATACATATGTATATATATCATTGGATACAATATAGTTTGTATGCAAATACAAATATAGCTATGGCTTTCTATTTTGAGTATTATGAAGCTATTACTTATGGTATTCAATCTATTATCTCTAATTAATATTTTGTCTGTAGGATTCCTAAAAAAGTAATCAGAATATAGCTAAATACATATACCTGTATATATGCAAACAAACAATTTACAGAGGCCAAACTGAGGTAATCATTCACTTTCTTTCGATTGGAATATAAATCTTACGAGCGCGCTTCGCTTGCTCGCGGTATGCGGTTGCGAACATTTCGTGTCCACACTCGGGCCTACGACCCTTGAATACATAAACTCATAATCTTAACTGTAGCAAACATGATAATGCCATAATCTTTAAATCTGATTACTTTATGTCCCCAAAAGTAAACAAATATTCATAATATGTAAACATGTATAGTTATTTATCATTATATTACAATTTCGCTTCCAATTTGAATTTATCTACCAAGCGATACCACGCAATTCTTTGAATTTGTTGCATATTCATCTTCACTTCTTCCTGATAAGTATTACCAATTCTAGCATGCATCAGTTCTAGAATATTCTCAACTGAATTTTCCTTTACACAACTGATGAAAGGGAACTGAAATTTCTCAATATACTGACTATTCAGTTCGCGTATAGTTAGTGTACTGGAAGTGGAAATATTTTTGAAACGCATTTCATGTTCATCTGTCGACTCTTTAGATAGTGTAGTTTTATCTGTGCTAATTAACTGAGGATAACATCGTATTATTCCAACTTGCGCAATTACAGACAGTTGACTTAGAAAATCGCATAGTTTGGTATAATAATCTTCAATTGACACAAAAGGTTTTAGGTCGAATAGAGCTCCCGCTATCCAAGCACCATCTTCTATTATACCACTCAATTCATTTCTAAATGTAACATAACTTCCTTTTGATAAACAGGCAATATCAGACATTGGACTCTAAATATTAGAGGAATAGAATAATAAGTAACTAATACAATACTAAACGGGATACGGGCAATTCGGTACAAGTTATACTACAATTAGTCTAGTGGGTGAAAAGTCTATTAGTAAGGATAAATTCATTGCTGCTACCTCTAGTATAAATTTCACATAAATCCCCGCGTCCAAACCTGGGGGATCCACACCCCCAGGTACCATAACTTTGCGCCTATGATTCGAGTAATGCCTTGTAACTTTACAGATTGTGATCTGTATTAGCATAGATGGGATTCGCTCAAGTGGGGATGAATCCTATAGCAACCTATATAGCAAAAAGTGAATCATGCGGTTGCTAGTTAGAAAATTCTTATGAGTAATATCTCTACTGAAAATTTGATCTATTTATACTCTAAGAGTTTATTTAACAAATATCAAATATCAAAGGATAAATTTCTATACCAACACAAGCTCCGTATTCATCATATTCAGCTCTAGATATACATATGTTATGGAAATCATTCATAGAAGGTAGAATAGATCCTCCAATCCATGTACTGTACTCTCTATTGGGAGGAGAAATAATTTTAACTCTCATAATCACACTAAGTAGCCTGATTAATTCCTTCTTAATACGCTCTGGTTATCCAAGAAACATTGTATTACCTCAGATACTACAATATTAATCACCAAAAAGGTGTGAAATATTCACTTTAAAAAATTCAAACCCCAGGTGCAATTCTCCGACTCCAAATCTATATGTATGCCAATTTGCATGTTAATCGGACTGCTAGATTTCGCCATGCAGCGCAGACTGACGTACGGACGTCGTCCATCGTCTATGGCCACAGGTGCATCTCCCAATAGGAGCTGCACTAAAGGTCGCAAGTACCAGGTAAAAACCGTAGCTAGTAAATCCCTGAACGGGACACGTAGTTCCGAATTTATAAGTTTTGACTGGTTAGTAGTTTGTGCTTTTTTCTCCACGTTATAATTCTCATTGTTAATCATCCACGAGTATTCGAGTACCATAGAATTTTAATACAGTGATGGTTTTACCATACTTACCAACCTCATGTAACTCTGTTTCCTGGGTTTCCAATTTTCTATTCAAATAATACGATTTTCCCTCTTTTATGATAAAATGCTGGAATATCCTAAAATTTCCCTGGATCTAGCAATTTGTTTACTGGATCATAGATCAAATCCCTGGATGGTTGGCAAGTATGTACTACGCGTGGTTAACCGAGTGACCTCTGTACTTGCCCACAGATTTGGAAGACAATTAGGTAGCATACCTGCCAACCGTTCAGGGATTGGGTCAAAATGGCCAGAGATTTACTTGGAGCAAGGATACTGTAATTCAGGATCATAAAATAACAATTATTCATTATATAATCAGTTCTACTTCGCATTTGGTAGAATACCATAATTATAAGAGTCCAGGGATTCACTGGTGGACAAGCAATTTCAAAGTATTAAATAGTTGGATGATATACACAAGTATTTTTCGTTGATTAAATTGAGAGAAAAATAGTTCACATACGAAATATGTCAGGTAATAGATGAGTATATGTTGAGAGGAATTGAATAGAAAATTTTCTGAAGTCCAGGGGAAATTTGGGGATTTATGTGATAAATGTTGGCAGGTATGAGGTAGGGCACGGAAGAACTATAAAGAGTAGTGGGAGCAAATCACTTTGTGTATTATTTAATATTGCCTGATCAAGCCCGTAGCCAAGGGGGACCGATGCTTGAATTAAGTCCTCCATTATTTCTACTATTAATGTATACTAACATGTAAAACACAAGAAATTAGCTCCCTCACTTTGTCCTAACCCACACTTACAGTTTTTGAAATATGTCTACTATTCTATGATTCTATACTTTCCAAATGATTAAAATTGTAAAATTTCCAGCATGTAGCAAGTAGTATTATGCATACGGATGGTAGAAGTGGAAAGTATGTAATACCTTGAGAAAAGTCTACAATTGCGATGCTCCGCTCCTACAAATTGTAGACGGACGCCTTGAGTTCGTGAATCATAAATGGAGCGCACTCCAAGTCCCACTCCTTTAATTATCTGGGATTCACCGATTAGCGAGGTTCATTTGTATGCAATTCGATGCAATCATGAAAATATTTCCTTGTTCTCGGTTAGCGGATTATCTATAGTAATATAATACTTTTCACCACTGGTATTTTATACGATTAGCAAGGAAATTTCATAATTGTTTAATACAAAGGGAAATATTGAAAAAATGGTTAAGAACCACTGGCCTATAACATACAATATACTATTAAAGTAACATTACAAGCAAGATCTGATTATTACACACTAAAGGGCAAACCTATAGTCAAACCCTAATATAGTTTGATCTGTAGTAAATTCACTGATAAGCTTATGAAGGTTATTACATGCTCATGTATCCTGAAGTTTCGTCTTGCATTCTTCCAGGATAAGATTGAGATACCATGTAGTTAGAAATTTTCTTCAGCTTTGACTCAGTTTCAGAAGCTGGAGATTCTTCCAAATTATCTGTATTTTCCAATTTGACAATTGGAGAATACAGCGATTCATCGTTATAGAAATTTTGCTGAATTTGTTCTTTTGTGCCTTCACTTTTTCGGGAATATTGCACTATGTGTATCCTTCTTATGAGGTAAATAGATAAGGTAATTATCACGAATATTAGAAAGAAGTTTAAGGCTAAAGAAATAAACACTAAAACTATTGTTGGTATGGTCCATCCAGAGTTTTTGAATGTTGACAGAGTGCTCGATTTCAATGGAGTTGTAGATTCTCTAGGTTGAAGTGTTGTCTCATTTGGTGGAATTTTCACTTGTGAATTTCCGTTTGAACAAGAAAAATTGAAGAGAAAAATGTCAAACCCCCCTTTACACTTATAAGTATTTTCCATGTCATTAATGCAACTGTTTTCAACCAATTCGCACGTTATTCCTTCCTCACATTGGGTTTTGTTATACAATAAGTGTCCATCTTCACAATAACACTGATATGAACCTATAGTGTTTCTGCAGCCATATTCACATCTGCCATTCCCTTCCTGACATTCATTCACGTCAATACAATCATATCCATTTGTCGCTATCTCATAACCTTCTGTACATGCACAATAGTATGAACCATCTGTATTTTCACACGAATATTGACAATTTGTTTCTTGAGCACATTCATCTATATCTATGCATTGATTTGAACTATGTAGTGAATAGCCATTGGGACAGTTAGTTGTTGTCGCAGTTCCTGTATTTATGTCCATATTTGTTGCAGTTGTTGTAGTTGCTAGTGTTGTTGATGTTGCCGCTGTGATATCTAGACAGGTGAGATTAGTGATTGTGAGGTTAAATCCCTCTTGACAAGTGAAAATATTATCTTGGTATCCACCGATATCTAATATGTCGCATCGTATCTCACTTTCACAATGAGTTTTGTTATGTAACTGGTGTCCCACCTCACAATAACACTGATATGAACCTATGATATTTCCACAGCCGAATTCACAACCATCAATCCATTCTTGACACTCATTTATGTCATCACAATTATATCCATTACTAGTCAGCCTGTATCCTTCTTCACATGCACAATAGTATGAACCTTCTGTATTCACACAATAATGTTGACAATCAGTTCCCTGAGCACATTCGTCCTCATCTAAACACACACCAGAACTGAGCTGTGAATAACCAATGGGACAACTGCAAAAATAACTATCCTCTGAGTTGAGGCATATTTGACTACTTGGACAAGTAATTGACTTATCAAAGCATTGGTATGATTCTGTTTGAGTGCAATTTGTGTACAGCTTTGGATCGGTTATTGACTTTTGTAAGAATTCGATAGGTTCTGTGCACAATGCATCAATATTGATAGATATTCTATATTGGCTAACAACTGACATCCACCTTAGCTTACAGTCACAAATGAATGGATCTTTAATACTTAGAATAGTCAAGGACTTCATTAATTGGAATATGTATGGATCGAGGGTTCGATATTTATTATTCTGTAAGTGTAGAGACACGAGAGATCTTGTGTTTAAGAGTGATTGGATAGGAAAACCAGGATTTCCGCCTAACTTTAAAAATGTCAAACCGGTTGAAGCATTGAAAATGTTCTTTGATACTGTTTTTATTCCATTATACGATAAGGTAAGAGATCTAAGCCTTGTCAGTTGACTAAATGCTCCTTCAGCCACAATGGATATTTTATTGAAGTGAAAACTCAAAAATGTTAATTTAGTCACGTTATCAAATGCTCGCTCAGTTATGCTATTGAAATAAGAGTAACTTAAGTCTACAACCCTCAAGTTTGATAAGCCGCTAATGATTTTGTTATCAAATGTATGTGTTACTAAACCTAGACCTACTAACCTAGCTTTAAGGAAGTAAAGGGATTGTAGATTTGTGAAAGACGGTACCTCTACTGATATCATCAAACTCGTTTCGAACGTCTCTATACGACGGAGACCTGTGAAGTAATCGAAAAAGTCACTCGACTCTAGTTGAACAGTATAATGACACTCCAGTCTGGTTAAGCCACCATTTTGACTTGATGTAGTTAAACGGAATTGATCTTTATCTCTGATATTGTAGATGTATAAAGCATTTATATTTGATGCCAATTCGAGATCAATGATTAGATTCCCATACGTTATGGATTCATAGTTTTTATACACATACAAATTTGTATATTCTGCATCAATACTGCTGCAATTCTTTAACAAAAGCTTAATCAATTGCATTTCATCGTTATTTATATAACATTTGATTCTAAAGATATTATAATTATAAATATGATAGGTACAGTATCCGGCTTCATTACTGCAATCGACAGAATCAACTTCAAAACGACCATACCAGTATAATATCAGCAAAACTAATAACACTCCTGTGCTAATCTTCTTCATGGCGAATACAAGTAAGAAATAATTATTTGTGACTATGTATATACCTCTTATTTCAAAATGTATCTAACTATTCAATTATACAAAATCTTTAGCTACCAATTAAGAACATAGATTTTATAGCTTATTCGGTATATACGTATATACAATGAGTATAGTGTTAGTTTACTTGTAAAAAACTAATATAGCTGACTCTGAGCACGAGTAGAATTCACAAGGAGACACCTTGTAATCAATTAGTAATTTCTTGTATGCTGATAGTAGGGAAATATGTTTCATACTTTCTAATATTTCACTGAGATAGTTAATGCAATGATTTGCTGAGTGAAATACATCTACTGGTGCATGAGAGATGAACATCGATGCAAGACTATTCTGTATAATTATCAGATACTGATATGTAGTTTTTTGCTTTATATGCGTATTACATGATTGCTTTTGATAATTATCAAAACTGAAAACTTTGCGTAGTCATTAGCATGGTTCTCAACTCTCAAGACTTTTGGGCCTATACTGACTAGAGAATCCTTGGTCTTTTCATAGAATACTAATACTAAATCGTAAGTTCCACGATAGAATAGTGAGATAGTTTGGAGATATAAAGTATTATCAGGGTATGGGAAGTTGGGGATATACTTTATGTGTGCAAGATGATTTGACCATAACGTTGAATGGAGTCAATTATTGGTGAACATTGGCACAATATGTCATCCATGGTCACTACTGTAACTCTGAAACGCGCGAACTTTATCATAACAAACTTTTGATATTTTGAATGAAACAACCTGAAATCACATGGTAAAATTTTGTAATCGGATATGCAATAATAATAGACTCTACAGAACTTCCAAACAGGGAATTTTTGGTGATAAAATTCTCTAAAAGCAATCTGGTGACTTCATTTCGTCCTGAAAATGTTATGTATTGTGTGTATTGTTTAATACCTACTAATACATTTAGTCGGCCGAAAGTGTACCATTTTGATACGATAGGGATATATTTATCCCCCTCGCCCTCTCCCAGATACGTCAATGGATATACGTATGAAAAGATGTGATAACCGTAAAATTCAAATACAAGAAATTTTCGAAATATGTCGCTATGTGCAATAGATTCCTCATATACAACTTCCTATCCAACAGTATACATTTATTAAGAAAATACTGAATAATTTTAGAGATAGCAATGCCCCTAGTTTGATGGCTCGAATTGGAGAGTCGACAGTCCTTACAAATTTGATTAATACTTTCAGTTACACATGGGACGGAAAATTCTAAGCGTCTTAGTACAAGAAAATATGAATATATTCTGAGGAATCACGATAATTAAGATTACCTCACCAAATATGGAGAGGTAACTCAGAGTGAAGTGATAGGAACCACCGAACTTTTTATAATATTGAGATATCTCCTAGGGCAAAAATCCTGATAAGTTAGAACCATCCCTTAGCAATCCTACATTTCGTGAAAGTGAACTTTTACCAAGTTCAACCTAAAATTTTTCTTAGAAAATAGTGCCGAATCTGTCTGAAAATGAATCTATCATGCTCTATGATGTTTAATCCATGTCCGTAATAGGGAGTTGTCCGCTCCTCGGAGATTGCTAAAGTATTACATGTATGATTGCTAATTCATTCCGTTGCAGTTGTAGAGGGATTGTCCGCTTCTCGGAGTTTCCGTTTTGAAGACTCCACTGTATACAGTTAACATCAGTTATCTCGAACCCTCAGAGGAAATCAATTTCTGTTGGAGATAACGTATGTTCGAGTTAACGGGCATTCGAGATAGCGGATGTTGACTGTAGTACAATTATTTTCTTTGTTTAGGTTTTAGGATTTTTGAAAAGCGAGCTTTAGATGTTGTATAGGGTATTTCAATACTTATAGGTGCTCATCGTTCGGAACGATGAACGCCCGTTACACAAACCCTTTTAATTAATAGAATCAAATGTAAATATGAATTTGAAATTCCCTGGAAACATGAGTAGATTTGGAATTTTCTTAACAGAACATTAGTTATCTCGAACAGAATTTGATTTCCTCGGAGGTTTCGAGATAACGGGTGTTAACTGTATATGTGTGCAAGAAGAGAAATTCAATTTATTATCGCAAATGAAAGATTCTACTGGTGTTCAGTTCGCCGAGTTAAAGGGAGCTGAAACCTTAGACTGATTTCTAAGGATTTACACAAAAATCTGTACACAAATGTCGTACTTCCATAGTGTGTATAATTATGTAGCCACTAGTGCAGTGGTTCCCAACGGGGGCGTTTGCTTTGCCTCACGGGGCGCTATGGAGGAAGGGGGCGTTGACAAGATAATGAGCCGTTGGATGAAGATTTATTCTAGCATCTGTAAATTTTGCGAAATACTATTGTATCATTAATATTTCGTGCAGTTTACCCATAATGACAATTCTAACACGTTGGGCCCACAGGAAGAGCTAAGTATTCACCATTTACAATCAATCAATGCTTTCAATGGTATTGTTTCTTTGTTTTGAATTAACAGTTCAGACGGCTTCTTAACAAAGAAGTTATAAAAAGTGATCATACCATGTTATTTCATTAATTACCTCAATAGTAGACACGATTTTTCTTGCATATCCAATCATGGCTGAAAATCCCAAGAAAAAATGCCGTCAATACTCCATAGATTATCTGAAATTTGGTTTCATCGCTTCACCTACTAATCAACAATTACCCTTTTGTTTACTTTGCAATCAAGTGTTCTCTAATGAGGGCATGAAACCTTCACGTATGTGCGGCCATTTGACGAAGAAACACCCTGATAAGAAAGACAAGGATCTCAAATATTTCCAGACTTTAAGCAAGCAGTTTGCAAATCATAGTTCCATAGATGGAATGATTAACAAAATTACTACTAAAATGACGATGGTCTTGTTGCTTCTTACAATATATCTCTTTTAATCGCCAAATGTGGAAAGCCTCATACAATAGGTGAAAAAATCATCCTTCCAGCTATAAGAGAGGTTATATCTACTGTCATGCATCAAGATGCGTCTAGTGTAGTTAGATCAATTCCCTTAAGTAATAACTCAGTTTCGAGGAGGATTGAAGAATTGGCTATAGATGTTGAACAACAGTTGTGTAAAGTTTTACAAACAACGGAATTCGCTTTGCAGCTTGATGAGTCAACCTTACGTGACAATAAAGACTTACTTATGACATATGTACGATATATTCACAATGGTGTATCAAAAGAAGAAATGCTCTTCTCCAAGCCACTAGAAACAGATACTAAAGGTGAGACAATATTTATGGTGGTAAAGCAATTTTGTGAAGAGAAGAACATACCAATGGGAAATATTATTGCGTGTGCTACTGATGGAGCACCTTCAATGATTGGACGTCATCGTGGTTTCATAACTCATCTGAAACGAGCTGTGCCGAAGGTTTTCTCTATTGATTGTTTCATACATCGTCAAATTTGATCGCCAAGCACCTAACACCTAATCTTCACCAGTCTTTGCAAATCGTGATTACTGCTACGAACAAAATAAAAAATAACTCACTGAATGATCGCATCTTTCAGCAACTTTGTGAAAACAATGATGAAGATTACAAACGCCTCCCTCTCCATACTGAAGTTAGGTGGCTTTCTAAAGGTAATTGTTTGAAACGATTCCATCAACTGTTTGATTCTATAGTCGAGTTCCTAGAAGAATACGATTCAACTCTGGCAGAAAAGGTTAAAATGATAAGGACTGATGTGGCTTACTTAGCTGACATATTCGAGAAACTGAATATAGTGAATAAGCAGCTACAAGGAAATAATACTACTCTTATTCAAGCGAAGGGCGTTGTTCTATCATTCTTAAGTAAACTAACCTTGTTCCGACAGAATATTGCGCGTCGTGAATTTGGGCAGTTACCTTGTTTAAGTGAACTGAATATGGTAAATAATAACATCATTAGAGATGACAACATTCATATTTACTGTTCACATGTTGATTCCCTTAGCGAAGATTTGTTGATTCGATTCAAAGATTTAACCGGTTATCTCTAATTTTGTGATAAATCCATTTAGAACAAATATAGAAACTTTGGATCACAATTTCAAGAAGAATTCATCGATTTGCAGAATGATATCAAATGCAATGCCATATTCACCCAATGTGGATATAGTGCATTCTGGATGAAGAAGGAAGTCTCTGAACGCTAATCCCCATATTTTCAAACTGTAAAATTAATGTTTGTTGCATTTCCATCATCATATCTTGCCGAAAAGGGATTCAGCACAGTAGTTAATCTGCTCACAAAACAAAGAAATCGACTGGAAATAGCAACAAGAGGCAACTTGAGACTCTTTCTGACGCAGTTAGAACCGGATGTAGTCAAACTAGCAAAGAGCCACCAAAGTCAAGGATCACATGTTCCAACGTATAATGATACTTGGGATTAGTCCCTAGATACTCTATCAGTCTATCTTTAATATTCCTATATAGTCAGTAATTAAAAACTGATTCAATAAAGTATTAAATAGGGGGCGTTCTGTAAATATTAAGTCTATAAGGGGGCGTTAAATTGGTAAAGGTTGGGAAACACTGCACTAGTGCATGGTGCATTTAGTAATTAGATATTCAATATGCATAAGCGAGTGAGAACGGTATAATCCACTCTAAATATATTATCAGTTCTATACTAATTGCTTAGTAAACAGAACTAAGAAATGGCTACTGCACCATTCAACGAGAATCCTGTCTGTGAACCTGATAGCTTGATGCCAGTCCCTAACAAGCTACAGGACAGAATGAATACACTGAGAGAAGTGATTGATAGCAAGAAGTCACTCGTGAGGAGAGTCAGTGAAGAAATGAAAGAGCTAATTGAAGACAAGACTCAGCTGATTATCAGGGAATTGGAAGGTATCTGGGATGAAGCTAATCAAAGGATGAACAAGAGAAGAAATGAAATCAATAAACAGATAGAAGAGATAAACAAACGTAAAAGTGAACTGGAAAAACTCTTCCAAGACTTAGACCCATCTCTACCCAATCCTCTTGACAAGATACCTGAAGCAATAGAGTCAGTGAAAAGAGAAATGAATATAGATATCCCTTTTATCAAAGTGAATTGTAAAGTGAGAGAGTTGAGAGAGAGTATCAATACACTGTTTAGTTGTGATCAGAGAATTGTAAAGTTTGAAGAAAACACTCCTATTCAACTGAAATGGAGTTCTTGTGACAGAGGCAATCAAGATAATCAACTATATAATCCATGTGGTATAGCTATTGATTCTATTAATGATGAGATTTATGTGGCAGATTATTCGACACACAGAGTACAGATATTCTCTAGAAATGGAGAATGGGTTAACTTCAAAGATGAAGTAATGGCTTATCCAGAGAATATCCTCATTCTACATGACTCTATATTTGTACAGTGCGATAAGAGAATAGTTAAATTCAACAAATCTACCATCAAGATGGAATCTCATAAATGTTACGAGTATCAACTATCATGTATCTGTAATGACAATACACATATCTATGTGGGTGAATATAGGAATATGAAGTTAACAGTCCTAACCTCTGAGATGAATGAAGAAAAGAGAATATCTCTAATCACTCAATTCAAGCAAGATAACACTCTTATCAGAGATATATCACTAACAAGATGAAATATACGTTTGTTTTATTAACTCAGATTATCCTATACAAGCTTTCTCTAAACAAGGCAGACTGACTAGATGTATTATACACAAAGATATGTTGAAGAGGTTTGGTACTTCTGTATGGATCAACAACTAAATATAATACTAGCAGATAGAGGTTGTTCTCAAGTCAAGATATTCTCTAATGAAGGGAAACTGATTACTAAATTCGGTAAGAGCGGACCAGCTCCAGGAGATTTCGCTTATCTAGGTGGAATAGCAGTAGATGATGTATTCACTATTGTAGCAGTAGACCATAAAGATCATAACAAACTACAAGCATTCTCATATCTGTAATAACTACTTGTATATACTATTTATGTCCCACTAGAGCACGCAGCATTATCATATGTCCGATTTTTCAAAGACAGTCCTCTTCTATTGCTGCCTATACATTTTTGTCATCATTTTTTGCTATTTGTCATTTTGGACAATCACATTGTAACAAACAAAAAGAATTGTAAAGTCCTCTTGAATTGTCCTCATAGTCATAGTATTCCAACAATTTTCAAGTTCTTGAATATTCATTCTTCATAATTGTCTAAATCCGAATTTCCAACTCTTAGTTAATCATAATTGAAATTTTGACAAATTCGCAACATTGTAATATCAAAATTTTGTTAAAAACTTGATTGCCTTGTCGTGAAGTAATGGCCAGAATGGATGCGTTTATTAACCTCAACACTTAATGCTAAGCTAGAAACAAATGAATATCTTCGGTAGGCAAAATTTTTCTTTATCTGCATTATCATTTTCACTTTAATTCTACTAACACTTCATCAATACATTTTTGTGATATTTGGTTCTTTGAAATTCATTATTTGTCAATTAGTGTTTTAACATAATCACACATTGAATGTAAGAATATTCTCCATCATTTACGTGTTTATCAAAATGCAGCTATTATAGTAAGGGTTTAAAATTGTGTATAATGTAAACTTACTGTGAAGATCTGTAATATAAACACAAATAGGAAACTACTTCCAATGAAAAATTCAGATTACACTCAACAAATTATACTGAATTGTTTGCAAACAGGTTGCATGAAAACGAATTAAACATTAATACAAAAAGTGGTGACTACTTCTTGCTGGAAAGCGAAAAAGTAAAACTAATGAACTCCCATTGCAAAAACTCAAATTGTGCATAAAACACCCTGACGACATCCAGGACCAAGCTAACACTAATTCAAACTATAGGGCCGACTACAGTAAGAAGAGAGTCACTAATACAACAAATAGAAGATTTATGATTAGCTAATTCATAATATAAATAATGTTCGTTTGCATGTAAACTGGCCAAATAACTAATTTGATGAAGAATGAATATAAGCACCCTGATTGGGAATATTCAAACTGATAATCCTTACAATTAGGACTTACAATCCTAGAACATCGGGATGGCGGTCCATTTCACCGCCGGGAATGAACCACGAGAGTAATTACCAGGATTGAAACCCGGGATAAAATATTGGAACAATTATTCTCGAATATTCGGATTCACCAATAAAATTTGGTGAATAGGAGATTTTCGTATTGGATCCAAATAATTTGGCTATGCATCATGGTAGAAATATATCTGTAATTACAAGTTCTCACGTGAAGTGATCTGGACACAAACAAATATTTTTATGGTTTTTATATGTGTATTGGATTCTATAAAAGTGATTATTTGGTTGAACAGATTTTCTGTTGACCATTATTAAGTTAAAGTAGTTTCAACCTTGATTAGAAACCATTAATCTTATCAAAAATATTCCATAATTCAAGGCTAAATTCCATGAATCTACCACACATGCACTCGTTGATATGATCCACACCTGTCTCCTTAATGCAGAAGAAGGCCTCACACCTATTGAACTACCGGAAGGCTTTCGATCATGTGACCCACACAATATTCATCACGAAATGTAAAAACTTTGACCTCCCCAATTTAATCATTCGATGGTTATGTACATTTTATCGAATAGGTCCCAAAGGGTGGGGCTTGGCCAGGAATTGTCCGACTGGGTCTGTCCCACAACTGTAAATGGTAAAGAGACGTTTTTATCAACTTCAATTTCTACTCTTATTTATATACATGATTTCTATTGATTTATGGCGTGCTCGCATTGGATTGCACTCTTTCAGTAAACCAAATAATTCCTGTTCTTCTTCTGATTCGTTCTTCGCTTCTTCGGCTACATCCTTACTGTTTAGTTTCTTGCTTGTATTGTCTCCCTTTTCCTCATCATTGGTGGTATCGAGATTAGTTCAGGGCCTATCACTCCAATTCAAGATACATATCACAAAGAAGGTAATTAATTAAACCAAGATATACTAACCACCTATACAATAGTAAACGATATGATATTGGATGTTTATTAGATCATAATTCAGTGAGTAAAATATTTAATAAACAAATTAACAATTATGCAAAGGTAAAGGTTTTTCATTGGTAATTTAACTCATTTAAATCTCAAGACTGATGACGAATGTAAAATTAGAAATCAAATCCAAAGATACTTTTTCTAATATCTACATAGAAGATGTATCAGCCACTCAAGAATATATAATTTTATATTTACGCTATAAATATATTATTAAAGGACAAAAGTATTCGACCATTTCAGAATTGCTAATATTTTGTTATATTCTTATTCGCCAATGTAACTAAGATATTCTTAAAATATCGATATCCGTCAATCTACATAAATGAATCTATCTTGTCTATGCTTATTCTCTGCTTTATAACTAATAATTATTTTATACATCAGAGTAATTAGATTATAGTTTGATATAGTTAGTATTATATACGGTAAGTGGTCGAATACTTTTGTCCTTTAACTTTATATTTACTTGTAATTTTTGCCAAAAGGGGCCTTTTCTTAATACGTAACCGCATTTTCATTTACTGTTATATCAACTTAAAGCTCTTCTGGAATGTCATTACCAATAATGTATTCTCCTATAACACTCTTCTAATTCAATTAATTTTTTTGGAAAAATTGGCTTGTATTTCAAAACATAAAATGAAACATAATCATTCAAATAGATTATCAACTTAGTGAATATTTTTGCTCGTTAACCAAAAACATGTAAGATCACATGTTTTAGTTTCTTATCAAGTTTACACTTTTTATCTAAAATATAACTAATCCTATGCATTACACTTGCTGAGCAAACATACAAAATTGTGAGCAAATTTAAATCTTCACCACTTATTGAAAATTTCCAACAATTTTAGAGGTAATGTAAGTAGGAAACTTATTAAATACCAAACAAGTACTACGTATCATTGCCCAACTATTGTACATTACAACTTGTATTTAAATCTCTATAACATGTTTCAAACGTGATATTTTATGTTTTGAACTGTTAACACAGAAGATTATTGACTACTCCTTTTACTATCAAATATATTTCGGGACAAAATTGATTAAAGCAAAATCGTAAAAGGGATCAACATGTACTGTACTAAAGCTATGGACACATTTATTGATAAATAATCCATACAAACCTATGGAAAACTGATTTAAAGTAAAATATTATGTCTAATGTATCGTAACATTAATGCGACAAATTGAACAGAAACCCATAATAAATTCAAAGTTCAGAATATTAGTATAATAAGTAAAAATTACTATAAATAGGCAATTGGCGTATTCATGATTACATCAATTTGGTAAGAGATATCATATTGCCGGAATAGCCGAAGCGAGTTTCTACGAATATTTCAATATTTCAATTATTGTATTCAGGGCTGTGGTTGGTTAACCAAATTAAGGACGCGAGTTATCCTCTAAACAGTATATCATCGGCTATCAAAACTATTAATGGCTGCCATGAAACAACCCCAAAACTACTCAAATCCAATTTTTCAGATCTACTATATCACTGAAACACTACATTATTCACCAAGTTAAGATGAAAACCGACAACTTTACAAAATACATTGCGTTACCACTAAATCTACTCCGATCCAATTGAAACTTGCTGGATCAATACCGCATTCAGAACACAGAAGGAGAAAGCTATGTATTCTAACAATATGGGTCGAATGATGAACCCTAAAACCACGTTATGCGACATCTCAGGATTGAGAAATTCTAATTCAATAGAGCATACCTTGAAACCATTCCTCGCCAAAGAACAAACAAAAAGATTACAATTGCAGTATTTTAATACAGATTTATGTCACAAAACATATGAATACAGTAATAGAATAATACAAATTAACAATCTGTCTTTACCACATATACATCTCTTCTAACAAAAGGGTTTCGCACTTTACATCTAAGAAAAATCACTTTCCCTTTAAACAACTCTTCAATTTGGGTCAAATTTAGACCTTTTGTTTCAGGAACGAAAAAGAGGATAAAAGCACAAGAGGTAAGATTCACCAAAACGTAAAGCAAAAATACAAAATAATCTCCAATTAACCTCTCAAGATATGGGAATAATAGGAGAGTTAATGCATTTGAAAATGTTAACACGCAAATAGCAACAGAAGCGGATATAGACCGAACTTTAGAAGGAAGAGATTCTCCCAACAATACAAACGGTATAGGCCCCCACCCCAGTCCATACATAAACCTCAGGATCACCAGAGCTAGCAATGGAATGAGGGTTATATGATTGCAAAAATCTTCACTCACGCCTAGATTGCCAGAAACAGTGTGAGTGAAATTTGTTGTTGTTTCGAATTGAGTGCACTGTGGCCAGAAGAATTGTAATCCAAATGAATTGATGGAGAGAATCACATGGCTGAGAGCAATACCAGCTCCAGATACTATCAATAGGGGCTTTCTACCAATCCGATCAACAAGAAAAGTGAATATCAAGACTGAAATGCATTGAATAGTTGTAGGTAGGATAGACGCAACTTTAGGATGAATCAAGATACTATGTTCCAATAAACTCGTCGAATATGAAGCTACAACTGATATCCCAGTTAGTTCCACGAAGACCATAATGAGCGAGATGATGATGATAGCCCTCAAATAGGCTAAATTGAAGATTAAACTTTTAACACGATCCATGAATGTCCATGTAGCATTTTCCTTGACTACATCCTTCATTTCCTCAAACTCTGACAGAAAATCGTACTTCGGTCCTCTCAAATACTTCACGGTACGAAAGCCTCGTTTCTCTAACCCCCTGGATACTAACCAGTAAGGAGAGTAAGGTTGCCATGTGAGAAGCAGGGATTGAAACAATAACACTACTACAGGAACCAGTGCAAGCCATCGGAATGACACAAATATCCCAATGAAGTGACTCATTAAAATACCAATTATGAATGCATGTTCAAAAATACTACCATAGAATCCCTTGTGTTCTTTTGGAGCTAAATCTGCAATATATATAGAGATAATTGGGATAATTAAACCTAATGATAATCCTATTATAACTCTACCTATCACCATTACAACCCAATCGTATCCACATGTAACCAATAACCAACCAATTGCGTTTGGTACCGAAGAGAATATTAAGAGAGCCTTCTTACCCTATCAAATCTGTAACTAATGAACCTAACAACGCCCCAGTTATTGCTGCAAAGAACAGAGAAGAACTGAAAACAGGAAAGGTGTCATCATCGAGGATTCCAATATTCTTAATCTCCTCCTCAATTGGAGATGTATATCCTAGGCTGAATCCACAAACAAATGATGACAGGGATGATGCAATGCATGCTATCAGGACTGGTAAGGTTCTAGCAACTTGTTTGTCAGATTTTTTCATTTGAATTTAGTTTGATACAAGCGAAATATTCTTAATAAACTTCAATTTTCCAAATCTTATTTATACAAAATACTATAGTTTCTGTATAATTTTGCTAACTGACCTTATGTATATATTATTGAAATTGTTAGTTCATTCTTTGTGCAATACCTCTTTATATAGTTATTCTAAGATGCTTAACATGACGTTCTTATTCTCATGTGTTTGGAAATGCTGTCTTAAGCAATGGTAATATTCAGGAATCTATCTAGAAATCTAGATACCTTTCTTGGCTGAAATCAGGATAGGTGTCTCGGTTCTGATCCTATATTCCTAATTCATAAACGTGCGATCTGATCACATTCATATTTACGATCCTCAAAATGGTGATTTACTTTGAAAGTTTTATCAACATATTTTCTTTCTTTATACGTACTAGCACGCTTCGCTTGCTTGGTCGCTTGTCGACAGCTTTGTCATTATATTTCTTGACACAATTGGACAAAATAAGTATTTATAACTATTTTGGATTATTTTCTAAGATTGATTCAGACTAATACCTTGTTCCGATTAGAGAATGTTCACTGTACATATGTTATGGGGAATATAGCATCCGTGCCACGAGTAGGCCAGACTGAACACAATCCATTGATCGGTATTCAGAGCCACAACAAGAATTGGGGAAGTAAGGAACTGCGCTGTACTATATTGGCTCTTTTCGGGAACTGTATTGAGAATACTGATATTCATATTCCGATGTTAATACAGTGGAATATTCTTAATTGGAACCAAGTTAGTACGAATTTCCAGAAAGATTGTATGAATTAGCTCCATTTCTGATAGAAATCTAGGCCGGATCATGTTTGGCCCTGGACAAATTTGTTATCTTAGTATGTTCTCTGACAAGAAACAGAAATTTTTGGTCCGAAAGTATTATTGGCAGGTGCTGTGTGGTAGAAATTGCATTCTGGTGTACTAGCGGTTATCCTTAGGCCTTGTTTTATGGAGCGCGCCATTGTCTGGACTCTTCTTTCATATTTTTGTTACGGTACTGTCGGTATATCAGAACTTGTATCATGACCGTCATTTAAGAAGGTGTAAAGTATCCTTCTTAAAGAATGGCCATGATATTGCTCCGTTGTCATGCTCTTTGCGTCATCGTGCTTTCTAGAAATACAATGCAATAATTACGTGACACACGAATTGTCTTCATTTGCTGTAATTCGTTTCCAAAATGGACACAAAATCCCTTACTCAGTAATTTTGTATATGATTTATGCAGTGTGCATCATGTTTGAAGATGTTCCTACGACCCAAATCTACAAATTCATTTCTATATATTACTTTGTAAAGCTACAGTAATATATGACGTATAGTATAGTTACATCAACCATAGATTGAATAACTCTCTTAGATGAAAGTAACACTACATATAGAAATGTTGGAATACTACGTATTGTACTTTGTTCGCATTATAATATTGCAATAATAGGTAGATATTGTGAATATTCACTCACTTAGAGTTTTGCTAACTCAAAATGAGTTAATTAATTAATACAGCTCTGGCCGGCAGACTCACTAAATAGTTCAGTGAATATTTATACGAATAATATTAATTATCCCACATTATATAATACAATATACTATTTAATCTCAATTGTTGTTTATTTATTCGTTTGATCGTCTGTTGTCAGGTAAGGTTACGGAATGGTATTTGAATTCTTGTGTATGATGAATAGTAATCATATCTAGAAAATAATACAATGTAATCCTATGGGAATAGTTGTAATATTTGATTACCACGGCAACCTTGTAATCGATGGGCAAAGCGCCAAGTTCATCACAAAACCACCAGTCAAAGACTCCTATTAGTCATATTAAAGGTAATAATCAACAATAAAACGTTTTAATTTTCTACACAGCTGATGTAAGTTGGCGAACTTTGTTAACAAAATGTATTGTGTTTGATAGCTGTTTAGAGATTGAGAATTTCTGGTATAATAGTACTTTCATTGATAATATACTGATTTATTATTTTACATTCAAATCTACATGTTCGTTGCTAACCTTTTTATGCAAATCTACATCAGCAATATGAAGTCAATACAATTTGACTTCATATTGCTGACATAGATTTGTATTATACATCTACATCAGCAATATTATCTTTATATTAACTATCACAAACTTGTTAATATCAAGATTAAAAGACAATATTATAATGTAGGTAAATGTGTTCATATGTGGAGCAGTAAATTCTTGCTAAATTGACAATTGAAAGATGTTATGCAACGTAATAACTGTAGTCAAAATGATATGGGAACCAATAAATTTCTTTACACGTTTTCTGGTTTATATAATTAGGCTAAGGTGGTCGAAAATGGAAAGTCGAGCTAATGCATGCGCCTTATTTAAATTGCAGTACTTTTTTTGGATTTTCCCCTGTTGTTTAGAAATTTACATCCTATAAAATTGTCTTACAGCTACTGTAAGCCAATATTATCCGATACCGGCAAATGGAACTCCAAACGTTCAATAAGCTACTCATGATAGTTTATGTCCTATTGACTACTGGATAATATGCAACCTGGAATGAAATCCAATTGATGCTTATTAGGCAACTCTAACATCACAAAGCATTAATTTCAGTTAGAAAATTTATAATCTGTATCCAAACATTTTTCTAACCTTATCTGCAGTCAAATACAGGGTGGCTTTTAAGTTCTGTCCCATGCAAAAACTATTATTTATCAATATATATATATAGCTTGGTAATGATATTTATTGCTCTAATTTATGATTCAGAGACAAAACATATTTCGCGAATTTTATTCAATATAGCCTCCCTCATTTTGTATTACACGTGTAATTCGATCTGGCAAGGCCTCAATAGCAGCACGGAGGGTTTTTTGGGGAATTTTATTCCACTCTTGGCAAAGTTTCCTCTTCAGTGACTTGATACTTGTGTGAGAGTTAACACAAGCTTTCGTCTCGAGAATTGACCACACAGAATAATCCATGGGATTCAGGTCAGGACTGTAAGGAGGCCATTCTTCCTTGGTTATAAAACCAGGAAAATTGTCATGTAACCATGACTGGGTAACATTAGAAGTGTGTGCTGGCGCCCCGTCTTGATGGAAAACAAATGATGTACCTCCGAACATGTCTCGGCCTATATTCTTCAATACTGGCTCCAAAACCATTTCTCGATAATTAATTGAATTGATTTTTACCCCTTGTGGTACAAAAACCAATGGTGTCCGGCCCATTTTTGACACCCCTGCCCAAACCATCACCGACTTAGGGTTCTGTATTCGGCTAACATATCTGAACTTCTCGTCGACTTTGGAAGGAGATGATGCAAGTATACGATCATTTTGTACATTGGTTGCCTCCTGGATAGTGAATATTTTCTCATCTGAAAATAATATTTTTTCTAGATTTTCAACAGCGTACCGGCCCAACGCACCTTTGCATCTTGCAAACCCTTTTTTCCTTTACCAATTGAGAAAGGAAGTGTACCTTCTTACGCTTGAATGAACTTATCCCTAAATCCCTTTTCACAATTTTAGTCATTGCACATCTTGATACTTTCAGATCTAGAGCCATTTTCCTTATGGAACGTCTAGGATTTCGGCGAATTCGCTGGGCGATGACTTTCCCTAAGCTGAGGGTGGTTACTGAGCACGGACGGCCTGATCTTGCCATATCTTCAACTTTTCCAGTATCCTTGTATCGCCTAATAGTGCGGTATACAAATTTCCTTCTGTTTAGAGGGAGTTTCAGGATCTTCAAAATTTCCCTTGAAGGATGTCCTTTTGTAAATAATTCTACAATTGCCGACCTCTCACGTTCCATCACTAATAAAATTGAAATTTCTCTACAATTGTACTCTGAAACTGTATATTTATGTTAAATACAGTATAATAAGGTAAACTAATAAGATATATCTAATAGCAAAGACTCAGCATGGAAAAATGGTTCTTATAAATCATGGGACAGAACTTAAAAGCCGCCCTGTACTACTTCTGCATCAACTCACATTTACTATAGCTCTATATACATTCGATTTCTAACTAATGAAAATCAGTCATTCAAATTCTCACATATAGCACAAATATGCATACAAATATTGATCTTAAACTTCATACATGTTCGGACCATATTACACATACATGTCAACTTTCAAGTTTATAGCTTTTACCAGTACCTCAATTAGCTCAGACAAAAACTAAAAAACAAAAATTTTAATAAAGACTAGTGCACTTCGCTTGCTAGGTGCGAAGCGCTTTTTCAAGCTGTGTTTAAACCATGGTGTCAGTGTTTTTAATGCTTGACAGTTGTATATAATGATAATGGAGAAATATTTATTTGAAAAAAATGGTTGGTATGAATGGAGTGTACATATTCCTGTGTCGCTAAGGAAATATGTTTCTGTTTGTTAAAAACTATGAGTCCTATGACTCTAAACTTTATACCAGTAGTTCCGCCATAGTCAACTTCCTATTCACTGATAATATAATAGTTCATTTGCTTTTGTTAATACATTTTGAGATATTTTGACATGAATTGTAAAGAAGTAGCCTTTGATTGTAAGTCTTACCATCCTTTGAATAAGTGTTCAATTATAATTAGATGCTAACTTAGTGATTTCGGAATTTACAAAATGAATCCTATGACCGAATAATGTTACTACTATCGCAGTTTGCTACAATTTGTGGACTGAACCGACATATTATCATCAAGAATGTTCCTATCTATAAAGTCCCTACTCCTCTAAATCCATTAATTGTCATTTACAAGGAATACTCTGTGACATGGCCACACAATTTCAATATCATTTAGACATCTTGCAATACATTCAATGAGCCTTTACCCACATGAAATATGCTAGGAAAAATTAAAACCGAACTGGACTACTGCAACACTATAGCGGAGCACAAAGTATAAAATATTATATTAAATTACTCAGACAATCTAAATTAGTAATAAATTATCATCAAATAACAGTTAATATTAAATATATCATAATTAATATTATAAATTTTATAGATTAGCGCTTTCATTACAAAAATTAATCAAATTGACTTTAGGCATTTGATTAAACCAAATTTAAAATTTACAAACAAAATGAATTGATTCACTTCTATAAATACAGTTTGCATTGATTGAGAGGGAAAAATCTGGAAATATGGGGAACAACGTTATACTTCTTCAACTTTTGCTTTGCCTGGTAAGATTATTATATATGTTTAAAATTAATAACAATATTACTCGCATTTTTCCATAGATTCGTCTTCAGATAACTACAACAATAATTCCATCATCTTGTGAGTATATAGTTTTATTCTATATAAATTTATATTTCTCTAACTTACTAGGGACGAGGCCCTCCCACCTCAGTTTGTAATATTGCATTCGATAGGTAGCTAGAACTCTATGTTTTATGAATCGTATTTGTTATTTTTACTTTCTTATTTTCTTTAGTATTGAATAAGTAGGTTAATATTCAAGGATTTAAATTAGGAGTTTAGGCCGTGTAAAGTAATATACATAATTGTTTCTCATACCCAGTGTTCCCCCTAAGCCAAGTTATGGGTCACATTTGGTCGGCCTCATGGCCTGTTTTATCGGCCGAAAACATCTAATTCCGGCAAAGTTCCTGCTGGAGATTACGACACTTTTCAGAACATACAAATGAAACCCAACATTGATATTGTGGAAAATCGCTGAATTCAAATCGTATATGATTATATTAATAGCTGTTAAGCCTATGCCTATACTAATAATATCTACTCAATGTATTTTGATCGACTGCAGATCCGAATTGACCGGCTGGCGGAATGCCAAATTGGCGTTTTGGGCGGCAAGCCGGTCGGTCAACAAAACGCTTAGGGGGAACACTGCTTATACCCACCTGTCCAAAATCGGTTCCCCATCCGGAAATATTTTATTTGTATTTTTGCAAATTTGAGCATCGTTCATAAATCAAAGATTGTGATTATAATGCAAATAACATATACATAGCAATCACCATTCGTTATTTTCTTTTAGCTTCAATTACGAGTACTCCCACATTTCCAATATTTGGGGCATCGTCTATGTCGAATTCCAATTTTATTGAAGAAATATTGCGGTCCCATGAGTTCGATATAACAGGAATTTTATTTTATCTAAATCTTGTATTTCAGTGGCAAGTGGACCTCCAACCAACATCACTATTCTAACACTATCAGATAATACAATACCTATAGACTGGTTCCCCCCACTAGCTATAGAACGTAATGATATCATCCTCTCATACAATATTACATATTATGGAAATCCAATTGACACAAATCTAACAGTAGAAGAGGTAATGGCTAGTCCAAACCAAGAAAACAGTATCTATTATGTAATCTTAGAAGCGTATAACAATTACACATTTGTTATTAGTGCTGTAAATTCTATTGGAGTAGGAATGGAGAGTGAGCCGATGTACATAGAAACTCAGCCAACTGGTGAGTTGAAATTTTTATTGCTTTGTATACATGTTTGATATATGACTTAGAGTTATAGACCCCTACATTACTCTCCAATACTTGTCATCATACTTATTGTATATTTAGGCCAGCATACATGATGCAACTTTGTTTGATGCAACTCTTACCATACATGTACACGGTATAACAATGCTGTCTGCAACAAATTTCCCTCTAATTCCAAAATTTTTTCAAGCAACAGGTTGCTGCATGTATTTGTTGTATCATGTATCGTGTATGTAGGTTTACTGTAGAATATAGTCATACATTAATCATAACTTACTAGAAACACTACTACAGTACTTCACTAGAAAGAATCAATATTTCACACAATAAGCACGAAATATTCGAAATATAAAAATATCGTAACTCAATTTTTTGCTGCAATTCTTGTCACTTGAGGTGTATGATATTACAACGATCCAGTCACCATTTTCACTAAAGCAATAAGCTCAAATTAACTTCTAAATGAATACAGCGATTGTTTTTCTAGTCCCAAGAGGTTATACGAGTTGTCCATGTTACATCCTTCTCTAACCTGATATTAGAACATACTTGCCAACTGTCAGGTTTTGGCGGGACGTCCCGCTTTTCTGACCAAAATCCCGCCAAAACTTGGCAAAATCTTTATTTTCTGGCATTTTTGTAGTACAGTCTAATGCAAATATGCAATGTCCCGCGATGTCCTGCTAAATCACTACTTTCTGCTCGCTTTTTCCTTCACCCAGGTTGGAAAGTATGTAAAGGATAGTCATAACGAAAACCTGTCAGTGCTATAAGGACAACAGATTGGTTGGCATCAATACCAGCTATATTATGTACCCTATTACCTCGAATAAGGCCTTCTCCTACTAATAATAACTGCTTATAATGAGTCATTCCCCTGTATTTTAATTTAGCTACTGTTTGTTGGATAAATACACATAATGTAACACATAAGTATGATTATATAGAAATTAACGTAGTGTTTACAATAATCGCAACTTCCCTCTCTAGGAGGTTTGAAATTAATAATCGCTACCTATTAACCAGGGTACATCATTATTTAAAACTTCCATGTATTATTTATTATTTCAATTTAGCTCCTGATCAACCTCCACAGATTTTAATAGTGGAATTTTTCGAGGAAACCAGGATTCTTCTTGGTTGGCTACCTCCTCTTACTGAAGCACAAAATGGACTTATAACTTCATATATAATACAAGTGGTAGGAAATCCATTTCCTTCTATGAATGAGTTCATTAATGTTTCAAACATTACAACGGATTACCCAGCAACAGATACTGTTACTTATCTACTGAGTGGACCTGAAGAATTCAATAATTATACATTTAGCGTAGCTGCAGTTAATTCTGAAGGAATTGGCCCTTATACCAATGAACTGACTCAAGAAACCTTACCAGCAGGTAAGTAGAATGAATTCATTTAATCTATTCAAAATGACCTGGTCCAGAAGTAAACATATTCTGGGCTGCCAATTACTTATCTAAGGTATAATTTGAATAAATCTATGTCTTGTCGATATGTTATTACCATAATATTATTCGTACTTTGGGAAGATCACCGTTATTAAGCGGGGTCTACTTACAATAATTTTATGATAAGAATGAAATTATAAGCATATCTCTACATTCTATAGCACCAGACATGTCACCAAGGAATGTAACAGCTTTCTCAGACACAACTACACAATTATGCTATCTCTATAAGAGCAATTAATTCTGGTATGGAGGGACCGCTGAGTTCAGAAATTGTCATTAGAACATTGCAAACAGGTAAGATATTGAATAATATATTGATAATGCAGTAGATGTCGGATATAAGAACACAGGTTATAAGAACATGCTGGGTATAGGAACATTGTACTTGAAAACGGTTACCAAATACCCAAATATAATTATGCCGGTTATAAGAACACTCTTAGAGTAGTAGCAAAATTGGTTCATAATACGGTGTGTTTGTAGAATCGGAATAAATTATTCAGTAGATATGATAACCATTTTCTATATATGGTAGGTTCCTACATCCAAATATGTTTAAATGAAGTGTTTTCACTATATACTACAAACCGGTTATAAGAACAACATGTCCAGTTCCCGACGATGTTCTTATAACCGGTATCCACTCTATAAGTATAATAATTATATTATTATTACAGCTACTAACCTAAATTTAGCTAATATAAATTGAGCTGAAGTGTTGTTAACCTCAAAATTACAAGAATTTGTCAATTGTTATACTATAAATTTCTGGTTGCAATATATCAGAGATTAATATATGAGGTATATTGGCACACAGATATAATCCTCTCCAACCAAACAGATCATTGAGGTAATTTGCGCCAAGTTTTAGGAAACTAATTCAAACCTGGCGGGTGGGTCCACCATGAGAAATTGCTGTTACATAACCTCTATGTAAATTTCCCATAAATGCAGTTTCCGCCTCCAAATCTAGAGATGTCCAGATCCTCCCAGGTGGTTGCTGGTTGGTGTATTTTGAAGCGATATTGGGATGAGTAGAAGGATTTTTATCGACTAGTTGATAAAATGTGTGTACTGTTCCATTTGTGCATTTACTTCACTATGTGGACATTTACCAAAATCACACTAATTCAATTTGATAGTAGGAGGTATAATAATATTCCTACTCATTTAGCTCCTACATCAGCACCACAAAATTTCACAGGATTAGCTATAAACTCAACTACAATTATGTTAGAATTTGACGAACCATCACTAATAGATCAAAACGGTCCAATCTTGTTTTCAATGTAACCTATCAAGCAGTACGATCCCAAAGAGAAACTCAATATAGCCTAATAGAAGTATATCCTGTAGAATATCCTCTGATATATACTACAATAGTTTATCTACAGAATCTGGAAGAATACGATTTGTATCTTATTCAGGTTGCTGCTGTCAATGGAATAGGGAGTAAGTCCTTTCACTGAGAATATAACCGTGCTAACAGATGAAGCATGTAAGTTGAAAGCAAAACAATTGGCAACTGACGGATTCATGCGGATAAATCGAAAAATATCATATGCATATATTTCATTGTTAAAATAATGAAATTTGATAGATACTTTGTTACACCATTGCAGCCATTAAGAGCAAGTCTCTAAGTATTTTTGAGATTTCAAGTATTTGTATACTAATTTTTATAAAAACAAACAAGTACATTTAAAATTATTAATTCAAAAGTTAGAAATCGGATTTAGCATATTTGATATTTTCTCTAATATTATTGAACTCTGAATAAATTCTTGAATTAAACTAACATTGTAAATAGATATGTTAAACGGATCGAGACATTCTAATTCAAATAACATACCATAAATACTTTTCATGACAACGAATTAACAGACCTACAACCAGGCAACAATTGATATTGAATAATAACTTTAATTATAATAGACATATAGTACCTGGTCCGCCAATACTTGTGGGAGCTAATGCATTGAGTGGAACAGAGATTGGAGTATCATAGAGAGCTCCCATTGAGATAGAACAGAACGGAATTATCCTCAGTTTCATAATAACATTCAATGCTACAAACACTGAGCTTTCTGTGGATGATAGAATAATATATCTTGATGACAGTACCTATCCAATCCCTAGCAACGTATTGTATGCAAAGGCATTCACTGGGTTAGAAGAGGGAGTTTTATATAACATCACTGTGACTGCTGTAAGTTCAATAGGAGCAGGGTTACCCAGTGAAGATGTTATAATGGTAATAACACCTGTTGTTAGTAAGTTTGTGCTTGAGAATATTTGCATTGACTTAATCGTAAATTCCTAAAACTTGATAAATAATAGCAAGAAAATTTTCTCCAGATAATTAACATAAATTCTTTCTCACAGGTCCACCTAATGCAATACCATTTCAGGTCAACGAGACCAGTGTCCTCTCACAGACATCAGCTAGTTTCACCATAATCTTACCTGATGTATCCATTGAATTCCTTGGTGGAGAACTAACCGGCTTTACAATTACTCTACAAGGATTCTTAACACCAGGCAATGTGTTCTTAACACAAATAACGAGAAGAGAAATAACTATTATTAGTACAACAGATATTATTACTGTCATTACGGGACCAGGAAATGAGTTTATGTTGACAGGGCTACAGCCACATTTTGAATACTTTGTTAATGTCTCTGCTAACAATCTTATGGGTACTACTGCTGCAGTTCAATTACAGATTAATCCTCTAGACAGTGATTGTAAGTAATTATACATAGTAGTGCAAAAATTGACTAATACATGAACTACACAATTAATTACGGAAATTCAAATGTTGACATCTCAACTGTCATGACATCTCAACTGTCATTACATCTTGTTAAAACTGGAATATTTTACAGATGAATAGGTTAAGAATCTATTTAAGCTATTTTATCTAATCCTTTGTTTGTGTTTCAAATTATGAAAATTCAGAAATCTTACCCCAATTTTTTATGAATTAATAAGCTAAGAGAGGGTGGATTAAGATGCTAATAAAATTTGAAGGTTCTTCAGAGTATAAAACGATTAATATGCACACATCATACGCGGATATTCTAAGGCCATGGCTAACAGATTACAATTAACTCGCCTAATTTCATGAATGAACTCAAAGCTTCATTCAAAATTATTACAGGGAATGTGTTGTAAACTTGTAATTATTAAAATAATCTTCCAACAATTAACATCTATTCTTCAGTACCTAACAGTCCCCCAATAAACATCCAATCTTCTACTATCTCTTCCTCTGCTATTTCCTATTCCTGGGACAAGAATCTAACTACAATCAATGTCTATTTAATGTCATACAATCTATACTATGCAAAGATAGGACAACCTGATACTCTAATGGAATTTCCTGTCAACACGCTAGGACCTTACACGTTTATCTTATCAAATTTATATCCAAATACTAACTATTCATTTGCTCTTGCTGTTGTAAACGAGATCGGTGAGGGACCGATATCTAATGAAATTTGGGAAACTACCTTTCCTACTGGTGAGTAAAGGTGATATCGATCTATTATGATAATTTATGAACATTATTAAATCTGCATTCTTTTGGATAAGTTATTAGATAACTTGTTCAACAGTTTCAAATGTAAAATAATTGATATTATTTATTCCATTTAGCTCCAGAAAGTACAGACAGGCCTCTACCTGTTACTCCTCCTCCATCAACTGAGACTGGTGGAAGATATGAGTTAAGAATTCCTTCACAAGGATTATTCCCAACTGCCAATATTGCGTAAGTAATTACTACACACAAACACATACTAACCGCCAAGTTTAAATATTAAATATTATTGCAGCTTGCCACTCATATAGAGTTCGTACGTCCCCGCGCCCCCGCACGATAAAGCAATATCTACAATCTGATTACGTAATAAGAAAAGTTAAACATACACCTGCTTGCATGTAATAACTAAATTCCTAGATCTAAATTTACGATTGTGGGTGACGAATCTGAAAATCTAGTATTTGGTGGGGAAATCAGTGGTTAATTACGATAAATAGTCCCTAATTATCAAAGGTTGGAGAACCGGACCAGAGAAAGGATAATTTTCATTTGGGCTATCACTAAAATTGCTTCAATGTACTTTAGTACTTCCGTTAACTCGAAGTCTCGAACAGATATTAATTCCCCTAAGTGTTCGAGTTAACTGTATATATGTACATATGAATAGTATTATCACTCTGTTTCTCCTTCAGGCTAATCTACATAATATCTGACACTAACTCTCCTCTAGTATTCACTACACTCTCAATACAACAAGCTTACAGTCTAATCACCTCATCTATACTAGATGTATTCTCTATGACTGGGATATCAGATATTAAAATACAAGCAGTATTAGATAACACTTATTTCAGTGAAGATGAATCTTATTTTCTATTCCTGGTAGGAGATAATACAGAAACTGAAATTAACGGGAATATCTATGTGAATCATCCACTGCAATCTGATCTTACATACGAACTCAGTTATTATATTCTATTTTATGATGAGAATGGGGTAAGTAGTACTGTTAACAAATGAATGTAGAAGATAATCAAAGTTTTCTCCAAAAAGTATCATCAATTCTTGTATTAATTGCACAGGAAGAGTAATCGGCCATGACGTACTATACTAATTTTCGTTTCTCAAGGGGGATACATCTTATCCGAGTTATACTATTATTTAATATCCACATTGGTTAATTAGAATTTCTGATACGAAAATATGTGTTCTCTTCCTATTATAAATCAAATTCCTGAAAATAGAAATATGGGTAACTACGAAAATTTACCGAAAATTTGTGAATTGTTATTATGATATTTCATATATTTTTCCGATACATTTTTGATATTTTCTATAATTATTGCATGCACTGATTAACCAGAGTCTTCCAATTTTCTAGCAAACATCTCCAGCATTCGCTACTATGGGAGCTTCTGCTAATTACTTCAGAGCCTGTAAGTATAATAAATTTTCGAGTTTACGCATTAGATCAGTGGTTCTCAACCGGAGTTCCACGGCACACGCGTTGCGTTAAGAACCACTGATCTAATGCATATACAATATCATACATAATACGCATAGAGAAATATATTATTGTTTTACAAACAGAAATAGTGGAATTCGAAAATTTCGCTATTATGCATTTACAAAGATATCTTAGTTAAAGTAAATGAAAGCGGATTAACTTGGAAGTACACTCGAGGTATGTTAAGAATTGTAAGAATTTCTAAGTTAAATGCAACAGTTTGTGAATAAAGTAGAATCTCGTTGGTACGAACACTAACCATTATATATTAAATCAGGTCCCTACAATGGTTTTTCATTTGGAATTCAATACAACCTCGATTATCCGAACATGGCCCTTGGTTCCAATTCCTATCTCACTGTTTATAAACCACCTCGATCATCCGAATGCTTTTGACCGGTCCCAACGAGTTCGGATAATTGAGGTTGCATTGTATTCCGAATACAGTGAGCTTATTTTAACCCTCCATCAGTGTTCGTATTAATTGAGGTTCTAGTGTATACACTAATTATATTAGATGAATAATAGAATTCTCAAGTTTATGTTAATTTCCCTCACATAGCTACTGCTGATCCAACCTGTGTGGCATGTATTGTGATACCACTAATTATATTCGTTATAATAATAGCAGTAATCTTAGTTACTATTATATTCGTATGGTATTGGTTCATACAAAGGAAAACAATAAATAGCACAGTGGATAACAAATCTTCTCCAGTGGAGGGAATAATACTGACAAGAATTGGAAATACAACAATAAACAAGGAAGAAGAACACATTTATTCAAATAAAAATGAGGAGGATAAATTAGATAATTTGGGAGAATATTACATGGATATTAATGGAATTGGTAGCATTGCTGTTTGAAAATTCAGATTCAAGTTTGAAGTCTATTATTTTTCGAGTTTGAAGTGTGTATTAGGATATTATTCGTTTAGCTTGTATAAATAATATTATCTATCTTGTTCAGTCGTAGATCTGCGAAGATTTCACCTACTACACTATTTTAGAATATTATTCATTTACTGGGGAAGTGTATAAATATTTCAGAGTTCTACTAATCAATACTGATTTATGTGTAAGCAGTTGATGATGCAAAAACTAGTAAATTATAATGAGAGCTATACACGAGCAATAAATGTGGGTCTATCATAACACCAGCATATGAATATCAAAGTAAGTAATTGAAATAGGTTAACGAGCAACAATATAAACTATCGCGCTTCGTTGGCAAATGTCAAGGTCTTTCGAGATATGTTACTAAGATATAATCAATTATATTTATTACAAAGAAAAAAGTAGTGAATATTTTTAGAATCAATTCGAATACGTGAAAATATAAAGATATTACAGATATGAGAATGCTTGTAGTCTGTTATGATCTTTACAGTCTACTGCTACAATATTGAATAAGTCATTTACTGCTATTCCACCTAGATAAGTGAAATCTCCTGGAGCTGGTCCGCCCTTACCGAATTTAGTAATCAGTTTCCCTTCATTAGAGAATATCTTGACTTGAGAACAACCTCTATCTGCTAGTATTATATTTAGTTGTTGATCCATACAGAAGTACCAAACCTTATTCAACATATCTTTGTGTATAATACATCTAGTCAGTCTGCCTTGTTTAGAGAAAGCTTGTATAGGATAATCTGAGTCAATGAAACAAACGTATACTTCATCTTTAGTTAGTGATATATCTGTGATAAAAGTGTTATCTTGCTTGAATTGAGTGATTAGAGATATTCTCTTTTCTTCATTCATCTCAGAGGTTAGGACTGTTAACTTCATATTCCTATATTCACCCACATAGATATGTGTATTGTCATTACAGATACCTGATAGTCGATACTCGTAAGTTTTATGAGATTCCATCTTGAGGGTAGATTTGTTGAATCTAACTATTCTCTTAACGCACTGTACAAATATAGAGTCATGTAGAATGAGGATATTCTCTGGACAAGCCATTACTTCATCTTTGAGAGTTTTAACCCATTCTCCATTTCTAGAGAATATCTCTACTCTGTGTATGGAATTTGCTACATAAATATCATCATTAATAGAATCAATAGCTATACCATATGGATTATATAGTTGATTATCTTGCTTGCCTCTGTCACAAGAACTCCATTTCAGTTGAATAGGAGTGTTTTCTTCAAACTTTACAATTCTCTGATCACAACTAAACAGTGTATTGATACTCTCTCTCAACTCTCTCACTTTACAATTCACTTTGATAAAAGGGATGTCTATATTCATTTCTCTTTTCACTGACTCTATTGCTTCAGGTATCTTGTCAAGAGGATTGGGTAGAGATGGGTCTAAGTCTTGGAAGAGTTTTTCCAGTTCACTTTTACGTTTGTTTATCTCTTCTATCTGTTTATTGATTTCATTTCTTCTCTTGTTCATCCTTTGGTTAGCTTCATCCCAGATACCTTCCAATTCCCCGATAATCAAGTGAGCCTTGTCTTCAATTAGCTCTTTCATTTCTTCACTGACTCTTCTCACGAGTGACTTCTTGCTATCAATCACTTCTCTCAGTGTATTCATTCTGTCCTGTAGCTTGTTAGGGACTGGCATCAAGTTAACAGGTCCACAGACAGGATTCTCGTTGATTGATGCAGTAGCCATTTCTTAGTTTACAAAGCAATCACTATAGTACTGATATTATATTTAGAAAGTGGCTTATGCATATTGACCACATAATTAATACACACTGTATAGTGTATCCGCTAGGTATTATGAAAGTGGCTAAGTAAGATACTAAGACGTGGATAATGTCACCAATTTATGAGGTCCGAAAATTTATTGTCTTATCCATTGTTAATGAGAAACATATTTCAGATCCACTTGAGAGCCACCTGAGCATGCTGGCAGGTACTGTGATAGTTCATTATCATTATTTCGTGATTTATCAGCCCTAAATGCGAAAACCTAAGGAATTGAATCTCCCAAAGTGGTTAACCTGTCATTTCTGAGCCACATGGTAAAGCCTAATATATCTATGACAAATCTTATTAAAATGAGCGAAACTAATAATAATGTCTGAAGTGAGGTATTCCAAAACAAATTTTTGCTCGGACAAATTTCGGCGTTACTGAGACCAATTAGCTTTATTAGTACTTGTTGGTGGCTTATATAAGCACCACAAATACTGGAGTTGTCAATTATAGGCATGGAGGGCTATGCCCAACCTCGAATTCTTGTTTCCCTTCCGAAGTAAGATTAAAAGAGGCGGTCCCAGGGTATGGCAAACATGAGACCAGAAGTAAAACTTTCTAACTTCCGGAAAACCTTGGCGGCGGAATTCCAGATTCCAGGCCTAAGGGGACCAAACCCCCAGAATGTGTAGTTTACACCTATGGTGGTAGTCCGTGGATCTGGATAACGCAAGACGGAATGCGCTTGCTAATTCCGCATGCGGATATGACTTTATATTATAAGAATTTCTACTAGAGTTGTATAATAAACAACAAACATCACTATAACTGCCTAAGCTAATTAAATCCCTATAAATTCCTGGTGTCCTTGTTCCTCTTGATAGCACTACGTACGTTAGCAGCAGCTGTTGTAGTGACGACATAAGCTCCACCGGAGATTTTCTTACTACAGTGCTTACAAGCCCATATACCAACCGCCATCCTACGGAGAGAGGTTTTACCACAGAAAGGACATTGGTACTTAGCGTGTTGTGATATTTCTATCTTCTTTACCATCTTACGTAGAGATGATCCATATCTGGTTCTGTATTTGCCTACCACGCCTACTTTCTTCGTACGCTTTGCCATTATAATAAGCTAGTAATATAGGTAGTGTAAGACTGTAAGTACGAGAATTCGGATAAGACGTTACACCCTCAGGAAACAAATATAAGTACGTCTATCCGAGTTATACAAGATAAATAGTATAGTTTTGTATAGGTAAGGGCCCGAAGAAACCAATGGAAAGTGGGGCAGCTCAGCAAATGAGATGAACCAGTCAGCTCTTATATAACCTGACCCTACCCGATGTGTCGACCAGTTCCTTCTCTGCTCAACAGCCCCTATTCTATAGAAGTACCTTCTCATTAATGGACAAGGCCACCTCAGCCAAGCCCACACCAGAGTTGGAAAGTTTCGGTCACAAATTGTTTCCGTAATTTTTATGACTCACACCTATCACGATTTCGCGTCTGCACTTACAACCCAATCGCAATCCTTTGTCTTTTGATAGAAAACTAATACTAAATCGTAAACCCCTTGATTTTTCGTGAGATTGTTATGAATCTCATGATTTTGAAAATTCCCAGATTGAGACTTGAGAGCCCTGAATTCTCGCGAGCTCTATTCAGTTTTGGGTGCGGGCCATGTTCGGGTTAAGATACAGATTGAGATTCGGCTCATTTTGGTTCTAAAAAAGAGAGCCCGATTCCAACTCTGGCGTACACAGCCCTGATTATAGGAAGAATTAAGAGGATCAGGATGTCAATCCTTCCATAATCTTTCTAGACCTTTTGGATAGGTTTTAAGCGGAGGGGACGAAAAATGGACAATGTATACAGTGCTCATGCGGTCGGTTGTGTACAGTGTTCTCCCTAACTTTCGGTGAGGCACATCTGACGGTGGGCGTCGTAAAAATTCCGGATAACTGAAGAAAACTTTAACTTAGACTAACGGGTTGCATACATGTCAACCGTCCCGTCTTTTGGGCCAAATTTGGAGGTAGTCCCGCGTTCCGCTTTTAGCTGGACAATCATTCCGGGAAAAACCTTTTTCACCTGTGGACCCCTATACCAATTTTAGCACATTCTATGGACCCCTCCCTTAATAATTTATTAGAGAGGGTAAAATGGAAGTGAGGTTGTCCAAATACGTCAAACTCACTTAGGTAATTGAAATGATTATTCTCAATCAGAAAATAGTAGTAATCATAATTCAAGCATGCTTGGCAACTGCGTAGACCCCAAGTGAGCAGAATTTGTTGGCCAAACCAACAGACCAACCAAGTCACAATAAAACCAGCATTTCAAAAAATATAAATTCTTTTGGCAAATCTGCAGCATGAATAATCACCTCCATGTCAGGAGACTATCTAGAAAAATGAAAAATTTTTATTTTGATAGTAAATATTTTAGAGATGGATGCTTGAACACTGTAATGTTTCAAGTCTTGAAGTCAATTATAGATTTCCATTTCACTTTATGAAAGTGGCCAATTGGTTTATCTTAAATCGGGGTCTATGTAACTGTCCCTTTTTGGCTGAACGACCAGCTTTTTAGAACGTGTTGAGGGCAATGAGGCTAATGTCCCGCCGAAACTTGCTCAAAGCCTTTTAAAGTAACAATTGCACTGATTTATCATATGATTAATCATATTTTCACACCTTTGGCATATATTTAAATACAATCTTATAAACTTAGTTTTAACTGCTTGACATGGCCGATCCCCGCCGCCTGGGTAATTGGGTATAGAGATTCCAATTATAATATTTTCAAATCTCAATCTAGATGATTTGTCATATGACTACTCTTATTTTCACACCGTTATGCATCTATATCAAAATTATGCGAGAGATTTCGTTCCAACTACTTGTTGGAGTAATTGAGTATGTAAATTCTAATTATGATATTTTCAAATCTACAGGTAAACCTCCAAGAAACGGCATCATCGGGGAATTATTTTGTGCTATATCTCGAAGGTTGCCCGTATACACGCTTGATATACTTTTTTAAGGTCGAATTATCAGATGTCAACAACAATAAGTATTATTAATGGTTATTGAATACAAATTAACTATTTGATTACTTTATATTAATAAACAACAAAGTTTACATGTGATTAATTCAGAAGCGTGAAAATCGGATTCTGCATATTTAGTCAAGTTTTATTCAATTATGTTTACTTTCTTGATTACACGATAAATCATAAGTACAGTGGAACCCCGGAAATACGGTCACCCACGGGACCGAGAAAAATGGTCGTAATTTCGGGGTGGCCGTAATTGTGAAACTTTTTGAAAGAAACCATATTCTATTAATATTTACCATACTATAATAATTATAACATGCTAATACATAATTATTAGTTAAAATATACATCTAACTTTGATTGTTTGCTAGCTGAAAAACATGCAGAAATGGCCTTTTCGTTAACTCTATCTTCAATAGAAGATATCAAAGTGAGGTCATCAGTCATTGGCTTATCTTTCAAGAATACTTTGAGATTCGTAAGTCAGGATAAAGCATCGCTGAAACCAAATTTTTCGGTCCCTGGGTGCTCAATTGTTTCACCTTCGTCAGAGAGATATTCCTGTGTTACATTTTCTTGTAAATTTTCCAGAATACGCGATTCCCATTCTCCTTCTAAATTGTCATTAACTTGAATTTCACTATCCATGTTGACGTATGATTGAGGATCAACAATAGCATTATCACAAATGTTGTGCTCCGAGGAAATGTTGAGCAATTTCGTTAGTGTTTGAATTTCTTCATCTTCGTTATTTGCTGCGTCATCTTCGAAATTCAAATTTATTCCACATTTTGAAAAACATTTCTGTACTGTACTAGGACGTATTTCCTTTACTGCAGCTACTATCCAGTGGCAAGCATCTAGGATGTTAATGCTTTTTGCTACTGTTTCATCTTCACAACCATTATTGATCTGGCTTAGCACACGACGGAGAAGACGTTTTCTGTAAAGCAACTTCATACACTGGATAATATCTTGATCGAGTGGGTGTAGAACAGAAGTGGTATTTGCTGGTAAGAATACTAATTTTATGTTGGTTAAAGAAGCTCCTCTTGGGTGACATGGTGTATTATCTAAAAACACTAGGATATGCCGATTTTGATTACGCATTTTGGCGTCAAAAGCATTTAGTCACTCATTGTATAGTGCGCTAGTCATCCAAACTTTCTTATTTGCACGATATGTTACGGGTAAATGAAAGGACGGAATGTTCTTAAAACATCTGGGATTTAGAGAGTGTCCAATAATCAATGTCTGCTCAAAGTCTCCCAACGCATTAACACAAAGTAAGCAAGTCACTCGATCTTTCGAGCGTTTTCCTCCAGTACATCCTTTAGTCCGCTCATGCATAGTCTTGTCTGGAAGGGCACGGAATAATATGCCCGTCTCGTCCATGTTGAATATATCGTGCAATTGATAACCTGTAATTAAAGATGGCAATTTCTCCTTCGATTCTATCACTGTAGTATCATCTACTGATCCCCGTTCTCCACTTATTTTCCACACACTTAATTATGACGTTTATAAAACGATTTAGCCAGCCGTTTGAAGCTTTAAACTCGTCAACCCCTAAAGTTGCTGAGAATTCTAAAGCTTTTTCTTGAATCAAGGGCCCGGAGAGGGGTATGTTTTTTGAACGAGCAGATTGAAACCAATCCCACATAGCAGTGTCAAGTACATTAAATTCGTTGGAATAGCAATGCCGCTTTCTGTTTCCTCTTTGATTTTCCTCATAAGCGGCCAAATACTCTGTTTTTCGTTTGAGTATGGAAAAACTTGGGTTTTTCCTATATTAAATCTTACTGCCAATTGCCGATGCGATTGTCCAGAAGAATTATGAATTAACTCCACTTTTCGTTTGAGATCCAGCTCATTGCGTTTGCTCGATGCCATTAATAACGTATGAATTACTGTCTCATTATCTGCTTTGCATTTGTATGTATACACTCCAATGTATTGTTATTTAATTGTCCAGAAATTGTTTTCGTTTTCAAACATCCAATAGTGATTCCTATTGTTAAGATTGGCCGTAATTCTGAGGTTAAAGTAGGGTTTTGTTCTAAAAGTATGGCCGTAATTCGGAATAGCGGAGTGGCCGGAATTCTGAAATAAATTAATGTTAATGTCTATAGTATATTAAACGGGACTTTAAACAGTGGCCGGCATATCGAGGTGGCCGCTATTCTGGGGTGGCCGTTAAGCGGGGTCCCACTGTACATAGTTATGCGTCAAACTCCGACCCTAATAGCTTAAAGTAGAGTAATTTTGAATTTTCGTATTCCTTTCCATTACGAGTGTAAAACTCAGACAGTAATCGGTTAAGTGTTACGTTGATGTAATATTATTTTTCTTTCAACCATAGATGTACTGAGAACGTCTTGTCCAAGGGATAGCTACTAATATAGGATTGATATCAAAATATGAATTTCTTTCTTAAATATTATATTAATTAATGTAAATAATAATTTTGTGTAGATAACTATTAGCTTAAGAGTACAGCCTTGATATTACCACACTTTGGTCATCACGCGTAACTCCACTGTAATTATTACAAATAACTGTGGAAACATCTACTGCATTTTATGACACAAGAGGTTTCCTGAGAGGATTAGGGAAATGTGTTTTATAACCGGTTTTTCCTCTGATACGAAACCATATCACAACTAACATTGTACCAAATCCGCAGATAAAGTAAAGCATGAGAGCAAAGACCAACCCAAAAAAAGTAAATAAAAGAGCTAGAATTGAGAAACCTTCAAAAATATGAATTGGAATATAATTCTTTTGAAGAGTACAGAAGGAGTTGTAATTGATCTTCTCTTCAGTGATGAGTTGTAACAAAAATTGGGTTCCAATTTCAACAGTGTCTATTAGGAATGAAATCAGAATGAAGAAGCATCCTAACCATATAACTAAAAATATCATCTTCAACTGTTTATTCCTTTGTTTGAACATCTTCAATAATCTAGGATTATTCTTACTGATCTCTAAATCAACAATTGTCCAGTTTAATACCATCCTGAGTCTTCTAGATTGTTGTATTGCTATCGCTAACACAATTATCGATACAATCCAATGGATAATTCTCACAATCAAAGTTAAGGCGCATACTAGTGTTGAGAGATGAGTTACTATTATGACTAAAATAATGAGAGTAATGAAGTAGGGAATTCTGTTGTGTTTAATCCAACTCTTTCTAGAGTATCTTGCTGTGAGATAATTACAAAGACAAGCAATTAATGTTAAACTGAAAAGGAATACGCTATATGCCATAAAGTATATGTTTGAGTAAACTAGGGAATTCGAGAAAATACTGTACTCATCCTTGAAACAATTATTATAAGTTAAATTAGACAATGAAGTATTTCCAGAATGAATAAATTGAATTTTCCTCTTACAAATCAAACCAATACTCACGTTCAGATAAACAAATGCAGTAGAAGACATTGTGACTGCAAGCCATTCAAGAATGTTGATGTTGAATAAGAATATACTCTTAACATAATCCGTCTTTGCCTTATAAACTTCTTGTTGTTGATAATGGTCATGAGATTCTTGAAAGCTTCTCAATGCAGATTTGTAGTATGCTCTCCTACTTATAACATCTTGTAGCAGAAACACAAACCAGAAAATGAATACAAGAGTGAAAACTGGAAAAACAATTCCAAAGAAGATTGGGCAAATTAACTGTATTTGAACCATCAGTTTAATTACTCGATTAACAAATCAAAATTTATACTTTTACTGAAATCATGTATAGTAGTAGCAAAAGGTATTAACTGAAAATACATAATGTAATCAATTATGAATAATTTACTATTACCATTATAATGTAGGGTATATATCCAATGGGATCTGCTTATGTAAGACATTTTTCTTAGAAAAAGGAGTTGTTAATATTAACTTCTGTTATTAAGGATCCTAACAAAATAAGGAGTTGATTTTACTAACTCATTTATATAATCAAGAGTTAAAACATTATCCCTGATGCATTGCAGTTACGGTGGAAGCAAAATAAATTATTTTCATTTCCCTGGATGATTCCCAATTCTTGGAACATAAAATGTACCAACGTTTCATACCGAGTCCAGGCCCGATTTGGCTTGTCGACTCATTCAACTCATTCAAGAAAATGAGCTGATTTTGCCAAATCAAAATGAGTTAAATCACACGAATTACTATATGCAATGGAGGTCACATAATCATGAATATTTGCGGCTTGTTGTGAATTATGTGTAAACTCGATTATCCGAACTGTTTTACCAGATCCCGGAGTTTACGGAAAATCAAGGTTGCTAAATCACGACTATCCGTCTCAAGATTAAAGCGGCTTCTAGTATAGTGTATTTGATCAATGCAGAAAGTTATAATTATATATACTATTTACTTCAGGAAACATGTAATGGAATGGAACAGTTTTAAATATCACGGTGAAGTACTCTTTGAAATATTGGATTCTTTATTCGGCCAGTATTGTTCCAAGGCCTTTTCTATCCAGTATGATCCTGATTCAAGCAACAGCGACTATACTCTTAGATGTTTGACATCAAAGAATTTTACAGATCACCTAGGGTATCTACAGCATTGGTTTCGTAGTAGAAGAGATGATGACAGAGGACTAAACTATTATTAAATTTGCGAGCTACAAAATCCATCTATAAAGCACCGTTGTGAACAGTGCGGTGTTACTGAAGATTGTATACATGAATTTTGTCTGAAATAGTTATCTTTTACATTTCATCACAAAGGTTTACTCTTCAGCGATGAAAGCCTATTTATTACATTTAAGTGTCGCCAAGAATAAGTTTAGGGATACTAAATCTAAAATAGAATTTGAGGATCCAAAAGAATTCATCAAAACAACAAATATTAAAACAAATTTGGCTAAAAATGACCAAAATTTCGCAGCAGGACTCCTTAAGCTAAGAAATTGTTCTCCCCCAAATAGAACCCTACATGGTTGACGTATATCAAAATGATAATTTGGAAAAGAGAAAAACTAACTGTATACTTGAATGAGAACTGTTGATTTACATTACAAAATGTACATGCTTTAGCAGTTTAGGTTATTGGGCTCACACAATCAGTAAGTTTATCGCAACCAAAATCCATGTACAAATCTACTAAACCCCTGTCCTGTACAGAACAACGAAAAATAGTAATCCTCGCACGATGGGCATAATATATATGCGCACATATGTGAAGTTCTGCTGTTCACTGTTCAACGGAAATTACCCAAAGTGAGACAGGTATATCATTTCGAGTGGATAATGTTCTAATTTCTCTGTACTAAGACGCTTAGAATAAACCGTCCCAACTGTCACTCAAATGATTTATCAAATTTCGTTGACTCTCCAATTCGGGCTATCAAACTATGGTTATCTTTAAAACTATTCAGTATTTTGTTATAAAATGTATTATAGTTGAATAGGAAGTTGTATATGGGGAGTGTATTGCACATAGTGACACAATTCTAAAATTTCTGGTTTTGAGTTTTGTGGTTATCACCAGAAGCGTGGCTAGCTTTTCCTCTTTTGGGGTTGCTAGCAACCCCAATAAGATAGAGATTGCGTATATCCCCAATAATCCAGGGGTTGCCGGCAGTAGCTCCGGGGTTGCCAGCAACCATCTAGCTACGCCTATGGTTGTCACACTTTTTCATACGTATATATGTGGTGCATTGCTAAAATTCATAAACACCTGAAGTTAGACAGGCAATATATATATGTACTACCATTGAAGGGGAATTTGTACATGGGAGTCTATTGGCCCATTTGGCTTATCCATAGCATTCTATATACTAAGGCAATGAGTCCATTGGAATATTAGACCAGAAACAGAGATATATTGCAATCAATGTATAAAGGGAATCTTAATATTCCTATAGTATCAAATGGTACACTGTAGGCAGACTAAATGTATTAGTGGCAATAAACTATACACACAATCCCACAACCATCCAGAGATCCCTGGATTTGACCTATGGCCCAGATGAAAATTGGATATTTGGGGCTTTTTTTTCTCATAAAAGAGGGAAAAATCATATTTTTTGTATAGAAAATTTGAAATCCAGGGAAGTTTTAGAAAATCCAGGGATTTCGAGACAGTATCCAGGGAAACAGTTATAAGGGATTGGTAAGTATGCACAACCTATGTAACTATAGCATAGACTCCAACCTATTACTCTCCATATTCTGGTCATTACACCGTTTTTACGGTTTGTTGCAAATTATAGACAAGTAATGATAATATTTTCTATGAATAATATGAACCTAACATAATATTGGGTTGATAATTCGAATTATAAAATACGAGCTAAAGGCTCGTCGCTTCGCGATAAACTCGGCGCATTGCGCCTCGAGGTATCCATTATTCTCCAAATTTACGGCCCTTTTGAATATATTTAGAAAATGTAATTCACAAATATACGTATATGGCAAATATATTATTGAATTATTTTGTAAGATCAACCCCTTTGTAACTGTTGAGAGCAAGTATCTACGTAAACTTTGAGATTTTGCTAATTTATTTACTTTATATTCATAAAAACAACAATAAATTTACATGTGAGAAACTTCAAAATGCGAAATTCGGATTCAACTTATTGTGTTACCCCTGTGTAGCCGTTTAGAGCAAGCCTATTCATAAAACAACAATATATTTACATATCAACGGACAAACAAACAGACAAACAACAATTGAGATTTAATAATATAGATGTTGTTTACAATACCATATTCGGACTCAGCATACTCGATTACCCGAGTATAGTCGTTGAAAGTATGATTCTACCTCAATTTTGAAATTTGTTTACTTTATATTCATAAAAACAATAATATATTACATTTGAGAAACTTGAAAATGCGAAATTCGGATTCGGCGTACTTAGTTATCCCTAGGTAGCTGTTTAGAGCAAGCCTGTACGAATATGGATGAAACTATAGAGTAACAAAGTCTATCCAATTTTCAAAAATATAATTTTGTCCATTAAAAATATAAGAACAGCCAGAAGTCCAAACTACAGTCATAATATTTCTTGATTCAATGTAAATATATTCAAAAGAATAGATAAACCTGAGCTACCTATATAACATGATATCCCAAGGGGGGCAGGCTCCTTGCCCCCCTTCCGCTTCTGCTACATTATGTACAAATACTGAAGAATTAATGAATGAATCTTTATTCTTAGCAAACATATTTTACTACATACTTATTTAACAACAACGTAGGGACCGTTCAATCGTTCCTCAACACTACTAAGGGAGGGGGTGGTATTCAAAGTGTGACAGGTAGGGGAGGGGGGGTGTCAAAATTTAGGTAATTGTGCGTTACGTAACGTTTGAACAGACCTATATGTTGCTACGATTAAACCCCTAATTAACTATCAAATGTGGTGACGATAATTCATTCCATTTAGTAGTCTTACAAGAATAATTCGAATATATAAAATTTCGTAATACAAGATATTGCTACAAATGATGGTCGAACCAGAATTAGGCTGGTAACTTGGGTGTATGTACACGATGCAAGTATCATTCAAGAGGGACGATTATTCAATTGTTTCGATTATTCGAGGGGGCTACATTCAATTCAAGGGAAAAATAAGTTATTTTAGTTATGCACTGCCTTAAAAAACAACTCAGATAATTATGACAAAATTAACTGGAGACAATATAATCAGTATTTGCTATAGTTATATTATTATGGATAGAATTCTCTGATTAATCGGGTGCTCTTTGAGAGATCTAGATTGTATATTGAAAACAACTTCAGTAATATTATACCCTAGAAAAATAATTTCTCAAAAAATGGATGTAAGCAAAATTTCAATGGCTAGACAGTTAACTGGTATACGACTATCAAATATATGTATAACTTTCTTTATGATGACATCAGTAAATCACATTTTCTAAATTGTGGGATGTCAAGTTATGAGAGGGCGACATAAACTCATAAAGGAATGTTTCAGAAATAATTTATAATAGAGAAAATATTTCAGCCGTTTGGGTTTTCACGCCCGATGGAAGAATAATTAGTCAATATCTTAACCTCCCCTACTCACAAGTCACAATGTTCTCGGTCTAGCTCCAGAGTTGTAGTTATGGTTGTTCTTGTTGTTCACAAGAGTATCTCGACCGCTCAGCTGTTGTCCCTGAGGCTCCATGTGTTGTAAAAGATTCTTATGGAGACCTCACCTACTCACATTTGGGACCAAAATTTTCAGTCTACAAACAAATATTAAAAACCAAATTTCGTACAGTACCATTTAGTGATATTTATATAATCATAAATTATAAATTTCATTTCCTGGGGAAAAAAAAAATATTTAGTGATATATTTCTGGATACTTTTCGGTGTAATATAGGGGGTTTAGGTTCCTATCCAACTGGCCTGGGCCGGTGCCCCAAGATAACTAATTGCCCACTGATCAGCAGTCGTATTCAATAAGGGTTTAAGCACAAAGTTCAAACTTAAGTACAAACTTTTACTGTGGTGATTAATTAACATTTATTAATGACACGAATTGCTTGAAAATAGGTAAGCATCATTAATTGCATCACTCTCGCATAACAGGCCCATCTTAGCGGTATATTTATTTGGTTCTCAATCCTTTTACAGTCTCGAAAATAAGCTAATATTGTGACCCAGTATTGAAATAATTGCTAAATATTTTACATCATATAATTGTAAAATATTGATTTCATATATGTGGTCGATTAGGTCGAATTATTTTATGTAGGAATTACTGGGAAACCTTGATTAGTCTGAATACAAGTCTTAAATAGGCACGAAGACTTGGGACAGCAATTCGCGTGTCAATCGCGCTCATTTCCGCTTTGCACCAATACTCGCTACGCTCGTTCGCGCGTTTAATAATTAAGGAAGTAAGGGGGTTAGGCAGATTGACCAAATTCTTATCTAGCAATACCAACTGTCTAACTTATTGGGTTTTCAAAGAAATAGTTATAGAGTAGAGTTCGTCTATTAGCAATTGCCTTATTAACAAGATTCGCTTATTAGCAAGTTTTTTAGGGTCACAATGGCCCAAATTGCATTTATTATGTTCCCTTATTAGCAAGTTCGCCTATAAGCAAGTTTCCTCATAAAAACACGACTTGCTAATAACTTAATAAGAGAACTTTTAGTTCGTTTATTAGCTTCGAACTCTTTACGATACACACACACACGTGTACTACAATATCCTTATACATATTATATTATCACATACACGTATGTACGTGTACATACAACAATAATATTTATCAATTGATGGAGTTGCTCTATTAGCAAGTTCGCATATTAACAAGTTTTTCTCATGCAAAACCCGACTTGCTAATAAGCGAACTCCACTGTACAATGAACTGTTCCCAAATCATCCTAACTAACGCTCACCCTGATCCTACAAACGTTTCTAAAAGTTAGTTTTGAAAACGTAACTTTGCATAATAGGTTACGTAATTATTGATAATAATCCACTATGGAAAGTTGGAAACAACAGATAGAATCAGTTCTATCAGTGATCAACCGTAAATTGTCTCTTCTATTAAAGATAAAAAGTATTTACCAACTGAAACAAGGAAAACATTTCATTACACACAATTGTTTTGACCATATTATATTCAATAACCGCATGGGGTAGTTGCTCGAGCATAGATAAACTGGAAAAACTACAGAGGAGATCAGCTTGAATAATATTAAATATCAAAGATATTGGAGTAAGCTCTAAATCGTTACTGAGAACACTAGATTGCTCTAGGTGTATATAAATCTTTGAATTGGTTACTCCCCAATTATATGAGAGACATGTTCAAGTATAGTCAAGATGTCCAAACTCGCAAGTATATTTCTAGACAAAACAAGCTATAAATCCCCAAACTCAAACTGAAATTATTATTATTATCTTATTTAGGGAATTTTATTAAGAACTTAGTTTGTAAATTTACACATCCATTGTATATATATATTTGTAGTTGTTGTGTACTCGGACCCTGTGTACAATTACCCACGGATACAGGGCCGGATTATCCATAGGACACTAGAGGTACTGTGCCCCAGGCCTACGAAAGTTAGGCACCTAAAAGATATACAGTAGCACTCTGATAAGAAGTACACTTTTTGGAACATAATTAAATAAGTACTATCATAGTATATGTCTTATCCGAATAAGAATAATCAGAGTTGTTTGATTTAAAATATGATTAAAATCACGCTAAAAATCAAAATATGATTTTTTCTTGATTTTTGAAATAAATACATTATGTTTTGTCACTATTAGATCAGTGATCTGTAAGATTCCCATTGAATTATAATATTTAGTACTTGGTGCTATTAGATCTACTGGTGGTAATATCAATCTTATGGACAGTATTCTAGTCTAATTGGGTCACTAAGAGATTAATATTATTGTGCAACAACTGCAGTAACATTATACTTTATCACAATGTTTCAAAAATGGAGTAATAGTTGTTAGTTACATGATGCCTTGCTACGGATAGCCTCAGTAATATCCACATTGAAAGATACATTTTTTCCAGAATTGTGAGAGTATCAAATATTGAGGAGGAGGACTGGAATGTTGTTATTTGAAATGTAACTTAAACTGATAGCTTAAATCATACTTGCTAATAAATTCTTAGACGAAATTAGAGAAGATGTGTATGTCAGGTTTATGGCATATATATGTATTATATTGAAATTATTCTGACTTATTAGATCACAAAATAATTAAGAAAGAGATGATTTACTCGAAGCTCTCCATGCATTTCCGATTCTTTCCTCGGGCAAAATATACAATTCACTAATAGGATCTAGTTCCATAGGTGGACTGTAGTTACAACATATAGGACATTGTTACATGTATTACTTTTTTAACCAAATTTAGTTCCCATGCATATATGTAATATCCCTATTAGAAGAAGACATACACTAGGATAGTAGGTATAATTCTTTGAAGATACTGCTGAATACAGTAAATTTCGGATATTTCGAAATATCTGTCTATAAAGAACTTCAAAATAAGTGAAATTCTGAATCTGCTCAAGTTTTACAAAATAATTCCTTATCTATTCAAGTATTCACAAATATACTCAATATTAGAAAGTCTATTTTAGTGGAAGGATTTTTGTCGTATTAGTGAAAGAATAAGTATTTGTTGTTTGGAATTTTGGCTTGCATTAGTGTCTATGTTGGCCCGGACTTCTTGGCTGCCTTGTGGTTGTTGTGAGGTTACGTGCTTTGAAGCGTTAATGGCAGTGACAGAGGGATATCTATCGAATTAGTTGATAAATTATTTCTCGTCAATTATCCCAGGACATCTCGCCCTAGGGTGAGATATTCCCCTTTGGGACTCTTTTTTTAGTACAATAGTTTAATAGGGCTATATCGGGACAGGGTGTATTTAGGTGCGTGGCAGGCAATGTATAGTACAATTTCAGCAGAGCATTAATGGTTAAAAGTGTTGATCTTTAGACTCGAATTTCTGAGGATCAGTATATTTCAGTACAAAAATGCCCTAAGCATATGGGATGTGAAGAAGTGACTCTCAACCAACTTTCGCGATTATTTGGCCTTGAGAGAAATCTATAATACGTAGAGTATCGGAATAAAATAGATCAATTCGGTATTGAAGGCTCGCGACGCATATTAAAACCAATTTGGGATAATATCTACGATAAAAGGGTCGGAGAGTATTTAATTTAAAATTTGATTTAATTATATTGGGTGAAATAGGGACATTAAATAAGTAACATAGGTCCCGAAGGTACTTGCTATGTGAGTCGGCATAATTGAACGAAATCGCGAGGGTTGGATAATATGTATACGTACATTAGGCCACTAAGATTGAATACATTGTTCCCCACCACAAGTACAGGTTGTATTAGACTATTACCCCTTTTAGTATCACAATACAAACACATGGCACTATGACAATTTGAAACAATGGTAAAACAATTCTTAAGGCGAGTAGCATACAATAATAATAATACGAAATAAATTAGAAGAATTGGAATATACTGTATTTCCTTGAATAAGGGCATCGACGCAGTTTCTTTCGTGAAGATGATACCTTCGACTTTATTCAAGTCTATTTAATAATGTTGTTTTCAAATTCGTGGAGTGCTACACCCGGCGCGTATCCCACAATTGTCAACTACCCATGGGAAAATTACAAAATCCAGGGAAAGTATTGGCTACTTTTGGGAAATTTCTGCTAGATTAGGGAATAATTTTTTTCATTTAAAATTAGAAATCCATAGATTTCGGGATAAAATATTCAGGAAAATAGTTAGAAGATGTTGCAAAAGATTTAAGTATGATAGTCATGGCTTTTCGGTAGTTCAGGTTAAGCGGGTTCCATTGTAATATACTTATTAGACAGATTTCAATTCATACTAAGAAATAATAAATTACCTTCTCATCAAATCAACAAAATACACAATAAAAATATTTCAAAACTTTAGCAAGAAGATGCATGAAATCTAAAGGTAATAGGATATATACATAATACACACTAAATAGCTATAAATATTTATAGCAAATGTTTGGGGATAAAACAAATCTAAAATTGTTAGAAAAGAAGAACTACGAGTAAACACACATATTAACACACATCTAAAGAGGAAGAGCACTAGTATGACCATTCCAAATACTACGGGCTTGGTGGATTCAAATAGACTGGGATCATTAAGCTTCCTGATAGGTAAAATGTGAGCGCATCATAATCCACTCCTCCAACCCAAAAGTCAGCAGACCATTCTTGATTTTTATCAAATTCAATAGCAGACAATGGTCCTGTGGCTCTGTTGATTGCTACCAGGTGGTTTGCTTTGTCTTCTTCCTTTGGACCATTTAATGGTACATGATAAAAACACTGACGGCTACCAGCTATACCTCCAGCTGCAATCAATGCTACAACGTTTAAGTATCTAGTACAGAGATAGGACAATTTATTCTTAACAGCAGGATCCGGGATATTGACCATTAGTGCAATACAAATCAACTTTGATTCAGGATAATATTTTAGGAAAGTAGGAATTAATTGTACTAATGGATCGTTAGGATGGTTTGCAATAATCGGATTGATCTCTTTCATTATTGCTTCTCCCCTTTTCTCGTATTTATTAAGAAGATCAGCGAGGCATTGCCCTGTGCCAGTTTTCGAATTAATCCGATTAGTATTAGCTAATAGCCCATTATTTACATAAAATGGATTAGCCCAATCAAGATATCCACCACTCTTAGGCATGCGATCGTTTGCAGCTTCAGGATATTTACCAAAGTTTTGACTAACGGTTAAACAAGCCGTTTCGTAATCCACAACGTTCATATTCTCATCGTATAATAGATTCGCCCTTGAGATAGTGAAACTTTTCGTGTCGAATCCAACATTGATTGGATCTATTCCAATTTGCCTAGTTAGAGCATAATTTAATTGGCTAAATTTGGGGTAAGATTTCACGTCATTCGTGGTCATAGAATCAAAACGGAAATCAGTCGGGTTTTTAATGAAATCATCTCTAATTGCCAGTTGTAGCTCTTCAAAATTTAAGTTATGTAACTCTTCTGCAGTCAAATATGAAGGAGGAACTAAATTAGCAGAAGTTACCTTTACGCCCTTATAGAAGTTCTCGGGGATAAAGTCTCTTGTAAAAGGCTTGTCACCTTGTTTGAGTGTATTTTGTGTGTGAAATTCATCCGTGAAATCAGGATCATTATTGTATTCGAACATGAATTGATTACCATTAAACCCTCTGGTTTCAAATGTTGGATCGTTGTCGGTTGCCATACTGTATATAACGTATCCGTCGTACTCAACATTAAGATAAAATTTGTCTCTAATGGGTTTGGAAGGTTTTGCTGCTTTAGCTTTAGGTTTTGCTTTAGCTTTAGGTTTTGCTTTAGCGGTAATAGTAGTACCAGAAGCAGGAGTTGGAAGTGGAATACCGTTTGAAAATCCTAGATAGAGCACCCTAATACTAGTTATAATCTTTTCGAGTATATATGAAACACGATCAACAATGGCTTTTTGTTTATTAGCATCCTTGACCCAAGTCCCTACACAATCTTTTAAGCTGTCAAAGAATGCCTGATTCAGCTTCAGGCTTTGATTATATAGGTTTTTCAATGTTAAAATAACATCAAAGAACTTCTCAAGAGGTGTGGTAATAAGTGGTTCATCGGTATTAGGAACGAATGGGAATCCTGCTGTTTCATCTACGCCTACTTTGTTTAGTTGGAAATAACTTAAAATTTCGCCTAATGGATATATTAGGATGGACATTATAGGATAGAATTTTATGTTATTATATCGTTCACTTATATCGTAGGTAGCGTTCAGTTCATCAGGCACTGAGATGATAACTCCTTCAAGTATTTTGAGTAATAGATGATATGATGTATTGGTCATATCAACAATTACTTGTGTGATAGGATGGTAGCCGCCAGCATCAGGTCGTGGATTTGAAGGCCGGGAAAAATTTGCCGAAATTTTATTCTCGTTTTCCACTTGCAATGTTTCATCCATTAACATCAAATAATTTGTTATCATCATTAAAAACCTTCCCCAGTGTGATGGCTGAATAGATTTCAACGTAATAAAGATGGGTGAATCAAATGGAAGCTTAATATCCTCAATCTCTCGAAATTCCTCAATTAACTGTATTAATTCCAGAATATTAGGAAGCAATTTTGTCAAATCGTCCAGGTCTGATAAGATAGCATTGGATAGCTTGATAATTTCATTTCGTAACTGATTCTCAGGAGTTCCATCAACTAAAGCGAAATTTGAAATCCACACCAAAATGTCACTTATAATAGTAGTAAATAGTTTTCCACCTTTAGCACCTTCGCCTTCTGTTTGAATGATGTCTATATCTTCTAGGACCTTAGGCAGGGATGTATAAGTTTGGCTCATATTTGTCATTAGCGGATTGATTAGAAACATTGAATCACCGATTTGTGCATGGACATAACGAAATCCGTCAGCGAGGGCATCATACAGCTGTGCAATACTATAGTATTGAAATCCGTCGACATCAGTAGCTGGAGTCAATGGTATTTCTGGTATTATATCAGCAGTTGTTTTTGAATCAGGGTAAGGTTCCTCATTCTTTGCAAACATGAATAATGATTGAAGGTTTAGTCTTATTAAATCTGATTTCGCATCCCTTACACCTATTTCAGATGGAAAGCTAACTTTCTGTAAGTTTGGCATGCCACCAATTGAAATTAGCATATCTATGGCCATGCTCATGTGTTGCATCTCTTGAATACAGATTATCATGAATTGGTTCTTATATTCTCGCCTTAGTTCAGATAAATATGGTGACATATCCTTGAGGGCTCCGGGCTCATTGTTAACTTCATCCGAGTTATTTATAACGCTAAAACATGCAAAAAGGTATTCAAACATGACAGTCATCTCTAATTCTACAGCAGTTTGTAAGCCTTCCTTTAATGTACTGATATTCTGGATAGTTGTTAAGTCTTTAGCTTTTTTAATAGGAAGTTTGAATGTGAAGGATTGTGTACTAGCCAATCTCTTAACAATATCTGGCATTACTCCAGATTTATTTTCATCAATCTTATGGAATACTTTAGAATAGAGAAACGCATCTTGGTCTAATTTACCCGCAAATTCTGAGCCTAGAAAATGAATTTATGATACAAATTGCTGTGTACAGTAGAACCTCTATAAGAGGGGGAGGTCGGGTCGGCGAATCTCCAGATAACCCCTCATTCCCCATTTATAATCTCAAATGTAAATGTCCTCGAACGAGACATATTTGAGTCAAAGGTAAAGCCACTTCATCTAACGACTGGCATTTCAACAAAATTTGATTATTATAATATGCCCAAAGGTGTTGGTTGAATATGAACATTTGTAAGAAATTTTTTCTGAGAAACCCAAAAATTTCAATTCATCATAGCGATAAATACGTAAATATGTGTTTCATCACAAATTTAGAACAAAAATTGATTATCCCAGAAAATTTTCGTAGAATTCCCCGCTTATAGAGGTTCGTTTCTATGTAAATAAATGAAGGTAGACCAAAATTGCACCGCTTATCGAGGTTCCCCATTATAGAGACCCCACATATAGAGGTTGCACTGTATTTGTTATTTAATTCATATAAATAAACTTATTTCGACATAATCAATTATTACAATTAATTATTTAATAAACCATTGCATCAAACAGTCAGTGTTGCCTTTGCTGGCCTACAAAAATGCGATACCCTCCCTCCAAAAGTGAATTTTTCGACAAAGTAATGTAGATATGATACTCGATATGAAGGTTTTTTTGAGGGGACTCCTCCAAATACAAAAATATTTGAACCCCTTTGGGGAGACCCCCTCTCATTTTCATTTTTGAATCTGCACTTGGGAAGTCTCCCAAAATCTTTATTTTTTTGAAAAGAATATGGGTTTGTAGCTCAATACCATTCAACAAAGGACTTTCTGTCAATGAAAATGTTACTAGAGTAGATAATGGATATAGCGATAATTTCAGGGTGGGGCCTCTGAGTCATGCTTCTACCCAATGAATAATGATTAGTCGTTAATATATTAATATATATTTCTAGTATAAGCCATGCTATGTATAAGCCTAAAGGCGCCAAAACATGATTACTCATATGAAAAATCTGTGAATTTCTCAATGCGGACCTACCTGTGCTGTGACGGCATGTTGAACGCTAATCTCTAGCATGCTTTTGAATATCACACATTTTGAATATTGCGTTACAAACCCATATTATTCTCAAAAATATTTGAAGAGATTTCACCTCAAATTACTTAAATAAAATGAATATAGTTAAAAAGATATGTTTGGAGGAGGCCCACCAAATTTGGAGAGACTTCCCCAAATGTTTTGAAAGACTTTTGTATTTGGACGGTTCCCCCCAAATTTAGGGTCCCCCGCCAAATGAAACTCTACGTACAGGTATAACTAAAGGCATTGAAAATATAATTATTACTATTATCCTTGTAAGAGAAATATTTCTCTGCACTTTGTGCCTAGAATTAATTGAGGATTGTGAACATCGCAAAATCTATGAATGAATTCGCAACAAATATAAACATAACAACCTTGATTTCACCATATGAATATACTTCTGTGATATATTTTAACAACTTTTATCGAATTTCTTTGAATTTAAATGTGCTACGTACATGTTTGTATTTAGACTTCGGAAATGCGAGATTGAATTCAACATAGAATATTTGATACAGAGTTTTAACATACACACAGATACAAATCGGATTTGATAATCTAAATAGCTTTAAAGGTACAAATTACGTTATTCCGATGAGATAATTATTTTGAATTAGATATTATTTATTCTTATTAAAGTGTGCATATTCAAATATAAACACTTTAGGGAATAATTAGTTGTTTTCCATAAAACAAATAGAAGAATAATGCATTAAAATGAAGAAAACCTCATAATTCAGAAATAATGGACCCTAAGATGAATCAATGCGAAAATGAAGAAATTATGCATTGAAAATAAGGTACTTGCAACAGTGTGAACAATTATGTATTCTCTTAAACATGAGATAAATAGGATTTGTATTAAGTCGAGTTGATAAATATGAATTCTCTATATTACGAACAGTTTCTCTAGTCCCCTAGTGGTTCAGAATTCGCGACACTGGCATATATTATTCAATATCATTATGAATTATATAAACACATAAATTAGTCAACTCTTCAAAAAGAATTTTCTTGACGATTTTTCAATGAATTAGTAAACTTAATCAGAAATTAATAATTTTATGGCCAATTTTAGTTTAATCTGAATGCAAATAATTACATAATGTTTCCAACTTGTAATATTATTAAAATGCACCTCGAATAAACATAACTATGCTAAATATTCCTAATGAGCTAGTAGAGTGTTGCATGGAACCGTAATTTTAGTTATTTAATCCAGGGCGATATGTATGTAGTGAATGTATGTACAATAGTAAATCAATATGAATACAAGACGAATCCATATGGTCCCTTCAGCGGAGGGTTCGCCAGCCGCATAGTAAACTAAGCTTGCTTGCTATTTTGTAATAAATGCTAAATATCGTATTCTATTGTACAAATATAGAGTCAATTACTCACCTTTCAGTGTCCCAGTGCCTGCTGAAGATGTTGCCATTCTTTCAAACTTGCTGAGAGATATTACGTTAGGATTGTGTTCTGTTAAAATGAAGATATTATTAAATTGTGTTCACGGATTAATTATATATTACTAAACTCGAACCGAAAGTAAATATTAACAACTGAAGAGTTTAATTAACTCAGATTTATGACGTTTTTGTATTGGTAATTATACTAAACTCACTTGAATAGAATTTGTTTGAATATTTCAGAATATTCTACAAATCTGTGTTCTGGATTGAATTAAGTAATAGACTTGACTTGGCTAGTGCTTATATACTTTCCGTGAATTCATAAGGAATATGTTAGTTAATCTATGCTATTGTGAATCTGTATGCACTATCTTTGCATATTGACTCTGTAAGATGAGAATTGGATTATCAAAGATTGTTTACTAACCACTCGCTTAACAATATCTGTCATTACTCCGGATTAATATCATCAATCTTATGGAATATTTAAGAATAGAGAACTATTCTTGAATTTCGCCTTACCTAAATTGATGCGAATACCAATAAATTTACATATGATTAATCCAAAAGTGTAAAAATCGAAAAATTCTGAATTTCAAAATACCTGAGGCATAAAGGGCCCAGATTACTAACCAAAAGCCACGTAAGAGCGGCAGTATTACTACAAAAACCATAAATGGAATTTGGATGGACCATGGAAAATAATAAATTAAAATTTCCACAAAAATTTAACCCCGAGGCACATAGTGCTGAGTATATCCCGTCGTGTAGCCACCAAAAGCATCAAGAAATGTAGTTGTTTAATACTTAAGCTAACCTAAGACCCTAAGCTGTCGCGCAGCGAACTAGCAAGCGAAGCGCGCTAGTATTTATTAATTCATTTTGCGATTTTAGACTTTGCTAAATTCTTGGCACGGGGTGCCGAGTCTCATGCGAACACAAAGTGTTCCCAAGCCGCGCGTGTTCGCATCTTGGAAAAATGAACCAATAATTGTTAACCAATTTGGTAGAAAGTCAACGAATCAACTCTATTCCCTTCAGCAAACATAAAGAGTAACGAATTTAAAGACAATGACATCATACTATTCCAGAATTCTGTACAATCAAAGTTACTTATCAGATTCATACAGCAATACGTGTATTAGCTCCGAACTAATCATGATAGGTACAATGATTATTTAATCATAAATATTTCCCTAATTTACAAAATACAACTCCATATTGTATTTGGTATTTGTAGATTAACTCCTGTGTTAGAGTATTTACTGATGTGCACAGTGTATACTGTTAATAATAATCAATATCATTAAGTCTCCTTTGTTGTTTGTCCAATGAACGTAAGAATGGTGGGAGGCTTCTTCAAATTACTGATTGGTACCATAGATTGCAAAGATTCTCCTAGTATATATTACTTGGTAAAGTTAATAGTATTAATTCATTTACAACTATTTACAGTAGTGCAACGTGTTATAACTTAAAAGTAGAATTTGTGTGGTATTACTATAGAATGAAATTGAAGCCAGTAATGAGGGGACAGGCATATGTAGTTCTGCTGTAAATTCCAAGTAAATAGTATGGGAATTACAGAGTGGGAAATTAGACGCTAAAACGATTACAGAAGACTCTCGCTGATACGAACACTGTTTATACAAATTCCTGATTAGACGAACAGAAAATTCACAAATCAGGGCCCTATAATGGTTATTCAATTGATAAGACTATTTTTGGCTCTCAGTTTGCCTCTGGAGAGAAGTACACGTCAGCAACCGATTTACGAATGCTGATTGTAGTACTTAGCAATTTCTGTATTGAATTACTATAGACCTCATAAATAACAGACTCCCAATATACTGTATTTAGTACGTAATAAATTTGAATTGATCTTCCGCCACTTGCTACTTATTGGGGCGATTTAATTGCAAACACTTTGTGTTTGCAAGCCGCGCAGCGCGAGGAAGCGAAGCGACTTGTAATATATCTATATTTATATACCATATATAGGCTACACTTAATTACGTAATAGTTAAACCATTGTAACAATCAAGTTAGAATCTCAAATATTCTTACTATTTATTTCTAATCATTTCCTGTATTGTCATGATTAGGATAATCCAATCTCTCTTCCAACTTTCTCCAAAATCCGTAAAAGCATAATCTCAGAGACACAGTAACATATGGAATAACAAGCAATCCAAGACAAACAAGGAGGATGAGCAATTCTATAACAGTATAATATTTTGTAAATATATCCAGTTGATGTTGAAATAGCAGTGGAAATGCATCAACTCTAATAACATTGAATAAAATAATACCAATCCAATTGCTAGAAGATAGGATAAACAATACCAGTGAGAATATAAGCAATGCAATCAAGCCAATTGTATACAGGAAGAATCAAGTAATTAATAGGCATGATCCTATCTTGAAATCTGAATAAGCCATTCGGTAATATCGGACGACATTCTTTGAATGGTTTTCATGTATTTTAGCATCCAAATAACGCTGGCATAACGAGTTTGGTAAGATATTTGTTTCCTTTGAGAAACATACGAATTCCTTCACAAAATATATGCAAATAGTGACCAATTGTAAAATGATTGTTTGGTGAACTAAACCAAGAATAAAGATGAAAGATAGCATCACAACTATTCGTTTGAATAATGTACTAAGTTGAAATTTGCATCAGGAAAGAAAGTGTATTGTGGTGATAAATATTCTGTTAATATTCTGATTATTATCAGCATTTATCCAATAAATGATTAGTTAAAGCTGAATATAATGCATTAGATATGTCTAATGATTGTATTCCAACTAGATTTGGAGTGAAAATATGCCTCCAATTCTTTTTAAGATATAAAAATGTAGGATAAACATTGTGAGCTATTCTATAGTACAAATCGTGAATAGAAATGAATTCTTAACCATATTGCCTTTAATATTTCTAAGTTTTAACCTCAACAATTCATAATGAATTGAATGCAATAACTCTTTAGCGTATATTTTCAAGAGAATTCTATCTTTTATGATATGAATAATCAAGTTGATGGACCAAACTAGTGACAATATGAATATACAAAAGAAACAGAAGCCTAGCATCATACAAATGATAACTACTCTATCCATGGAAGAATACTATCATTATTGATAGTAGAATTATTAGCTATGAGGATCGTATTAAAAATTTATAGTTATTTCAATCGTTGGTGTATTTATACTATTAAATATTAAAATCAAAATAGAGGAATCTTTTGTATTCAATCTTGTGTAATACTAATATTAATATTTACAATAGTTTTAGTCCAGCAAATCATTGTAAATGAAGCAATAACTCATCATCGTTAGCATTATACGTAAGGATTGTTTATAAGGTTAAACATGTGAATCTTGATTCTAATCTGTATTGATTTGGTTTTTGATATTTTAATAGTTCTGTTACTAGTTATAGCAGATAGATTTTGTAAACTCGTAGATTTACATAGCCAACATTAATAATGTTAATTCTGTATAATCCAACATATAAAATATGCATAAAAGAGTTGATTTTGTAAAATAGAAATCTCCAAAACATCTTAAAATGTCGATTTTACAATTATATTATTTGAATATATCAATGAATTATTACATAAATAACCTTCCAGGAATCATAAATTAAGCCTAATCGATATATAAATTGAACAAAATTAACTTCCCAGAGATTTTTAGATTTAGAGTATACATTCATATAAACAGATTCATGATTAGTAATTCATAACAGGGTTCAATACCTTGAATTGTGAATTATTCATACATCGATCTTCTGATTAAAACACCAATCCATATATTAATACCATAATATACGAGTATATACCACTAATATTGTAAAACCCAGTTTGCAATATATAGCATTCATTTCTGTATTGAAATAATATCCGTAGTTACAGAATTGAATAAGACATTACTTATATTACATCAACAGTTAAACCTTTAGGAATATGTTATTGAATATTGCACGACAGAAGTTGTAACACGGATAAATTACATAGAAATACTATTATGTAATAGCCATGTGTGCAATAGTATAGTAATATTTAATATTTGAGCATTATTACGGCTATCTTCTTTCAGTGAAAAAGTTCAACTACACCAGAATCCATAAAATATGAAATTGATATAGATTAACCATTGCAATAATTGTGCCACAAATAGTAACCATATAGAATAGTATAATAAGTATAATTATAGATTGAGCCTACAAATCATTGAGAACATTTCATATTAAAAAGGCAAAACGATTTGGAATTCAAATTAAATTCCAAATGGCAACACAAAATATAGTGGCTCCAGATTTAAAGCCTAGACTGGTATACCATTTTATGGAAGGAGAAGGCAAATATGGTGGATACAAAAGAGATTTATTATCACGTGAATTGACGAAAGAGGAAGTTAAAATGTTTTCTTGTCTTGAGTGTGGGGGTTTGTTAAGAGAGTCGCATGTAACAAGTGAAGGCATACAAAAGTGTAAACCTTGTACAGATGTAAACAACAGAAATACAATTCCATTCACTGTGACTGATAACGCGATAGAAGGCTTGGATTCTATTTGTCCATTAAAAACACGAGGTTGTGAATGGGAAGGTAAAATCAGTGAGGTATCATATCATTTAGATATGTGTCAATACGTACTGTTGGATTGTGAATGGAGTTGCGGAGTTGTGATGGAGAGAGCGAATATTGAGACACATTCTAGAGTATGTGAAGAAGTAATGATCGAATGCGAAAGAAATTGCGGAGTTGGGATGTTACGAAAAAGAGATATGAAAATACATACAATAAATTCGTGTCCATTCGCTGTGGTTCCCTGTGTATATGCTAAATACGGCTGTGAGGCAATGGTAGAGCGGAAAGCATTGAAAACACACGTGAATGATAAATCTATAGATCATCTCGAAATGTTACGCAGTGAGAACGAGATGGATAAAGATAAGATATTCGAGTTAGAAGCTAAAACAAATGAAATGAATGCAGTAATGAATCGATTGAAGAACGACGTAGTTAAGCTGAAAGAAGAGAATCAAATCTTGAGGATAGCAGGCTATTACGACCTCAGTAAAGATGTACTCATGAAAATGATTGTGTCTTCTTATAAAGGAGATTATGTATTAGTGTTTGATAGTGTCAGCAAGAAGATAGAAGATTGTGAAAAACATGATCGTGACTATGCAATGAAGGGACCGCCTTTCTACGTAGGTTTATACAAATTCCACGCTATGGTAGTGTTCAACGACAAGAATGCTAACTTTATCGGTGTGTATCTGTACTTGATGCGAGGGGATTCTGACGATAAGGTACCCTGGCCATTAAAGGGCATGTATTCATTCACACTACTCGGTAGCAGGAGTCAAAGCGATAACTACGTCATGATCTTAAACACGTCAGAACTACCCGAGCGGAGACACATATTCCAGCGACCTGTGAACACACGGAATGACGGATATGGTATTCCTACATTCATGAAGCATTCAGAGGTTGTGGATGAGAAGTACTGTAAGAACGATTCTATTTATATTGAATTCAAAGTTGAGTGTACTGCTGAACCTGTAGAATTCTAATCTCATAGCACCCTACCCCCCAAGAGGTAATTTAACATTTTATACTGGTTATGTATTATAGTTTTTTTCATTTACTTTGTAGATAGCGGGCAAGGTTTATCTACGGTATTCTTGCATTGTTATTAATGTCTTCATTATGTTTTATATGTGTTAAATAAAAGTTCTTATCTTTAACTATAATTGAGACACAATTGGTTATATTATAATGTGGATTTGAAACATATTAGGCCACTGTTAGTTAGAAACATGTCTCAGCTCCACCGCCCGCATCTGATTTCGCCAACTCACGAATATTGTCATTTTTAGAATTTTTGTCATTATTTCGCTTTCATCAATGTAATTAAACTACAAGGTGTATTAAAGTACACTGCCTGGCCAAAAGTATTGGAACACTTTACCACTTGTGGCACAAGGGATTAATATGTTGAAAGATTCTATGCAATTGCAGAAAGTAGACAATTTCGTGTTATCATTCGTTGCTTATGATATATTTAAGTTATATATTTTAAAGATCACCTTTAGCCTATTAGTATACAACTAAGGTAACATGCCTTTGGCGCCAGGTGTCAATTGTGGCAGGGTGTTCCAATACTTTTGGCCAGGGAGTGTATATAAACTAGCTAAGAGTGTATTAGAGATTACTTTTCTTCGTTTATCACATTCTAATATCAAATTTGACTTAGTCATTTGAATATTGTTTATGAATAAATCAATTTTCCCTATGATATGTCAGGAAATAATCCTAATGTGGTAATGATAATGAGCAGCCAGCCCGCAAGCATGCATGTTCAGGTGGATCTTGTGTAGAGCTGAAACAAGTTTCTCATTAGGAGTAGGGTGACCTAGACAGTAAAGTTCAAAAACTGTACAACAAACTGGACAGTGTATAATTGAATATTGGTGGTATAAATATACTACAACATGTGTTTTGCTAATAAAGATATTATAAAAACAAATTCTGAGTTTACACCAATAGTCATTAAGTTATATCATCAATAAGGTACAGTAAAACTCGGCTTAAGACTTATAGTTGGTTAAGACATACTTTTCGAAAAGTGAAATCGAATTACAATTATATCATCTGATTATCTAAAAATGATAAAATATCGAGAATATCATTCCTCGATATTTAAAATTTTAAATACAATATTGGAGTTTTAATAATTCACTCAAGCAATTCCAGAACACAGATTATCAAATACATTATCCATTAAATTACAACCACAAGCGTATGTATTAGCTGAAGCAGTAGTACGAAATCTATCCAGAATTTATAAATTTTACTTCTGTTACTTCAGGATAACATAAATATACAAATACTCAGAATAGTGAAACCAATATATATTATAAAAAATACCAATCCCATGCTGTAGTAATTACTTCGTCATTTAATCAATTGAATACATCAGCTATGGAATTCAGGCCTTACCTAAATCGAGTAGAAACTTCATTAAAGGATTCAATTCGTTGTAATCGCCTGCGACAATCTGTCAAACACCTACCAGATACAGTAAAGCCATAGTGTTTGAATACATTGAAGATTTCGTAAGAACAATAGGCGAACACTTTATATTGGAGTGGTAACATATGGAAGTATAAAAACCGTATTATAAATTAATTACCCAAAATATAGTTGGGAGAAATGAGCACAAGCACACGGGAAATAAGCAAAGACGAACTGATTTATGTTCCAATCAGTGAAGATGAAGAGAACCCAAAATACGGCGGATTGAAGAAGGAATTATTAGTGAGAGATCTCAGTGATTTAGAAGAAAAGTATGTAGTATGTTGTAGCTGTAAGGGAGTGTTGAGAGGGACGATGTTTACTGAGAAAGGTTACAAGTGCTCTAACTGTGTAAAGGGTGATGATAAGAATACGGTTGGAGTGGAACAGCCGGCTATCGATACCATTGAGGTTTTCTGCCCTATGAGACATAAGGGATGTGAGCGTAAAGAGACCATCAGTACTATAGAGGATCATCTAGCTAATTGTGAGTTCTACCCAGTAGCTTGTGAACTGAATTGTGAAAAGTTGCTGTTACCAGATGAAGTAGAAGAACACGTTCAAAATGAATGCGAAAACCGTATGGTAGGCTGTGCATACTGCTCAGATAACTTGAAGGTAGCAGACATGGATAACCATCTGTTAGAGTGTACAGAACATCCAGTAATGTGTCCGAATGATTGCCAGCCAAATGAAATGAAACGTAAGGAATTAGAACAACATATCAACAAGGAATGCAAGCTAGCTGTTGTTAATTGTGTATACAGTCATTCAGGCTGTGAAGTGAATCTAGCTCGTAACGAAATGGTGGAACACGAAAATGTGTATCAAAGCGAGCATCTCAGATGTTTGAATTCATACATTAAGAGGTTAGAATCCACCATAATGCGTAACACAAATGGAACAATTGTAATGCAAATCAATGAATTGGAAAGTAAACTGAAAGGTGGCCAGGAGGTTAGATTAGAGAGTGAACCTTTCTATGTGTGTCTATACAAATGTCAGGCTATCATAGAATTGAACGATAGAAGCAGGAAAGTAATAGGGGTATATGTACGTGTGGTCAAAGGGGAATGGGATGATGAACTAAAATGGCCTTTTAATGGAAGATTCACATTCTCAATGATTAACAAGAAGAAGGAGAATAGGAACAAGATACGCAGTGTAGAAGTAAGAGGTGAAGATGACAAGAATTTCCATAAGCCAGATGATGACGTAAAACCAGGTAGAGGATTCACCGTATTCGCAAGTCATGATTTAGTTAGACAAGCTAAATTCTCAGGTGGTGATTCTCTCCTATTGAAAATATGTGTTGAACCTTATTCAACCCAACTATACTGATTACTTATTACAAATAGTATATTATTCAATTGAGTTATGTATATTTACCCTTAGTAACCAGAGTAGATCATTGGAATATATGTGTACTACATTACTTATCATATTAATTATAATATTACAGTATTTCAATAAGATATCATATTTGTTAATTGGAATGTTTTGAATAATATTTGTTCCAGTTAGGCTCAGTGGCAACCTATGAAATCAAATTTAGAGAAAATACAGTAAATCCCTGATTTATAAGAACACCCGCTATTAAGAATATGTATAAGGATTATAGTTAGATTTACAGAATATATGTATTATATGCAAGCCCCAAAGTTGTTCTTACAACCTGAATCGATAGTATAAATGGGGTAATCCACCATTCAGTGTTATTGAAAGCCTCTAAACAAAACCCGAAAAATAATGTTCTAATACCACACGAATCAATTATGAGGAACTGAAACAAGAAAAGTAATCGTATAATCAAGTTAATACTCAAGGAATAATTAAAATAACAGTAATCCAACTACACTCATTAATATTTAAGGAAATCAATCAAGCGAGAAGGCGTAGTTCATGGAGACTTTATCTCCACTGCTAATAGAATAGAATAAGGTAGTGAGAGATATTCTAGATTAATCAGTTCATGAGGCAATGTAGGATTATTCCATCTTCTAGTTGTGGAAGAATATATTTGGATGTATTAATAGTCGCATAATAAATAGTAAATCTCTTCATCCAAAAATATTCTGCAAAATCGATTCTGTAATTGTCAGAGAAATCCCAATAGAATATCTCAGCAAAACCTGAACTTTATCTTGATGTAGAGGATTTCATTTTGAGGTGGAGACATAGATAATCTCAATCTCTTCATTATTGAAGCTATTTAACCACAGAGTACAAGTATTTGAAAGAGAAAGTAAATACTCTTTCAAGTTTCGAGATAACTCCAACAAATATTTACCTTCTCTCTCAGATACTCAAACTCTGTAGTTACATTAATCAGGATGTAGAAGATCTGTTCTTGAACTCATTACACTTCTCCAACAGATACTTTGAGAAATATTACATGCTTGAGTTATAGTAACGTAATTCATCACATCTTCATAAAGTAATGAAAGCATGATCAAAGAAAGCGCTAGAAGGTATATCATTAATCAAACACTAGTAGAGTAAACTCCTGTTATATAAGACAAATTCGGATCTAACGAAACTCGCGTTATATGTAAGTTATAACGAAGTGATTCTTTGATCTTTACCCCCTATAGCTTGAAAGTACAGTCAAATTTCTTTAGTTAGTACGAACACGGTTAATACAAATTCCGATAAGACAACAAATATTTACACAAAATCATGTCCCTACATTGGCTAGTTTATACGTACTCCGGATAATAAGTACGAATTTGGAAAGTAAGGTCCGATCGTGTTCGTATTAACGAGGTTCTACTGTATTTGATTTTACTTCGCTTACAACAAACTATCGGTTATAACGAAATGAAACCAAACACTTTGTTATTATGAGAGTTCTCTGCTATTTATAGTGTTGATAGGCAATGCACTTCTAATCTGGGTGGAGTGATGGCCAGGGATGTCCTGCTCTAATTATAAGTATGGGAGCGGTATTTCAAATTCAATTGAATATATCTTAATTTCTAATACAAAATTCAAACAATATACCGGTAAATGAATTAATAAGATAAGTATGAATAATATCAAAGGTTTAGTAGTAAATCTGAAAATAGAGTTCTAACAAGTGATTGAGTACCCAAAATTATTTAACTAATAATACTTTCAAATTTCTTCTTGTTTATGGGCTCAGAAA